>JASEVX010000001.1:47964485-48066883 GCA_031761405.1 Serripes groenlandicus | reverse complement strand
CGACATTTTTGGAAAGGAGAAATTATTAATCATGAGCACTTATTCCTTTTCCGATATATATTCTTCTTTAATTATGAATTATACTTTCATTTACAGGGATGTTCCATATATATCGTTGCAAACGTCAAATTTATTTTATGTTGGAAAGGGTTAAGTGAGTTCAAGTCTGGGAAATTTGTCACATTTCACAGTCATAAAAGTTCAGGAGTCTTAAATCAATCTGTTCAGGTATAAACTACGCAATCGATGATCGATTCTTGCGGATGTTGTAAAGTGAGGTTGTTACAATTTAGATAAGGAGAGTCAGATCGTATAACTTATTAAAATGAAACAATTTCACAGCAAGCTTGTGACAGTGCAAAGCTAATTCAATAACTGGTAAGTTCTCACAGGGGCGTAGCTTGGCAATAATCAATGTGTAGGCCGTCTCGTGAGAAAATCAACATTGTGGACTCTGCGTAAAAGTATCGACCCGGATCAGCCTAAGTATGCCACACAGGCGTATCCTGGATATACACTTTTCGCCTCCTGTGGATTTTCTGTTTCAGGAATCACTACTCTATCCATCCCCCCCTCAGACGGAATGTGTCGGCCGGATCAGTCTGCGCGGACAGAGCAGGCTGATCTGGTCGATACATTACGCAGATGTGTATCGCCGCAGCTGCATTTTGGGGCATTTTTAGAAAAAATGTGTAGGCACGTGCCTACAGTGCCTAAAGGGAGCTACGCCCCTGGCTGGTAAGTTCTCAGACCACAATAACTCAGGCAAAATCCCTAATAAAGTTATGGCCCTTGCATTAACCCTTTCCCACATACAACAAATCGTCGGCAGACGACTGTGAAAACATCTAGGGGAAACTATTGAAAACTTCAAAAGTCGTCTGCTGCAGATGCGTTTAGAATGCGTCTATAAGTGGGAAAGGGTTGAATTAACATCTTATGATGAATGATAGTTATTTAAATTTCAAGAGCAATTTCTTAAACATCTACATTAGAGAAAGTCAGAACTAAACTCAAAACTTAATCTAAAGTAAATGTTGAAATGGGCCATGCTAAATGCTAACAGCCGGTAGCTCAATCGGTAGCGACGCGGACTGTCAATCCAGGGGTTGTGAATTAGAACCCCTGCTCGCCCAACATTCATTCCGTCATTTGACAAAAGTCACTGTGACAAGCGTCATTTAATGGTGTGAGAAAGCCAGGAAACACATGAGTAGGTGAACTGGCCGCCGTGATATGACTGAAACAGTGTTGAATACGGCGTTAAACTCCTATAAATCAAGCAAATAGCAGGATGGAGTTGTACCCTTCATCCAAACAGGCATATGAGCCGTCCCGCGATAAAATCAACATTGTGGACTCTGCGTATCGACCCGGTTCAAGCCGCGCAGGCTTACCCGGATAGACACTTTTCGCCTCCTGTGGATTTTTCAGGAGACATTACTTTATACCTCTATCCCCCTGAGGCGGAATGTGTCGGTCCGGATCAGTCTGCGCGGAATGTGCAGGCTGATCAGGGTCGATACATTACGCAGAGGCTAAAATGTTAATTTTATCGCGGGACGGCTCATATCAATATGATAAACAAGTATTCAATTGTTCAAAGTCTGAGCTCTTGAAGCGAAGAAAATATCACAACTTAACTCAAAAAGTTGCCAATGATTTATGTAAAAAGGGCAATAGTTCATGCAATTATATGGTAGAAAATAAATGTTTGATACAAAGTAAAGGGTTAATGTAAAAGAGGAGTCTTTATAACTCTGTATTTTAAGATTATCCTTATCTTTCCTGCAGGTACATTTAAGCGCATCTGTCACAGAAGACTTTTGCAAACACTGTGTCAAACAGGAAAATACTGTCATTTAGAAAGATTTTCATTATTTCTGCATCGATGTTTTCTAAGACGTTTGCTGCAGATTTGATGTATGTGGGAAATAGTTATGTTTATTAGACGAAATTGAAATATATTAGTTGATGGATAGCATCATTATGTTGCTACGAGTTATATTCCTATCTTGTCTTCACGTCAAAACCAAACGCTCTAATAAATGACAGTAGCAACAGGAGAAATTGCTGCTTTTGCCAAAATATTTTTTTCAAAAGCCGTCTGCTACAGATACATAAAAAATTCGTCTGCAAGTGGGAAACGGGATGTTATTATTGCGTGTTGTGGTAATCTACATTACAAGTAAATGGCATCTGTCTGGATGTACAATGACCGTATACAGGGGCGTAGCTTGGCAATAATCATTGTGTAGGCCGTCTCGTGAGAAAAATCAACATTGTGGACTCTGCGTAAAGAATCGACCCGGATCAGCCTAAGCATGCCACACAGGCCTACCCGGATATACACTTTTCGCCTCCTGTGGATTTTCTGTTTCAGGAATAACTACCCTATACATCTATCCCCCCTTAGACGGAATGTGTCGGCCGGATCAGTCTGCGCGGACAGCACAGGCTGATCTGGTCGATACATTACGCAGATGGCATACGCACCACGAAGTTCGGACGTATAGACCGCGTCAGACGTAATTACCTCTTCTTGCATATGCGAACTATGCAGTTTTGTTTGTACGATTCTTTACGCCGCTTTCAACAACTGTTTCAGTTATATGACGTTTCATTCTGTACCACTGTTATGCTAAACCCCACAAGCATGAGCGCGAATGAGAAAAAAAGCGAATACTACAAAGTAAACTCTTTTCCCACATATAGACGTTTTCTGACGCCTCTGGAGCAGACGACTTTTGAAAACACTGTGACAAAAGTAGAAATTGCTCAAACGAGCAATTTATCCTGTTGTCACAATGTTTTCAACTATACTTAATAGCTGAACCCTCATTAATGAGATTTTTATATCGTTGTAAATATCTTTTCGAAGTCGTCTGCTGCAAAATTGTAATATGTGGGACAGGGTTAAAATTATTTGGTACGACACTATCGACTGCCAACAATGTAGACTCGGGCGAGCTTGTGCACAGAAACAATTTCACCAGAATCTTTAACTTTCGTTGACCTTTAAAAGAGCTAGAGGTGTTGTATCGGACAGGAAGTGTAGCCCCCGTAGTTGAATTCATATGTCGTTTTACGGTAAGTGGTAAAATGGTCACGAAGTGTAGCCCCCGTAGTTGAATTCAAATGTCGTTTTACGGTAAGTGGTAAAATGGTCACGAAGTATAGCCCCCGAAGTTCAACTCAAATGTCGTTTTACGGTAAGTGGTAAAATGGTCAAGAAGTATAGCCCCCGAAGTTGAACTCAAATATCGTTTTACGGTAAGTAGTAAAATGGTCAAGAAGTGTAGCCCCCGAAGTTCAACTCAAATGTCGTTTTACGGTAAGTAGTAAAATGGTCAAGAAGTATAGCCCCCGAAGTTCAACTCAAATGTCGTTTTACGGTAAGTTATAAAATGGTCAAGAAGTATAGCCCCCGAAATTCAACTCAAATGTCGTTTTACGGTAAGTGGTAAAATGGTCACGAAGTATAGCCCCCTGAAGTTCAACTCAATTGTCGTTTTACGTTAAGTAGTAAAATGGTCAAGAAGTGTAGCCCCCTGAAGTTCAACTCAAATGTCGTGTCACGGTAAGTGGTAAAATGGTCAAGAAGTGTAGCCCCCTGAAGTTCAACTCAAAT
Organism: Serripes groenlandicus; assembly: GCA_031761405.1. Classification (NCBI taxonomy): domain Eukaryota; kingdom Metazoa; phylum Mollusca; class Bivalvia; order Cardiida; family Cardiidae; genus Serripes; species Serripes groenlandicus. The sequence continues at coordinate 48,063,252 of JASEVX010000001.1, read as the reverse complement.
GTCGTTTTACGGTAAGTAGTAAAATGGTCAAGAAGTATAGCCCCCCTGAAGTTCAACTCAAATGTCGTTTTACGGTAAGGTGTAAAATGGTAAAGAAGTATAGCCCCCGAATTTCAACTCAAATGTCGTTTTACGGTAAGTGGTAACATGGTCAAGAATTGTAGCCCCCGAAGTTCAACTCAAATGTCGTTTTACGTAAGTAGTAAAATGGTCAAGAAGTGTAGCCCCCGAAGTTCAACTCAAATGTCGTGTTATGGTAAGTGGTAAAATGGTCAAGAAGTGAGAAGTGTAGCCCCTGAAGTTCAACTCAAATGTCGTGTTACGGTAAGTAGTAAAATGGTCAAGAAGGGTAGCCCCCGAAGTTAAACTCAAATGTCGTTTTCGGTAAGTGGTAAAATGGTCAAGAAGGGTAGCCCCCGACGTTAAACTCAAATGTCGTTTTACGGTAAGTGGTAATATTTTGCTTGGGAAGATTGTTGTGTGGAGTACTGGTTTACGAAAACCAGGAAATGCATGAGTAGGTGAACTGGCCGCCGTGATATATTATAACTGAGAAATTGTTAAAAACGGCGTTAAACCCCAATCAATCAAAGTGGTAAGATTGGCAAGACGTTAACACAATGGACGGTTTCCAGGTTCTAATTTGTTCAAACCCCTATAGTGTGTAATAATTGAGATATGTTTTACATTATCACATTACATGGGTTAACGCATTATCGACAAACAACACATCTGTAGTAGACGCCTTTTTATAATATGGAAATTTCATCCCCATAGATAAAAGCAAATTGTCACAAAAAGAGAAAGGAGCCATTCCACGAGAAAACCAACATTTGGGACACTGCGGCATGCTAACCCGGACATAAACTGTTCGCCGCCGGTGGGTTGTCTGTTTCAGGAATCACAAATCTATACCTCTATCCCCCTGAGACGGAATATGTCGGCCCTGAATAGCCTGCGCGGATTGTGCAGGCTGATCTGGGTCGATACATAACGCAGAGTCCATAATGTTGGTTTTCTCGTGGAACGGCTCAAATGTCTTGTTGTTTTTAAACGTCATCTGATGTAGACATACACGTGGGAAAGAGCAAATTGCTTGGTCAGAGACAAATTGTCTTAAAGATGCCGATGAACTAGTCTCACTATTTCGACGTTACAACATTGCATTGTCACAAAATGCATCGAATTCGATATAAATTTTCGTTCGAGTACAGAAACCTGGACTTCTTCATGACTCTATAACGACCCCCTTTTTGATTGACACAGCCTATACGTACGTGAATATAGTTAACTATACCTGAGTTAGACATGGTGTAGGCGGAAGAATATAACAGCCTATTACCTGGGCGATGTAAGATGGATGGTGTGTCGAAAATAGTTCAACCAATCAGTGAAAATAAATCCTTCCATGTGGAAAATATTCCGGTTCGTAGTGTAACGAAAATGTATGTCGGGATCTAAGTATTCGCTGTGTGAAGTTGAGAGACGTGATTTTGTTTGGAGTAGAGAGTGTTTCCGTGTCTGTTCCTAAGATCTGTTAATAACAAAGGTATATTTAATTTATTTTTCGTAAAGTGTGTTAATTTACATGTAAACTAGTCGAGCAGGGAACACTGTGTGATGACAGTTCAATTCAATAGTATGCAATTGTGAGGGGGTTGTTTATAGTATGAATTGTAAACACTTTACCACATATAAACTCTTTCTGACGTCTCTGCAGCGGACAACGTTTGAAAACATTTTCAACTCTATTCAATAGTTATAGATTCTTTTATAGAGATTTTCCATATTTTTGCCAAGATATTTAGATATTTTCAAAATCGTCTGCTGCATAATTACCGTATGGCGGAAAGCGTTAATTGATTACGTGAGCCCGCCCGTGGGATAAGGTGCATTGCATTCGTAAAGCTTCTGTCATCTTGTGTAGATTCTGATACGATGCAGCAGACATTCAAACTGATCTGTATCAGCACGTTCAGAAATGCCAAAATGTACCCTTTTCCAACGGATGGGTATATTTGATACACTATTATTGACAGTAACCTTTTCCCACTTGAAGACGCATTTTGAAGCACCTACAGCAGACGTCTTTTGAAAATAATGATACACATGAGAAATAGTTCTCATAATGAGCAATTTCTCCTTTTGTCTTAATAGAGTTAAACCCTTTTCGATAATACCACTTTCATATCTATAAATATTTTCCATTATTTTTGCCTTGATATTTTCGAAGTCGCCTGCGACAAGTTTGTTGTATGTGGGAAATGGTTAACCATCTACCTTGTTAAATGATTGATTGAAGGTTAATGCCTTTTTCAACAGTGTTTCAGCGACGATATCACGTAAAAACTAACTTTAAAGACATTTCTGTCAAATGGTGTAGATTGTGATAAGACTTGGTAGTGGTACAGGCTGATCAGAAATGAAAAAACTGCACATTTTCTTATGGTTAGCTTCATAGTGTATATTCTAATTCGAGTTCATAGAGTTGATAATATCGGTCTTTGTTTTGAAACAGTTAGTATAACTATTTCTGTAGACTGGAAACAGGCAGTCAAATTATGTCTGTAGCCTGGAAACAGTCTGTTTATTTAAATATGTAGACTGGAAACAATCAGTTTATTCATATCTGTAGACCGGAAGCATTCAGTTTATTAATATCTGAAGACTGGATACAATCAGTTTATTCATATCTGAAGACTAGAAACAGTCAGTATAATTATTTCTGTAGACTGGAAACAGGCAGTCAAATTATGTCTGTAGCTTGTAAACAGTCTGTTTATTTATATCTGTAGACTGGAAACAATCAGTTTATTCATATCTGAAGACTGGAAGACTGAAGACCGGAACTTTTGTTGTAGACTAGAAACAGCCAGTATAATTATTTCTATAGACTGGAAACAGTCAGTCTATTTATTTCTGTAGACTATAAACAGTCAGTCCATTTATTTATGTAGACTAGAAACAATCAGTCTAATGATTTTCGTAGACTGGAAACAGTCAGTCTATTTATATATGTAGACTGGAAACATGTAGTCTTATATTGATTTCTGTAGACTAGAAACAGTCAGTCTTATTATCTCTATAGACTAGAAACATTCAGTCTATTGATTTCTGTAGACTCGAAACAATCAGTTTATTCATATCTGAAGACCAGAAAGAGTCAGTATAATTATTTCTGTAGACTGGAAACAGGCAGTCACAGTCAAATTATGTATGTAGCTTGTAAACAGTCTGTTTATTTATATCTGTAGACTGGAAACAATCAGTTTATTCATATCTGAAGACTGGAAGACTGAAGACCGGAACTTTTGTTGTAGACTAGAAACAGCCAGTATAATTATTTCTATAGACTGGAAACAGTCAGTCTATTTATTTCTGTAGACTATAAACAGTCAGTCTATTTATTTCTGTAGACTAGAAACAATCAGTCTAATGATTTTTGTAGACTGGAAACAGTCAGTCTATTTATATATGTAGACTGGAAACATGTAGTCTTATATTGATTTCTGTAGACTAGAAACAGTCAGTCTTATTATCTCTATAGACTTGAAACATTCAGTCTAATTATGTATGTTGACTAGAAGCAATTAGTTTATTGATTTATGAAGACTAGAAACAGCCAGTCTATTGATTTCTGTAGACTAGAAACAATCAGTTAATTGATTTCGGTAGACTAGAAACAGTGAGTTTATTCATTTATGTAGACTAGAAATAGACAGTTTATTGATTCATGTAGACTAGAAACAGTCAGTCTATTTATTTATTTAGACTAGAAACAGTCAGTCTATTTATTTTTGTAGACTAGATTGATTGATTGGGGTTTAACGCAGTTTTTAACAATTTCTCAGTTATATCACGGCAGCCAGTTCACCTACTCATGCATTTCCTGGTTTTCTCACACCAGTACTCCACACAACAATCTTCCCAAGCAACTGTAGACTAGAAACAGTCAGTCTAGTTATTTCTGTAGACTGGAAACAGTCAGTCTATTTATTTATGTAGACTAGACATTGATTTATTTTATTATTTTCATCCATCTTGTTTAACCATTTAAAAGCTGAATGTTTAAAATGGACGTGTCTAGTTTTGCATTTGGAAGATACCACAGCCAATATTAGTAATATTATGATAACAAATATGTTTGGTTGAACAGCCAACAGTATAGAGCCTGGGCAGGTGGCGCAAATGCGCCGCGCCGTCTATACTGGTGTCACGGGCTTCACAAAATCCGACAATTCCGCAGCAGACGACTTTGTACGTATTTTGTCAAAAAATAGAAAATCTCCATAATTTAATGGATAACCTATGACAAAAAGTGGAAAACATTGTGGCAAAAGGAGAAATTGCACGTTTTGTGCAATTTCTTCTTTTGTCACTATGTTTTCAAAAAGCCGTCTGCTGCGGAAGCGTCAGAAAGCGTCTATATGAGGTAAAGGGTTAATACGTTTTTATCTTTCACAATGTGGGGTTATTTTACATAGAGTATTGATTATCGAACAGCAAATGAAAAAGACCAGACCATGCCGTCATGGTATATATGAAAGCTCAGTAGCCAGTCACACGCATCCTTGGCATCTATATGAGCATTGGTTAACTTAGTCGTGTTCGACATGTGTAGATCTGCACAGTTTAATCTGGATCTTAACTCCGCGCCAATAAATTACAGAAGGTTTTAAAATTTGTTTTCTATAAACTGTGTATATTTCGATATTTCTTGAAGCACGGCTCATTTGTTTGCGACCTGTGTAGATCCACTCAGTGAAGATCTGGATCTTCACTCTGCGCCACTTGAATATATGCAATAATTAGTTTCATTAATGAAAATGTTACCATACTTTTTTTTTCATGTTAATTTTAAATTCGTCTTATGCAGATTTGTTGTATCTTCGCGGTGCAACGGTTATAGTGGAGTGCCCTTGGGCAAGGCAATTATCCTAGCCTAGTACTGGTTTGTTTACCCAGGGATCATTAACATACATGAACCGTCGCCGTGTTATAACCGAAATAATGTTGAAAACGGCGTAAAAACCCAATCTAAAAAAAGCAACTTGAAAGTGTTATACTGACAATAACCTGGATATTGTTTACATTGTTTACAAAGCAGGTAAAGATTACATAGTGTGTTGTACTTTCTGAATCATACTATTTAACTCTTTCAACGCCGAATTGTTTAAAATAAACTCTTCCATCTTCAAACTCGGACGTCTCTATTTTCATGTTATAGGAGTTTTGGAAAATGTTTATAACTAACAGCCAAACAATGCAGATTTCAGGTGAGACAGCTCGTTACGAGCTGGCACACCTGAATCTGTATTGTTTGCAAAAAGCTCAATATTGCCATTGGCGCTGAAAGAGTTAAATGTTGAAATGTCCGAGTCAGTTCGAGGTTAAAAAGAACCGTACTCAATGTAAACTGAACCATTTGTCATTTATGACATGCGAAGATAACGACCCGACTACATCTTTGACATACACTGATCTAATGGACAATGGACAATGTATATCAGAAGTTTCTCCTGTCTAATTCTGTCACGAATGATTATACTGTGCAGAACCAGATTTAGCGTGCACAAACATACAGGTTGATCTAGTTGGTACACTTAAAATACCACCTTAAAATGGTCAATTGTTTAGTTGTGTAGAAATAAAGGGGTGAAGGGTGTTCAGGGATGAATATAAATACACAATAGTAAATACGTACGTCTATTATAAACAAATGGGAAAATGGCATATTTCAGTTAACCTTTAACTTCATTTGAACATCAGTAAGACCCACGAAGTTTAAACTATTGAGGAGAATGTTAAATCTTGGATATTGATATATCAAAAGATTGAGAACTATTATTACATGTGTGGAAAAAGACCTGCCTATACATTCATGCTAATTAACCCTTTCCCTCATAAAGACGCTTTCTGACACCTCTGCAGCAGACGGCTTTTTGAAAACAAAGTGACAAAAGAAGAATTTGCACAAAACGTGCAATTTCTCCTTTGGCCACAATGTTTCCCGCTTTTTGTCATAGGTTATCCATTCAATTATGGAGATTTTCTATGTTTTGACAAAATACGTTCAAAGTCGTTTGCTGCAGAATTGTCGTATGAGGGAAAGGGTTCAGGACCCAAAGTGATACTGCTTCACTGAAGTTTCTTGAATTATTCTATGAATAAGTCGTGAACAGTGCCGAACCAGATCAGAATGCACAAATGCATTGACTGATCTGGTTCTATATTTGGCGAAAATGTTTCACGGTTATTTTTCTTAAGTCTGCTCTCATTATTTTAAGTACTCTGATGTGGGTGGGTAGGATGAAACACGTCGCTGTCGTAGGAAGGGTATAAAACGCACGTATATAAACAAAACAGAGACATGTTCGATGTATAAAGGGATTTTATATCAGTCGAAACGTTAATTACAGGTCACCTGTCCTTTGTTCTTATCCCTTCATTGAATAAATTTGCATATTTTATAAATCAAATTAAAACGGCGAATTAATAATAGAATATCGAATAGTCGAAACTTATAAATTATTGGTGATGAAGTTATCGACAAAGTAAAGAAAGAACGCTGAACTTTCATCACAACAAGATGAGGCTGGTGGCCTTACAGGTCAATCTCGGTGAAACTTGTCTCGGAGGATATTTAAAGGAAACTTAATCCATTTCCACTTACAGGAGATTACCTTGGCTGAAATATGGAAAATAACAGTCATGATTATTACTTGAATAAAATTCTCATTATGAGAAAGATCTCCTTTTGCCTAAATGTTTAGAATAAGCCGACTGCTGCAAATGTGTCAGTATGCGTCAGGGCTAAGTTGATCATTTCGACGATAATACTGTAATTTGAGTAATATTCATCGCGTGGATGTTTAATCCTTTCCCACATATACACTCTTTCTGACGCTTCTGGAGCAGAATACGTTTGAAAACTTTGTGATAAAAGTAGAAATTGCTAAAAACGATTTCATTTCTTCCAATAATCATAACTTTATTTACAGATATTTTCTAGGTTTTTGACGAGAATGTTTCGAAGTCGTCTGCTGCAGATTTCTTGTATGTAGGGAAGGGTTAACCATCTACTAATGCAGCTAAATAGTCTAATAACTGGAAACACGATGACAACAGATTTAGCATCTAGAGATATGGATGCCAAATGTATGTATATTGTTTGGAGACGGTGAAATGGCTCGTTTTTAGCAATGTGTGTCGCAGAAAAGTGCAAAAAGCTCTTTTCCTAACGGTCTATAGCAGTGCACTTTTTATAAAACGTTATTTAGTAATAGTTTAAGACAGACAAAAAATGAAAATAAAAAAAAATAAAAAAGTTTGCTGCAGACGCGTCAATAAAGCGTCTGTATATGGAAAAAGGTCTAACCAATAATTTGATATTACTACATTACCCGAATAATAAACATTTGTGTTTTATATAATTTGGTACAGTATGTCGGACGATTCAGAAGATTCTGGGACGGACGCCACTCCATTGGATAAATTCACACCACGTGACCAAACAACAGAAGACAAGGAGCCCGGTAGCGACGATGAGTTTGACATCAACCTGACCCAGAGAAAACTACCAGGTGGGCGCGGCATCACCCGGAACCCCTTATCGCGGTCCGTCCGTGAAAAAAGACATGGATATTTAGATTTGGAAGATGAAGCTATCCCGCAGAAAAACCCATTATCCCAGTCATTGATGGAATACCGCCCGAGCGGACCGTACTGTAAAATGCCGCGTTGGTACTCGGTGGATTCCGGCGATTCGGAAATGGAAGTCAGTCGGAAAAACATGCCATTTGCTGGATCTATCAAACGAAAATTACGTGTAAGTATGTTTTGTCTATTCTTGTTCTAAATAGATGTGTTTGGTTTAAAAAAGAGATATAACAATATCCATGAGATACAATTATAAAATTGTCAATTCACTGAACATATTGATTGCTCTATACCATAACCTTTTATTTAAATTTATTGATATGAACTTGCGATTGATCACTATATTTATAAACTTCATTGGAAATATGTTACAATATGTAAATTTCAATTTCAAAACAGCAAGTGAACAGTAATACGCTGAGCATGGCGATTTCCTCTCTTCATATGAAGTGATCCTCTCTGACAAACACGCTGTAGTTGTATCCAATGTTATTATCATACGGAATAAATGAGTGTTGCTCCAGGTAACTCAACCTTAGCGTTATTACTGCACGTGTTGAGAAAAACCTTCCTAGGCATCTTTGCTTAAGGATCATTATGGATACTGCTGCACGGAACATTCTTGAAACCTTATATGAGCCGTCCCACGAGAAAACCAATAGTGTTGACTCTGCGTTGAGCATAGACCAGGATCAGCCTAAGCATGCCGCGCAGGCTAACACGAACAGACACTGTTTGCCTCCTGTGGATATTATGTTTCAAGAATCATTACTTTATACCTCTATCCCCCAGAGACGGAATGTGTCGGCCCGGATTAGCCTGCGCGGAATGCGCAGGCTGATTTAGGTTAATACATCACGCAGAGTACACAATGTTGGTTTTCTCGTGGGACGGCACAATTATGACTAATTCACGAACCAGGGGCGTAGCTCCCTTTAGGCACTGTAGGCACGTGCCTACACATTTTTTCTAAAAATGCCCCAAAATGCAGCTGCGGCGATACACATCTGCGTAATGTATCGACCAGATCAGCCTGCGCTGTCCGCGCAGACTGATCCGGCCGACACATTCCGTCTAAGGGGTGGTGGGGGGGGGGGGGGGATATATAAAGTAGTGATTCCTGAAACAGAAAATCCACAGTATATCCGGGTACGCCTGTGTGGCATGCTTAGGCTGATCCGGGTCGATACTTTACGCAAAGTCCACAATGTTGATTTTCTCACGAGACGGCCTACATATTGATTAATGCCAAGCTACGTCCCTGCGAACAGTATAGAGCAAGATCGCAATGTGAGGATGCGTTAGCTGATCTAAATCTACAGTGTTTGCAAATACCTTACAGCTGATTTTTTTCACAGAACAGTTTCACGGATTTAAGAAGAATAACGTAAACAAGCCTGAAAAAATGACAAAAGTATATATAGACGTTATGACAGCTTTGTGAAACGATTTCTAAATATTAAATGATTAGCACCAAGGTTTTAGATATGCAGTAATTTGCTTCTTTGCGAAAGAGAAATCGTCGCATACTAGTATGTGTTACTAAGCCAAAGACATCTTAGTAAACAGGGCAAATATACCTTTCCCTCATACGCCAAATCTGCAGGAAACGAATTTTAAAAAACTTCTAGGTATAAGTGGTCTACTACAGAGGTGTCGGAGAGCGTCTGTATGTGGGAAAGGTTTAAAGCACTGTGTATGTTAATTAGATGTGATTAATGCATACTGATGAATCAAGGGAATGCGACATGATACATGTGCTGTATAATGTAAAGATCGATGCATTTGATTCCTCCCCGCATACATATCTATCCGAGCCAGTGCATGAGAAAATGTACAATGTTGGCTTTTCTGAACAGGAATCCGCTGGGGTCGAGTGGTTAGCGTCGGGGATTTGACAAACCGGGTGTCCCGGGTTCGATCCCTAGTCGCGGCACTACGGTCATGGTGGAGTGCCCTTGGGCAAGACACATAGTCTAGAACAACTGGTTTGTTTACCCATGGATCATGAATAAGTGAGCTGTCGCCGTGATATAACTGAAATAGTGTTGAAAGCGGCGTAACACCACAATAAGTGAACAGTGTACTAATTATTGATTAGATTCATGTAAACATGTATATAATTAACATGCCAAAGTCATATCTGATTCTTTGGTCCAGTGGTTTGCTGCATGTCGCTGTAACCGATAAAATTATTATTTTTTTTTTTTTTTTTTTCTCTTACTGTTTTTTCTTTATTTCAATATAGTTTTTCTTTTTCTTTTCATAAGTTCTCTTTTCATTTTTTTTTTTTCAATCCGGTAAACCTATACATTTATACAGCCGCACTGGAGAGAACTGTAACTAATGTTGTTATAACTTTTAGTTCAATCCATTTGAATATGTTATATATTTTGTTATCATGTAATGTTCATTTGTATATATTGATATTATGTAACATACGTAATAAAATATGTTTAATCTAAACCGATAAAACAATTGTTCAAATACACGTGTTTCTCTCTTTAAAAAGAAAAATATGTTTCTAATCGTATTCATTTTTCCTAAGATTGAACACGTGGGTTCGACCATTCATTCTTTTTTGACAAAATTTTTAGTTTAGTTTTGTTTAAACTTATTTGTTTTACATTTATTGCGAAACAAGCTTTCAGCTTATATTAATCACGCTCGATGTCTGCTTCCTGAAGACTGAGTACTCGCGCCGTTTGTGTGGAAAAAACCCGAACTCGGAACCCGCTCACCACGGTACTCGAATCCGAGACCGTTGGTACGAGAAGCCGACTCTGTTCCACTGCCTTCAACTAAATATAGTCTTCGATGCATTGGAGGAATGTTGTGTGGAATAATGGTGCAATTGATATAAGTGAAATACCATTGAAGACGGCGTTAAACTCCAATAAATCAATAATAATAACAACTTACAAGATTTTGAGAATTATCTCAATTAGTCAAGGTCCATTCTTCCCTAAGTCTTCTCAATTAGTCAAGGTCCATTCTTCCCTAAGGCCCTCTCAAGTATGTGAACACAGTAATATGTAACAAGAACAAACTTCAGTATAGCATACAGAAGAACAACTTCAAAATAACTTACAATCAAACAACGATTGTAGATGCTAGTAACTTATTTTACATCAGAATAGTCGTTGTTTGTCAATATACATGTACCGTTTAATTCGACACAAATTGCACTTTTAACCCTTTCCCTCATACGACAATTCTGCAGCAGACGACTTTGAACATATTTTGTCAAACAATGGAATATCTCTATAATTGAATGGATAACCTATGACTAAAAGTGGAAAACATTGTGTCAAAAGGAGAAATTGCTCGTTTTGAGCAATTTCTTCTTTTGTCACTATGTTTTCAAAAAGCCTTCTGCTGCAGAGGCGTCAGAAAGCGTTTATATGAGGGAAAGGGTTAAATGGACAATAACATATTTGTTGCAGCTATAATACGCTCGTTTACCTTGAACAGTATCCGGTTATGTCCAAACAAATAAAATAGGTCAAGTAAACACAACAGTATTGGGATAAAACTAAACCCCTTCCCACATACAGACGCATTTCGACCCGCTGTAGCAGTCGATGTTTTTAAAACTTTGTATCAACAGGAGCAATTGCATATAATGAGCAACTTCTCCTGTTGCAACAATATATCGATTTCTATTCAATACACTCACTTTGATATATAGAGGTTTTCCATATTTTTACTTATATGCTATCAAAATCGTCTGCTCCAGGGTTGCGAGTTCGAATCCCAGCTGATGAAAGTCAATGCGACAAGCGTCCCTTCGTCTTCCACCAATGGTCTAACAGTCTATGTGGAAAAATAGCCAGTCGCTTGCAAAGATTGTTGTGTGGAGTACTGGTGTGAGAAAACCAGGAAACACATGGGTAGGTGAACTTGCCGCCTTGATATGACTGAAAATTGGTTAAAAACGACGTTAAACCTCAATCAGTCAATCAACATCGTCTGCTGTATATTTGTTTTCTGTGGGAAAGGTTAACATCACTGATCAGTCATTTGTGGCATTAGTGATAAGTAGCACTTTTTCGTTTTTTTTGCGGGAATACTATAAACCCCAATTATAACCAAATCATTGCATGTAAGGTGAATTAGCATCATTCGGAATATACTATCAAGCAATCAGTCGACTCCCGATGAGGCAATTGGTCTTTATTTATAGAAATTGGACTTAATAACTGCCATAGAACTGTCTTCAAATGGGAATTTAAGTTGGTAATTGTAATTTCCACGTGAAAACTGTCGCTAAAATCAATTACGTTTAACCGTTCAAATGTTATATTTACGCCCATCAGGGACTACTAATATGAATATATAGTAGTCATTGCCAACATCAAACGACCATTGTCGATTCTGCAGAAAAAGATATTGTTGTGAAAGAACATACTTGTCTGTTTATCCCTTTCCGTGCAGACGTATTTTATAGACAATAATGAAGTACAGTAACTTACATTGTACAAACTCTCCCGAACTTCAATACGTGTACATCTTTTGTTCTAGTCAGTCTGAAATTTTATTGTGAAAAGACTGTTGAAAGAACGCAGTAGAAAGGTCAAAAGTTTAGATGTGTTCGATAAAGAATAAAGCCCAAAGGTACACGTTATCTATGCTAAACTATTTTAAAAACAGACGTAATATTATACATCTGCACCAGACTTATTTTGAAAACAAAGTGTTAAAACGAAAAAGTTGCTCATTTTGATACTATCATTTATAAAGATTTTCCGCATTTTAACCAAGATATTTTAATAGTCATCTGCTGCAGATTTGTTTTATGTGGAAAAGGGTAATACTATTCCACCTGTCAATAAGGTGATGTGACAGGTACTAGTTTGTATATTGCTGATTATTTGACGTGACAGATTGGGGTTTCATACGCATCACTGATTATAGATGTTTGAGTAAGACGGTTAATTCTCAGGAAATCTCTCTCTCGCATAATTAACGTTACCACTTCATCTTGAAATTCATTGTCAAAATACAACTTGTTATTACTATCATATACGTACCTTGTTGGTTTGAGTAATAAAGTGCACCATCGTCGAGACATCTATCAAGTATTCTACGCCAACACCTATGGATTAGGATATGCTTAAGGATCATTACACCCAGACGATTTCACAAGTACCCATGGCATAGGACTTGATCATAGAAAAAATAACACGTGTCTTAACTATTTTTAAAAATAAAATACAATGTAATAATTTTGTAAACTGCGTTGGTAAAACCCAATAAATCGATATATAAGCACTGACATTACTGCTTTGTCTCCAAGAGACCGCCTCAGAGGTGTAGTGGTAGAACGTCCACCTCGGGTATGGGAGGTTACCGGTTCAATCTCCTTGTCGGTAAGGGTTGTGGGATAAGCATTGCGATTGACTCGCTGGTGTAAGGATCAATTGGACCAGTCGTACTGGTAACTAGCCTAGGTAAACGCCCTGATATAACGGAGATAAATGTTGAAAGCCGCGTAAAACACAATACAAACAAAACCATTTCTCTCGCAGAAACCATCCACGCACTGTACGATGTTAATTCTCACAAATATCTATAGATGTAAACCCCATATCTATGCAATCAGATATACACCATTACGTATATTCCGCTACTACATGTTTCCTAATTTACTTGCACGTTTTCTATAAATAAGTCGTGTCAAAGGAAAAGGGGTCTTTTTGTAAGTACAATCAATGAGAATCAGGCAAGGCCGTATATGCTTACAGTTATCATTATAATCATCGTCATCTTCATTATCATTATTACCAATATTATCACCATCTTTATCACCACAATTATTATGATCACTGACTTTATCACCACTCCTCCTCCTCCTCCTCCTCCTCCTCCACCTTCTTCTTTTTCGTTTTTTTCTTTTTCTTCTTCTTCTTCTTCTTCTTCTTCTTCTTCTTCTTCTTCTTCTTCTTCTTCTTCTTCTTCTTCTTCTTCTTCTTCTTCTTCTTCTTCTTCTTTTTCTCTTCATCATTCTTCTTCTTCTCTTCATCATTCTTCTTCTTCTTCTTCTTCTTCTTCTTCTTCTTCTTCTTCTTCTTCTTCTTCTTCTTCTTCTTCTTCTTCTTCTTCTTCTTCTTCTTCTTCTTCTTCTTCTTCTTCTTCTTCTTCTTCTTCTTCTTCTTCTTCTTCTTCTTCTTCTTCTTCTTCTCTTCATCATTCTTCTTCTTCTTCTTCACCACCACCATTGTGATAATAACACTCTAAGTCTTACACATACCATACAAAATTTAAATGTGCACAAACTAACTTAGTGGTTCAGTGGTAGATTGCGTACCAAAGGTCAGGGGTTCGATTCCTGTGCTGGGCAGATTCTGTCTTAGGGGGTTTCCACGTAGACGGCGCGAGTACAGGTTAAGTCTCCAGCAAGTAGACATCGAGATCGATTCTTTTGTAATCGATGAAAAATAAATAAGTTTAAACTTCAGTAATCTGTTCGATAAAATTATTGATAACTACATACAAGTTCGTGTTTTTCTTTCGTTTAAATGAAAATTACATTGACGTTAATGACTTGCCGTTGGCGGTGCCTGTCATTTAGATTCGAAGAGAAACAATGAGAAAATCGTTATGTGAAGTAGTTTGATTGCAAGACATTAAAAAACTCCTTGAAAGGTCATTAATGTGGCGATAAAAGTTTCATCGAATTCCTGTCGCCGCCGATGAAAAATGACATTACACTATGGGATGTCGTAAATTGGGATGTCGTAAATTCTAGGGACTTCGAACATAAAAATTAGCCTTTTCTTAGTATAATGTTTTCTTTAAACCTTCCCACATACATACTATTAAAATTAATATACGCTTTCGTTCGCCTCTGCAGCAGAAGACTTTTTAAATATGTGTGACAATAATAATAATAATAATAATAATAATAATAATAAAGACTTTATTTATAGAGGCTGCACAGTTGGGCATGCCCAGTCTTCCCTGTGGGCCTCTGTAGAATAGCAGAAGTTGCTCACAATGATCAATTTCCCCTTTTGCCGCAATGTTTTCAACTTTATTAAACAATATCCTTTCATTGGTAGAAAATGTTCCTATTTTTACATAGATTTGTTCAAAGTCATCTGCTGCAATTATGTTACAGGGTAAAAGACGTCCTGACTTTAAGTGAGACACATTTTAGCAGCTTATCTTCCGCAATGTGATCCCAAGTTTTCTGCTGCAAACGCATGGAAAGAATATACTATAAGAGGAAAATGGTTCCGTCGTTTCGTCCACTGCTACTTGAAACTATGTCAAGATGAAATAATCCGGAGACGAGTTGAATATGCAATGGTTGCTGCAATCAATTGACCTGTATTCCTGAATAATTGATACAATTGTCAATCTGCATATTATTTTTTTTCCCCGGTTTGGTCATTCATTGGTTGCAATGATTGACAACATAAATTGTAACTAATGACATTCGTTTTCAACCAATCGGCTATCACTTTTTGTATTTGTGTCAAGGTAGCCAGTTGTGTGGGAAGAATGTTGTGCTGGTGCAATTTCTGTTGCCAGAAGCACATGTATGAGTAGGGGAATAAGCGTTAAAACGGGGAATAAGCGTTAACACGGGGAATAAGCGTTAAAACGGGGTTTAACTCAACACAAAAATATAAATCCATATGAGCCGTTCCACTAGAAAACCAACATTATGGTTGGTCTCTGCGTAATGTATCGACCAAGATCGGCCTGCGCAGTTCGCGCTACCTTATCCGGGCCAACACATTCCATCTCAGGGGGATAGAGGTATAGAGTTATGATTCCTGAAACAGAAAATCCACAGGAGGCGAAAAGTGTCTGTCCGGGTTAGACTGCGCGGCATGATTAGGCAGATCCGTGTCGATACCTTACGCAAACTTCACAATGTTGGTTTTCTCGTGGGACGGCTCATATTCATTCACTGACATTTGTCTCACTCACTTTCAGCGTAAACCCACAACGAAACGGTTCGACAAGATCGACGAAGCTTACGGAAATGACACGGAAGAATACGATCGTATTCGAGGACGAGTTCTACAAGAACGTGCTGTTGTGAACGCCATAGAAGCGTTACAAGAACGCTGGCGAATGATCATGTATATGTTCCACGATTGTGCGGATTTGAACGAAGGAAGAAAAGAGCGTGAACATAGGAAATTGACGATCAAACGACAGTTAGAATTGATATGTATAGTGACTGTGTTCATCGTGATGTGTATTCCATTAACAGTGATCCTGGTTACAATGTGCAGGTAGTGATTGCCCTTTTCCTGTTTGGAGCTTTAATCGTTTCCCACAAACGGACTCTTTTTTTGACGTCTCTGCAGCAGACAACGTTTGAAAACATTGTGGCAACAGGAGAAATGACTTGATCATATTGAGTTATTTCTCCTTTTGCCACAAGGTTTTTAACTATATTCAATAATTAAACTGTTACTTTTAAATTTCATAAGTTTGCCTAATTGTTTCAAATTGATCGTAAATTGACATAATGAGCAATATCTCCTTTTGTCACAATATTTTCAACTTGATTCAATAATTGTCCTTTTACTTTATAGAGAGTGTTCATACATTTGATTATATATATACGTTTTCGATGTCGCCAGCTGCAATGTTTTTGTATGTGGGGGAGTATTTGAAGACATTGTGGGAAGAGGAGAAATTGTTCATATTTGTTTCCCAATTTTCCATACCATATATATAATTTGATCTTCGTCAGGAAATGTAAAGTCGTGTTGTTTCTGTTAAAATGACGACTCGGGCCAAACTGTGCTATGTGTCTTTACTTCCCGCCTATAATTTGAGCCACTTCTGGCGTTTTTTGGTCTTATTGCATCTTCAACTCTATACAATAATTAAACTCTCATTTATGGAGACTTTTCGCATTTTTGGTACAATGTTTACAAAGTCGTCTGCTACAGATTTCGTGCATGTGGGAAAGGGTTAATTGTTCACGAAGGGTTGCACCTGGCTCTATACTACATTCACGCGGATGGATAGGTGAGAGTCTTATACACAGGCTTACCTGAGTGCAACGAAACCCATTATCGCTTGACGCATGTTGTGGTTTCTGGTGAAAAAACCCACAGATGCTATAGTTATAGCTATTTCCACGAAAAACCCAACATTATGGACTCTGCGTAATGTATCGACCCAGATCAGCCTGTGCAGGCTAATCCGGATCTTCTCAGGGGGATAGAGGTATATATTTATTAGTCGCCGGGCAGAAGCCCGCGACTTCTATTTTTAATAGCTTTTCGGAAATCACATGGGAGGGCGGCTTATTATTAGAAAGAAACAAATCTAGATGATTTGAACATATTACAATTGTGGTTGTTTACGAACACTAATAAATGACACATCTAAAATGAAATAAATATTCCGATTTTTTAATGTTTGCAGTTTTTTTTATTTCACTCGCATTTAAGTTTTTTGTCTTATTTACGAAGACAAAAGTGGTCCCTTCAAGACGTGAACCAACACCCCCTAATGCAGACTCTTATGTGTCATCATTGAGGTCAATTTCGGATTCTCCTTTTAATAGCAATTTTAACTTACTAAATGTTGTTTTCATGTTCAAAGAGATGTCTTGATTTGTGTAGAATTCATTTAATAATGTTAATCCATGAATATCTAAAGTAGGAACTGTTTCTAAGCTAAATATAGACCCTATTCTGTTGTGTAGTTTCGTGACCTTTAACATCGATTTTCGCGCATGCGCATTTCGATATGAAAAAGCGAGTGATATTATTTTATTTTAGACAAGTACAAGACGAATGTTTGACGCAAAGCGTCAAAGAGAAGCCGCAATATTTCGTTGTACATGTAGAAATAAGAAAAAAAGAACATTTTTAAATCCACAAACAATAGAACAATTTAAACTGTAGACGGTAATGCTGATATATTTCTCCTTTTGAAGACTTTTGTTTTCTTCAAATTACCTCCCTTTAAAGCAATACCAGGATATTTACCTTGTGATTCGAATAAGATTGACACACATTGAAATTATATGAATGAATACTATTATTTAAATAAGTAACAACAGCAAAATTAAATTTAAGCCAAGATAAATGTGTACACATTTCGTTAATTTTTTATAGATACCCTAATGTATAGGTATGTATATAAAATTTATAAGCAAATGTTTTCATTTCAACGTTCCTAATGTTTGAATAGACTAAGGAAAGTCAAGAATACATAAATAAATCAATGCAGTCTTTTCCGGCGACATTGATGCCTTGCATCAACTTTCTCTTGTGATTCCTGAAACAGATAATCCACAGGAGGCGAACAGTTTTTGTCCTGGTTAGATTGCGCGGCATGCATAGGCTGATCCGGTTCGATACTTTACGCAGAGCTCTGTATTGGATCCGTTATACTCGGCTTTTGTGAACAGCCTAGATTCAGATCAGTCTGCGCATACGCTATTAAATGAGTAATTATCCAGGATGTTCAAAAGTTGTTCCCACATTATTAACACGTTATAATGTCTCTGCAGCAGGCGGCTTTTAAAAACATTGTGTAGACATTGCTCTTGATGAGCTAATTCTCATTTTGCCAAAATGTTTTCATCTCAGTTCAATAATAAAAAAAATTAAGACATATGTTTTACCTTTTCAATTAGATATTTTCAAAATCGTCTGCAGCAGATTTGTTTTATGTGGGAAAGAGTTAATATATCGAAGGTGTATGCTTTGAAAACATAAACAAGCGGTTCTTTTTAATTATATTGAACATATGCATTTAAAAGTTTGTGAAATTGGGAGAATTCTACTATTTCTCTTATTACGTCATTTTCAAAATTCCCAGATTCGTGTACCTAGCGGGAATAACAATTTGCTGTTTACGTACTATAAGTTAACTGTATAAGAAGTAATTTATTTCTACAACCACAGAGAGAAAGTGTATTCTTTCAAATTCAAATGTTAATCTGTATGTATACATTGATATTTACAACTTATTTATATGTAGAATAGTTCTATAAAATGATACAATGCTTCTGTTTTTCGACCCATTTTCATATTGGGAACATAAATTGGACCTCCCAATGGAAACGGTATATATGAGGTACAGTCAAACTGTGTAACTAGAATATTCACGAAATTCCTGAAAATATCAGGAAATTCGTGAAATGACCAATTCACTCAGGGAATTCGTGAAAAGCCTAAATAGTTCAGGTTACTGAAAAATTACTTCAGTTTTTTCACGAATTTCCTGAATTATACTCCCAATAAAAATAATAACAACTGTATTCAATATTAACTTTATTCATATATTTGTACATGTGGAACATAATATCGGGAACAAATTCCAAAATTATGCAGATGTAAACCCTCTAAAGTAGATTTTTACAAACAATACAAAGATATTAAAATGACAAGTTGGACTGCTGTGACACCTGCTGTTGAAAAGTGTGTGTGCATTAAAATACTTGCACCTGTTGGTCTGACACTGTTTCTTGCCTCATTCAAGTGAGATATCGTCCAAAATTAAAATGACTAATTTTTAGTTTTACAAGTAAGACTGCTGTGACACCTGCTATTACAAAGTCTCTGTGCCTTAAAACACTTGCACCTGTTTGTCTGACACTGTTTCTTGCCTCGGCTACAGTCATAACGAAAGAATCATTGTCCACCAGAAGCTGTTTTCCTGATAGCTTGACGAAGTGTTACAGTGCATTCTGTGTTGACATCGGAGTTGGTCAGGAGACGCTGTGGACAGAGATCAAACTGATTCCTGGAATACTTTGTATTTAGAATCCCTGACTTCACAGCAATTCTGTACATGTCCTGTTCATCGCGATCGAGAATAATAACTCCAAGTATGTTTCTAGGGTCACCTCTACCCCTGTCAACCATAGGGATAGGAATAGCAACATTATCTCCTGTCTCACCTGACTTTAATTCAACACGGGATCGCTTTACCATTCTCTCTGCTTGCGAAAACTGGGACTCTCATGCTCTTTTACTCTGAATGGAGATGGCTTGAAGTCGCTTGTCTAGCTGTGGATGGTTGGTAGCAGGTGTAGGTGTAACTGGAAGTGGCTGGCTGGTAGCAGGTGTAGTAGTTACTGGAAGTTGCTGGTTGGTAGCAGGTGTAGGTTGTTGGCTGGTGGTAGCAGTAGCTGGAAGTGGCTGGTTGGTAGCAGGTGTAGGTTGTTGGCTGGCGGTATCAGTAGCTGGAAGTGGCTGGTTGGTAGCAGCCGTAGGTAGTTGGCTGATGGTATCAGTAGCTGGAAGTAGACATAATTGTGGTATCAGTCAGAGGGACAAAGCCCCGTGCTGATTTTCTGATTGCTATATGTCCATAGTTAATGAATTAATGTGATAGACTTTTGTATCGTGTAGCTTCTTGGTGGTTATCACCCCGCGAACATGATGATGCAAACTAGAATTGTTTTTGCCAAAAACAGATATCTCCACCTCAAATATCTGTCAAAATCTCTCAAAACATTCCAACCTATAAAGCAGACAATGGGTTCTGCACATCGCCTTGACGAGGTGAACATGTGACCCAAGGTTCATGAAAATCCTTCAAGCCGTCTTGGAGATATAAAGCGGACATGAAATAAAGCCTCACACCTTTGACCTTCAAGCGTGACCTTGACTTTGAACCGGTATGGTCGAGACATGGGTTCTGCACAATGCCTTGATGAGGTGAACATCTGACCCAAGTTTCTTAGAAATCCTTTAAGCCGTCTTGGAGATATGGAGCAGACATGAAATAAAGCTTCAAACCTTTGACCTTCAAGCGTGACCTTGACCTTGAACCGGTATGGTCGAGACATGGGGGTTCTGCACATCGCCTTGATGAGGTGAACATCTGACTCCGCCGTCTTGGAGATATGGAGCGGACACAAAATAAAGCCTCAAACCTTTGACCTTCAAGCGTGACATTGACCTTGAACCGGTATGGTCGAGACATGGGTTCTGCACATCGCCTTGATGAGGTGAACATCTGACCCAAGTTTCATGAAAATCCTTTAAGCCGTCTTGGAGATATGGAACGGACACGAAATAAAGTCTCAAACCTTTGACCTTTAAGCGTGGGGTTCTGCACATCGCCTTGATGAGGTGAAAATCTGACCCAAGTTTCTTAGAAATCCTTCAAGCCGTCTTAGAAATATGGAGCGGACGCTCAATATTGATAGAAATCTTGTATAGGGAACAATTCTGCCAAATCTTCTTTCCGATACCACAGCAACCAGAATCCTTTAAACAATATTTAAACAGGACCACCAAAGGAACATTCTATGAAGGCTGGTTGAAATGGGCCCACTAATTTAAGAGGAGATGTTTTATTTTAAAGAATTTGAGAATGGCTGCATGCATAGGGTAATCACAATAGCTCACCTTGAACACTTTCTGCTCAGATGAGCTAAAAAGACAAAGACCATTCACATTTCATTTCAAAAGAATATCCTTTATTTCTGTTTAAACAAATCTGGGTATCTAATCATTCAGCAATTAAAACATCACTGTGTAATATTAACCCTTTCCCAAACACAAGAAATATGCAGCAGACGTCTTTGAAAGCATTTAGGCAAAACTTCGGAAAGTAAACTTATTGTATGTATAGTGTTGAAACTGGTGTGACAAATGGGGAAATTGCTCATTATTACAAATTTCTCGTTTTGTCACAATGTTAACAAAATTCATCTGCTGCAGGGGCGCCAAAAGGGTCTATATGTGGGAAAGGGTTAATCATCAACTAAACAACACTTTTTGATGAAAAAGTAAACCTACTCCCTGATATTATACAAAACAAGAGATGTTTGTCAAAAGGGGTCATCTACTGATCAGGCCGAACCTCCAAGTCAAGTTTGAGGACTAAAGCTCCAGGCATTGTTTAGTTATTACTCGGACAAGCTTGGTCACTGTGACATTGACCTTTCACATGATGACCTCACAATAGGGGTCAACTACTGGTCACCCTCAGCCTCGATATTAAGCTTTAGGGTCATTGGTGCAAGCAATGTCAAGTTATCGCTCAGACAAACTTTCGCGTTCAAGGTCAGTGACCTTGACCTGATAACTTCACAATCAATAGGGGTCATCAACTGGTCACTCTCAGCCTCCATGTCAAGTTTGAGGGCCATGGGTGCAGCCAATGTTGAGTTATCCCTACAAGCTTTTCGCGTTCAAGGTAACTGTGACCTTGACCTTCAACCTAATTACCTCAACATTACTAGGGGTCATCTGCTAGTCACCCCCAGCCTCCATGCCAAATCTAAGGCCATGGATGCAGACAATGTCGAGATATCACACAGACAAGCTTTTCAGGTTCAAGGTCACTGTGACCTTGACCTTTGACCAATGACCTAAAAATTAATAAGGGTCATCTACTGGTCACCCACAGCCTCCATGTTAAGTTTGAGGGCCATGGTTGTAGGCAAAGTTGATTTATCACTCGGACAAGCTTTTCAGTTTCAAGGTCACTGTGACCTTGACCTTTGAATTAATTACCTCAACATCTAAAGTGGTCTCCCTGAATGTATATTGTTTTATGGCGCATCGACAGCTAAGGTCATTTAGCGCACAATTAAATTTAATTATTCATGATCCCTGGGTAAACAAACCAGTACTAGGCTAGAAAATGTGCCTTGCCCAAGGGCACTCCACCATGACCGTAGTGCCGCGACTGCGGATCGAACCCGGGACACCTGGTCTCGAAATCCCCAACGCTAACCACTCGACCACAGCAGATTCCTGTGGTCTCCCTGAGACTCCATGTCGATTTTGAGGGCCATGGGTGCAGGCAATGTCGAGTTATCACTCGGACAAGCTTTTCAGGTTTAAGGTCACTGTGACATGACCTTTGACCCAATGATCTAAAAAATAATAGGGATCATCTACTGGTCACCCCCAGCCTCCATGTGAAGTTTGAAGGCCAATGGTGAAGGCAATGTCGAGTTATCACTTGGACAAGCTTTTCAGGTTCAAGGTCACTGTGACCTTGACCTTCGACCCAATTACCTCAAAATCAATATGGGTCATCTACTGGTCACCCCAAGCCTCCATGTCAAGTTTGATGGCCATGGGTGCAGGCAATGTCAAGTTATCACTCAGACATATATTTCGTGTTCAAGGTCACTGTGACCTTGATCTTTGACCTGATGACCTCAAAATCAATAGGGTTCGTCTACTGGTCATCCCCAACCTCCAAGCCAAGTTCGAGGACCATAGGTGCCGGCATTGTGCAAAGCAATATACCCCTCTCTTTGAAGGTGGCATAATAAATGTGATGCCTTTTGAGCAGACGACTTTAAAACAGATTAGCATGCATTGTGTGAAAAGGAAAAATTGCTCATAATAAGACATTTCTCAATTCTCAAAACATTTTTAAAAATTGTCTGCTGCAGTGCATCAAAGTGCTCATATGTCAAGAACAAGAGCGCTGCATAGCGAACGCCAACGCTCCTCTGCTTTTACTAAGTCGAAAAACTGGGGCATTACTGAATTATGATTAAAGCCAGAGTTATGTGACTTGGTATAGACATGCATATTGTTCCTTGGAACATGTGTACCAAGTTTCATTTGAAAATTTTGAATGTTTTGTTACTTTTGAGGTAGAAGTAAAAAATAAAAATAATGTAAGAATCTTTTAAAACAGATTAGCATGCATTGTGTGAAAAGGAGAAATTGCTCATCATGAGAAATTTCTCATGTCTCAAAACATTTTTAAAATAGTCTGCTGCATTGCATCAAAGTGCTCATATGTCCAGATTAAGAGCACCACATAGTGAACGCCAAAGCTCGTCTGTTTTTTCCAAGTCGAAAAAGGGGCATTACTGAACAGTTATGTGACTTGGTAAAGACATGCGTATTGTTCTAAGAACATGCGTACCAAGTTTCATTTGAAAACGATGAACGGTTTTCAATAAACAGACCAGCTAAAAATGTTCAATATATACCAAAAATTTAACCAACATAATTAATGTATACCACACAAACACAACCATTTTGCCTTCTAAGAAATAGCCACATTATATTCCACATGTAACCATAATTCAATCCTTTAATTAACCCTTTCCCACATATAGACACTGTATTCAATAATTACACTTTTATTTATAGATATTTTCCATATTTTTGCTGCAAACATTTTCAAAGTCATCTGTTGTATGTGGAAAAGACTTAACCCTTTCCCTCATACCACAATTCTGCAGCAGACGACTTTGAACATATTTTGTCAAAACATAGAAAATCTCCATAATTGAATGGATAACCTACGACAAAAAGTGGAAAACATTGTGGCAAAAGGAGAAATTGCACGTTTTGTGCAATTTCTTCTTTTGTCACTATGTTTTCAAAAAGCCGTCTGCTGCAGAGGCGTCAGAAAGCGCCTATATGAGGGAAAGGGTTAACACATACAACATATGAAGATCAGTCACTGGATTGATCAGGATCTGACCTGTGTACCATCTGGTTTGTCCCTTTCCCTCTTACAGACATTTTTTTGACCCCTCTAAAACAGTCAACTTTTGAAAACTTTGTGACAAAAGAAAAATTGCTCATGATGAGCAATTTCTCTTTTTTTCAAAAATGTTTTTGGATCTTTTCAATTATTTTACTTTCATATATATTTTTTTTCAATATGTTTTTATGAGAAATTTGCCCTTTTGTCACAATGTTTTCAGCTCTTTTCATTTATTATACCATGTACAGAGATCTTTGATGTTTTTTCTAAGATCTTTTTCCTTTTCCTTATTCAAGAAATTTGCAACAGATGACTTTGCATTCTTTTAGGCAGATATACAATAAATCTCTATAAAATTATATAATGATAATTGAATAAAATTGAAAACATTGTCATTTGTGGTAAAAAGAAAAATTGCTTATTATTTTAACAATTTGTCTATTGCGGATATATCAAATGTGTATGCATGCAGAAAATGGTTAAACTGTCACTAATTTGTACCCATACAAACTGCAAGTTCTTATAAAAAATACTAAATAAAATATTATGATATAATAACATTATTAACAAGGGTATGTGGAAGACACTTTCATAAATTCTTTAAAAATACAGGTGAAATAATAACTGCATAAATCTATCACATAATTTTTTCATCACACTTTTATGCATTAACAATTTTGACTTTGACAACTAAGGCAGGTATTTTCAGCTCTTCAGATTTTATAACTCTACAAACCACGGTGTAAATGTACCCTCTTTGGCTTTAGGAAACTGAAAGGAGACAAAAATACTTCATTATTTTAACAAATGACACATAGTAAACCAATTTGAGAATAGCTGGATTTTTATTTTGCAAAACAATGTAAGTAAATAATTATTTTGTGTCAGAAACTTATGTAACTTGCGAAACTTGAAACTTGCTATCACCGAAAAAAAAAAGGTTATCCCTTTCCCACATATAGATCTTTTCTGATGCATACAACTTTTGAAAATATTTTGGCAAAAGGAGAAATGGCCCTTAATGTGCAATTATTCTCACTAGCACAATGTTTTATTGAAGTCCTCTGCTGCAAATTTGTTGTATGTGGGAAAAGGTTAAACTAAAATATAACAAAAGCAATACCATTTCAGTAAACTGATCTTCACAGGCCATTCTGATTCTTTCAGGCGTAGCGGGGCTATACAAATCGAATCTCCCCTCATGCCCTGCATCTGATCTTGCTGAGATAATGGCTTCCTTCACCGCAAAGAATACTGAGGAAGCAAGGAACAGTGGGGGCTCTCCAATCGCCTAGAAAGAATAAACATCATTAGGGATATTAACTCTTAGCACCCTAGCGGCGGGTTTCGCCAACCGCTGATGACATTTGTAAACAGTTTGCAGAATGTGGGGACTGATCTGGATCCAAACTGTTTGACACTCAGATTCTATTTCAGTAAACATTTTGGCGAAAACAAATATTTTTTCAAAATTTTGTAGACAACAAATATAGCAGACGAAAATATTTAGCATGCAAAGAGTTAATGGTAAAACAAATTATCAGATTTTTAAAGAATTTGAAAATACCCTTTCCTTGAAAATGTGCCAATTCTAAGAATATTGACTCGTCCCTCATCCCTAGAAACCACATCTGGATCATTTTACCCTTTCACACAAACCGGCAGCAGACAACTTGGAAAATCTTTGATAAAAAATGTGAAAGCTCTCTATAAATGAAAGCATCTAGGAAAAAATGGAATAGCTGTATCATTTTAATAAGAATGTAAGATGTTGAAAATATTGTAGCAAAAAGAGTAATTGTTCAAAAATAGTAATTGCTCATTATATGAGCAATTTCTCCTTTTGCCACACTGTTTCCGTAGGGTGCCTGCTGCAGATGAAACTGCATATTGAAAGGCATCAATTAATTACCTTTGACGAATAAACTGCTCTTTCATTTCGGCTATCTTTGAGAAGTGATACATTAAATTCCACTGGTACGTCACCAAAACCAGGTATTTTGTAATTTCCAGGTCCTCGAGTAAACATAAATCCTTTCGTAGAGACTTTCTGTTGCTCCATCATCATTAACCCATAACCCTGGAACATACATCAAAACTATGAGAATGGACATAAAACAAGGGTGAACATACACATACACCAAGTTTGTAAACATACACATATACTGTCATAAACCAAGTTTGTAAACATACACATTAACCAAGTGTGAACATACACATACACTTAAACCTAATATGTAAACATACACATACACTAAATGTGTAAACACACACATAAAACAAGGATGAACATACACATAAAACAAGTGTAAACATACACATACACTAAATGTGTAAACATACACATACACACAATGTGTAAAATTACACATCAACCAAACATGTCAACATACACATCAACCAAACGTGTAAACTACACATCAACCAAACATGTCAACATACACATCAACCAAACGTGTAAACATACACATCAACCAAACATGTAAACATACACATGAATCAATCATATCAACCAAACATGTATACATACACATCAATCAATCGTATCAACCAAACATGTATACATACACATCAAGCAATCATATCAACCAAACATGTATACATACACATCAATCAATCGTATCAACCAAACATGTAAACATACACATAAATCAATCGTTTCAACCAAACATGTAAACATACACATCAATCAATCGTATCAACCAAACATGTAAACATACACATCAATCAATCGTATCAACCAAACATGTATACATACACATCAATCAATCGTATCAACCAAACATGTAAACATACACATCAATCAATCGTATCAACCAAACATGTAAACATACACATCAATCAATCGTATCAACCAAACATGTATACATACACATCAATCAATCGTATCAACCAAACATGTATACATACACATCAATCAATCGTATCAACCAAACGTGTATACATACACATAAATCAATCGTATCAATCAAATGTGTATACATACACATCAATCAATCGTATCAACCAAACGTGTAAACATACACATCAACCAAACGTGTATACATACACATCAATCAATCGTATCAACCAAATGTGTAAACATACACATCAATCAATCGTATCAACCAAACGTGTAAACTACACATCAACCAAACATGTCAACATACACATCAACCAAACATGTAAACATACACATCAATCAATTGTATCAACCAAACGTGTAAACATACACATCAACCAAACGTGTATAATACACATCAAACAAACGTATCAACCAAATGTGTAAACATACACATCAACCAAACTTGTAAACATACGCATCAACCAAATGCGTATATATACACATAACACAATAGTGTAAACATGAATATAACCAATTGCAAAGATAAATAGTGTAAAACATGCACATAAGAACAAATATGAAAATAAAGTGTGAACATGGAAAGAGGCAAAAGTTGTGAATACAAATATCTGGATGGTTTAAACATCAACACAAATAGAGTAAGTATAAATATAAACCAAATTAATAGTTATGAATAAAACTAAAAAGCAGCAAGTGTACAAGAATGACATTATTAATGAAACTCGCTCTATTGGTCCTGACAGTAATCATAATCTCTCAGGAGCTTTTATTCATAAACCTATCATTCAAATAGTTGTCATTTATGTAAGAGAAATATTGTTTTCTTTTATAAACTCAGGTTTATTTCCCAAAAAGTTTGATTTGTGCCGAATTATATCAAAAGCTACTTTTGGATCAACCCTTGTAAATTAACCCATTCCCATATACAATCAATCTGCAGCGGACGACTTGTCTACATGTATGTGGGAAAGGGTTAACAATCAAGTAATCACATTACCTGCATAAATCCACCTTCAATTTGACCAATATCTATAGCTGGATTGATGCTGGCCCCCACATCCATTACTATATCTGTTCTCAAAACCTGGAACCAAAACAAAAATTAATCTTACACAAACCAGTTTAAACAGAGTTAACATGACTTTAACCCTTTCCCTCATATTGACGTTTCTGATGCTTCTGCAGCAGACAGCTTTTTGAAAACATGGCGACAAAAGTTTTCAAAGTCATCTGCTGCAGAGTTGTCGTAAGTGGGAAAAGGTTAACCCTTTCCCTCATACAACAATTCTGCAGCAGACGACTTTGAACATATTTTGTCCAAAAAATGGAAAATCTTATAATTTAATGGATATCCTATGACTAAAAAGTGGAAAACATTGTATCAAAAGGAGAAATTGCTTGTTTTGAGCAATTTCTTCTTTTGTCACTATGTTTTCAAAAAGCTGTCTGCTGCAGAGACTTCAGAAAGGGTCTATATGAGGAAAAGGGTTAATACAAACAGTCATGTTCCTTAGA
Source organism: Serripes groenlandicus (assembly GCA_031761405.1). Classification (NCBI taxonomy): domain Eukaryota; kingdom Metazoa; phylum Mollusca; class Bivalvia; order Cardiida; family Cardiidae; genus Serripes; species Serripes groenlandicus. The sequence goes on along the minus strand of JASEVX010000001.1, from coordinate 48,034,811 downwards.
ACAAGGCATTCATAGATAAATAATACAGTTTTAACCTTTCCCTTGAAATGCCATTTTCAGAATAGTCTGTTTTATATTATGTTTCTGGTTTTGGTAAAAACATGTCAAATCTGGATGTCTGATAGAAAGTTCAACATTATCAAAATTGCATCTGTAGATGCCACTGATATGTTATCTTAAGAGTATTCTGCTTTGACTGAGTCTTATGATACAAATGTAACTGCTGGAAGTATGCTCTTTTGATACAAATAAGAAAAAAATTGTGAGAAAAGAATGAGCAATCTCTCCTTTTCCCAAAATATTTTCAAAAAACCTGTGTCGGATATGTCTCAATTGTTTTGTGAATCAGAGAAAAAATTAACTGATTCCCACAATCAGAACCAATTTGATTTCATCTGTAACAGATGACTTTAGATAGCAATTATGTTTTCAAATCTATTAACCCTTTCCCTCATATAGATGCTTTCTGACGCCTCTGCAGCAGACGACTTTTTGAAAACATAGTGACAAAACGTGCAATTTCTCCTTTTGCCACAATGTTTTCCACTTTTTGTCATAGGTTATCCATTCAATTATGGAGATTTTCTATGTTTTGACAAAATACGTTCAAAGTCGTCTGCTGCAGAATTGTCATATGAGGAAAAGGGTTGTTGGCTGCTAACGATATGTTGTATTGTGGGAAAGATTCAATTGAAGTACATGTAGTTCCTTCCTTCTTACCTGATGATCCCCAGTGAGACAGTCTATCTCCACCTCGGAGCACGCAACCCCATTCGTAAAATAATTAAATGGATGACCTTGACCCGTCTTGAAATCGTAGCCAATCCCTGGAGTTCTGAAGTAAAATGCATGAAAAGTATGATTAAACCTATCCCACCTGCAGAGCCATAGAGAAGCATTTGCAGCAGACGCTTTTTGAAAACATTGTGACCAAAGGAGAAATTGCTCCTGATTTCACCTTTTGCCATAATGTTTTCAACTCTATTCAATAATTAATCTTTCATTATTAGAAAATATCCATAATTCGGCCTTAATGTTTTCAAACTCATTATCTGATTTGCTATTTTTAGACTCCTTTGCTTTAAAAACAACAGCTGTTGGAGGACAGCATGCTCGACTATTCAACCACTTATTTGATTACTGAGATAATGGACTCTAATGTAGTTGCATGCTAAACATTAACCACATGTCTTAAAGGGTGATAATTTGCATTATATGCAGGATAGAGTTATTTAACTTGATTATTTTCATAGGTGTGATGGTTGGGAAGGGTTGTATAATGTTTCAATGGAATGCATCAAGTAGTTACTAAGATATGGACTCTTAATGTAGTTGCACGCAAACCTTTAACCATAGGGCAACAATTTGCACCATATGCAACAAGTTCAAAGTTATTGCAAAAAATAGTGCTTTTTTCGTTAAAGGTAAAGTGACCTTGACCTTTGACCTTATGATCCCATGACCTGTTTAAGTCAAGTGCTGATCATGACCATTACCCAAACTAAGTTTCAGGGTCATAGGCCTAAGCAATCAGTAGTTGTAAAGCAAGGAATGTTTCTGTATTGAAGGTCACAGTGAACTTGAGCTTTGACCTAAAACTCTCTAGGCATCACCAACTTGCTATGGTGTATGTCCATACCAAGTTTGAAGATCATAGGCCTAGGCGTATGTAAGTTATAAGGATAAATGCTAGCTTTCACAAAAACTTTAACCATTAACTGTTTCTTTACAGAAAGGTCACAGTGACCTTGACCTTTGACCTAGTAACTCCAACCTCTCTAGGCAAAACCAACTTGAAGATCACAGGCCTAAGTGTATGTTAGTTATACGGGTAAATGCTAGCTTGCACTAAAACTTTAACCATGAACTTTTTCCATACAGAAGGTCAGTGACCTTGACCTTTTACCTACTGACTCCAAAGTTTATAGGCATCACCAACTTGCTATGAAGAATGTCCATACAAAGTTTAAAGACCATAGGCCTAGGCGTATGTTAGTTATAAAGGTAAATGCTAGCTTGCACAAAAACTTTACTATTTACTGTTTCTTTACAGAAAGGTCACAGTGACCTTGACCTTTGACGTAGTAACTCCAAACTCTCTAGGCAAAACCAAATTGAAGATCACAGGCCCAAGTGTATGTTAGTTATAAGGGTAAATGCTAGCTTGCACTAAAACTTTAACCATGAACTTTTTCCATACAGAAGGTCACAGTGACCTTGACCTTTGACCTACTGACTCCAAAGTTCATAGGCATCACCAACTTGATATGAAGAATGTCCATACAAAGTTTAAAGACCATAGGCCTAGGCGTATGTTAGTTATACGGGTAAATGCTAGCTTGCACAAAAACTTTAACCATGAACTGTTTCTATATAGAAAGTTACAGTGACCTTGACCTTTGACCTACTGACTCCAAACTGTGTAGGCATCACCAACTTGCTATAAAGTATGTCCATACCAAGTTTGAAGATCATTGGCCTAGGCGTATTTCAGTTATAAGGGTAAATGCTAGCTTGCACAAAAACTTTAACCAACGGCGACGGCCACACCGACGCCGGGGTGACTACAATAGCTCCCCTTATTCTTCGAATAGTCGAGCTAAAAATCTCAGTAACCCTTCCCCACATTGTTTTCAACTATTTTCAGTAATTATACTTCATCTTTAGAAAATGTTCATGCTTTGACAAAATGTTTTCAAACTAGTCTGCTGCAGAGTTGTATTGGTTAAAATTTGCTTGCTTTTAAAATTGAAGAATTGAAAGTAACAACTGGAACATTTGAAGTATAAATTCCAAATAGATACTGTTTGCTGCAAAAGACTTTTAAAAATAGTGTTTCAAAAAGAAAAATTGTTTAAACACAAAAAATCTTCTTTTCACAAAGTGCTTTCAGGATAAACCTTTTCCCAAAGCATCTTTCTTTTAACAACATTTCGGCAAAAGGAGGAATTGCTCATAATGAGCTATTTTCCATTTTCCCACAATGATTTTAACTCTACTGAAAAAATATCATTTCATTTATAGAGATTTTGTCTACATATTTTCAAAGCTTGCTTTAGATTTGTTGAATGTGGGAAAGGGTTATCAAACTCACATTTCAAATTTTAGAATACGAGCAGTGCCCCAGGAAAGTAAAGCAAAGTGTAGTGTAGTGTAGTGACAGGGACACTATATAATGTCCCTGGTGTAGATGATTACACAATCATGTAGCTAAACATCTATCTGCACAACAATGCTAAAGAATCAAAATGGAATAATTCTTTCTCGAAACCTAATTTGTGAACAGCGTAGAGTCTAGTCTGATAAAGCTGCTTTTCGAATGTGCAGGTTGATCTCGATCTACCCTGATCTCAAAAGCCTTCTAAGGTTGTTTTTTTTCGAGCACTGCTCATATAAATACCATTGTAACCTACTTATAGAAGCCGGCCGCAGACAATCCTATTCTCTGAAAGTAAGCAGTCTTTATCCAGTATTCCCATGATCCCTCTGGATTCTCTTTCTTCACTGGCTTCAGTCTTTCCAGCAACATGTTGCAAGCATTCTGTAATAAATACATATACTTACAAGAGCTCTAGATAACAGGCATTTGTCATGTTCTAAAATTATTATTTGACATTCAAACCCTATGTTGTGGGTACTCAAAATATTCATCTCACAACATAGAATTTGGTTGAGTAATGATAGAAATATTGTGGGGAAAAGACCTGTTTACTTCCTCTTATCTAGTCCTCTGATTTGCCCTGTTGTTATTCTTCTCAAATTAGATAACAATATTTCTTATTGCTCTTTCCTTCATGAAGGCTCTTTCAAAAGTCCTCTGCAACAGACGACTTTTGAAAACATTGTGGCAAAAATTGAAATTGCTCATCATGAGCAATTTCATCTTTTGCCACAATGTTTTCAACTCTATTCAATAATTACACTAATTTTTTATTTAGAGATTTCATATATTTTTACCAAGATATTTTCAAAGTCGTCTGCTGCAGTTTTGGTTGAATGTTGGAAAGGGTCAACCCTTTTCCTGATGCAGTAAACACCCTTTTATAAAAAATCTTGTCAAAGGGAGAATTGCACAATACAAGTACTTTCTCCTTTTCTAACAACATTTTACAACAAATGTAGTTCTTGATTAATGACTACATGTATTAATATTATTCAAGCAGGTTATATCAGGTAAACAGTTCAATATTTAGGCACCATTTCATTACACAATCTTATCAAATGTTGTCCATGACTTACCAAATCAAATGTTGTATGTTTTAGGAAACAGTTGACCCTTTCCCACTTACAACATATCTGAGGCAAACTACTTTCAAACATATTGGTAAAAATGTAGAAAAATAAAAGTATTATAACTGAAAAGAATTGAAAAAGGAGCAATTTCTCCCATTTGTCACAATGTTTACAAAAGTCGTCTGCTGAAGAGCATTAACATGAATCTACATGAGGGAAAGGGTTACCCAAAAAATTTCACAAAATATTGAGTGCCTGTGCTATTTATGGCGAACGATTACAGAATTGTCCGTTAAACAAAACACTTACAACAATGGCCATTCCATTCAGATCTGAACTAGCACTGGCCGCTGTGGCAGACGTATTTGGCACAGTATTGGTTCCCGTTTCAGAGATGTGGATCTTTGATATTGGAATATCAAGGGTTTTGCTGGCTACCTGCAACAAAAGAATTATGTTAAAGATGGATTATCGCTGCATATACGTTTCCAGAGATATTTAATAGTCATAATGGCACATAAACTACCCTGGGTACTGATGACAAAAAGCCTGATTTCATTCTCTATAGGCAGACAACATCTACACTATCGCAGTGGTTGCTCATGAATTGAGAAATTGATTTGATGTATTGAGGCTTTCTGAAATTGTTTGCATTGTTTCAGTTACATAATGGAAACAGTAAATACAGTCCAACCTGTGTTTAAAGACTACCCATAGGAAGTGAACAATCTGGTCTTTGTTCACAGATGGTCTTTAACCCTTTCCCTCATATAGACGCTTTCTGATGCCTCTGGAGCAGACGGCTTTTTAAAAACATAATGACAAAAGTAGAAATTGCTCAAAACGAGCAATTTCTCCTTTTGACACAATGTTTTCCACTTTTAGTCATGGTTATCCATTCAGTTATAGAGATTTTCCATTTTTTGACAAAATATGTTCAGTTGTCTGCTGCAGAATTGTCATATGAGGGAAAGGGTTAAATACATAGTCATTTATGCAGAAAATGAGTAATTTGGAAATTAGAAGTGCGGTTGTTATAGACAGGGAATTGCTTAACAAAGGTGGTCTTTAGCACAGGTTTGACCGTATATCCATGATCCCTGAGAGACAACTCGGTACTTGGCTAGGAAGTAATCATAGTCCAAGGGCACTCTTACTTCACACCTGTGGGCAGAGATCCATTTGGGATAATGAAAATCGTTTACCTAACATGAATATTCTAGTGGTGTCTGTTTTGAAAATAAAAGAAGAGAATAAAATTGGAACATTTAAAGTTTAAATTTCATACAGATTTAAAGGATGTAGGTGCACACCAAATTTAATACATGCAAGTGTTATAATTTTGAAAATTCGGCAAGAATAAAGTTTGCCGGAAGGAAAGAAGCACAGTTATCAGCAGAGATATTACAAAAATTAATTAAGTATAATAATATATTTTACCGGAATTTCTACAAATAACTTGTTGAACCGCAATTGACAAGACTTGAAGACTGTCATGCCAATGCAGTTTGCAGTTGAATGAAATGATGAGAGGCAAACCAACAAAAGTTTATTGACTTTATTACCCACGCCTCTCAAAGTCATCATCCACTGTAAGCTGGTGGGGGACTAACTATCAATTAACCTGTACACATTTCTTTTGTTTACAACATCAATATGTAAATAAGAATTAGGATATAGAATTTATTCTTACATTTCTAGCTAAGGGGTATAAGTTACTGGCAAATCAAACCCTATAATTGTCTCCTTATGACGCCAACGTCTGATTTAACCCATCTACATAAGCAGATACATTTTTTAATTTATCTGCGGCACATAACTTATACCACCAACTCTTATCAATAATCAAATCTTCATTTAGAGAGTTTTTTGATAGTTTTGGGAAAAAGTTATTTTTAAAAGTTATCCTTATCTGTTTTACCTGCATCATTTTCGTATGAAGTCCTTGCCCCATCTCTACTCCACCATGAGTCAACAAAACAGAGCCATCTTGATAAATGTGGATAAGGGCACCAGCCTGTAAAATATTACATTAATGTTATCAAACGAGCCATGCCACACAGGAACCGACCTTCAGGGATTTTGACAGTAACAACATGGGCTATCTATCAATGGGTCATGTGTTTGATTCCTATCGATTGACAATGTGCTGACAAGCTATGTGTGGAGCGCTGGTTTGAAAGATCCAGGAAAATATGGCTAGGTGAACTGGCAGCCGTGGTATGTAATATTGTTAACAAGAGCTGTCGCAGGACAGCATGCTCAACTTTTTTGTGCTTGCCAATAAAACTAAACATTTTTGGGTGGTACAGAAAACATAACCAAGTACTTTATCATATTATGTATAAGTAAAGTACTTTATAAGTCGAAAAAGGGTCATAATTCTTACCAAAACCTTCACTGAATTATGTACTCTTGGCTGTTGTGGAGGTAATGATGGTAAATACATATTGTAGGTGTTTAAGCTATATCTCCAATGATTATGAAAACAAATGATTTGGTATGAATAACTTAACCAAAATTCTAAATAAAAAAAAAGGGCCATAATTCTAAAAAAAAATTGACAATTATGTACACTCTTGTCTGTTGATTGATGTAATGATGGTTAATACGTATTGTAAGTGTAAGCTATATCTCTAATTTTTCTGAAAAAAAGTGGGGTGGTAAGAAAAACTACACCAAAATTCTAATTGGAAAAAGGGCCATAATTCTTACAAAACCCTTGACAGAGTTATGTACTCTTGTCTGTTGATGGAGGTAATGATGGTGAATAAGTATTGTAAATGTATAAGCTATACCTCTAATGGTTTTGAAAAAGAGTGGAGTGGTACGAAAAACTTGACCAAAGTTCTAAGTGGAAAAAGGGCCATAATTCTTACAAAACCCTTGACAGAGTTAATACTCTTGTCTGTACATGGAGGTAATGATTGTTTAATAAGTAGTATAAGCTATACCTCTAATGGTTTTGAAAAAGAGTGGAGTGGTACGAAAAACTTGACCAAAATTCTCAGTCCAAAAAGGGCCATAATTCTTACAAAAACGAGTTATGTTGTCTTGTCTGTTGATGGAGGTAATAATGGTGAACAAGTGTTGTAAGTTTCAAAGCAATATCTCTAACGGTTTTGAGTTAGGTGGTACAAAAAACTTAACCAAGGTGTGACGCCAACGCTGAGGCGAGTAGTGTAGCTAGCCTTTTCTTCTAAAAGTCGAGCTAAAAATGGCTTTAAAACTCAAAACAATCAATCAGGTTTTTTTAAAATGCCTTCTTGTACTTTTTACTATGTGGATGCACAGACTGTTCTGTTATCTACAATTTTCACAAATCAAATTGGTACCTTTTCCCGTGGACTGGCTCAAATAATGGTTTACTGATGAATTCAGATTTAAGGACAAATTTGGAAAAAAAATAAAGGAAAAGGAGCAGTTCTCTTACATTACCTGATTGAGATGAAGAGCTGTGTAGGCAATGCCGAATTTGGTGGGTACAACAGTTATACCTCTTTTTTTCCATCTGTTCTCACTGTAATAAACAAGGGGAACCATGATCGTCCTATATTGCTTACCTACTGTCAATAGAAGTCACATACGTCCAAGCATAACATTTTATGAAGGACTTTACTTGGTAAGTCTTATATTTACCTGCTGCAGTAAAGTTATGGAGTTATGGTATGACCCAGGAGTGTAATATTGACCTTTAGCTATATTAACCCTTTCCCACATACAAATTTGAAGCAGACGTCTTTGAAATCATCTCGACAAAAATAAGGAATATTTCTATAACTGATAGTTTAATTATTGAAAAGAGTAGAAAACATTGAGGCAATAAGGAGAAAATGCTCATTTTGAGCAATTTCTCTTTTTGCCACAATGTTTTCCAAAGATGTCTGCTGAAAGGGCACCGAAAGCATCCATATGTGGTAAAGGGTAAACTATATGAGAGTAAAAAGTATTTCCTATTAGACTATATGACTTGTATAACATGTGCTCTGAAGGAAATAAGCTATTTTAGACACCACAACACAATTCACAAACAATACTTTTTACCATAAACATAATGGGAAACACGATGTGTTTGTGAAACACTGATGCCCCCGAATGGCAACATCTAGGTCAAAGGTCAAGGTCGCCAGGTCAAAAATGTTGGTACTGACAGAAAGGTCATGTCACAAGGAATACACATGTGAAATATTGTAGTGTACCTGTTATGGTTCAAAAGTAGTGGTCAAGGTTAAAGTTTTTTTCGAGAATGGCAACATCTTGGTCAAAGGTCAAGGTCGCAAGGTGAAAAATTTTGGTACTGACAGAAAGGTCATGTCACAAGATATACACATGTGAAATATGGTAGCCGTACCTGTTATGGTTCAACAGTAGTGGTCAAGGTTAAAGGTTTTTTTCGAGAATGGCAACATCTAGGTCAAAGGTCAAGGTCGCAAGGTAATTTTTTTTGGTACTGACAGAAAGGTCATGTCACAAGGTATACACATGTGAAATATGGTAGCCTTACCTGTTATGGTTCAAAAGTAGTGGTGAAGGTTAAAGTTTTTTTGAGAATGGCAACATCTAGGTCAAAGGTCAAGGTCGCAAGGTCAAAAATGTTGGTACTGACAGAAAGGTCATGTCACAAGGAATACACATGTGAAATATGGCAGCCGTACCTGTTATGGTTCAAAAGTAATGGCCAAGGTTAAAGTTTTTTCGAGAATGGCAACATCTAGGTCAAAGGTCAAGGTCGCAAGGTCAAAAATGTTGGTACTGACAGAAAGGTCATGTCACAAGGAATACACATGTGAAATATGGTAGCCGTACCTGTTATGGTTCAAAAGTAATGGCCAAGGTTAAAGTCTTTTTCGAGAATGGCAACATCTAGGTCAAAGGTCAAGGTCGCAAGGTCAAAAATTTTGGTACTGACAGAAAGGTCATGTCACAAGGAATACACATGTGAAATATGGTAGCCGTACCTGTTATGGTTCAAAAGTAGTGGTCAAGGTTAAAGTTTTTTTTGTGCAGACAGACAGACGTGCAGACGTGCAGACAGACGTGCAGACGTGCATGCAGACGTGCAGACAGGCCAAAAACTAGATGCCCACCGAATCGGAGATTCCGGGGGCATAAAAAGCCTGTCAAAGTCAGCAATTTTGAATAAAGGAGATTTTCCAATATGGAAATATGTGGTGTATATTTGCAGAGGTTCATCCAAGAAACATTCATGCCAAATTATTTTTAAATGAAGATAGTTCTATTGGACATCAGGACATGAAGATTTTAAAAGTTTTAATTATGGTAAATACGTACAAGGAAAACCAGCCCCTCACCCTGTTCACTCTTTTGGCCATGATTTTCAACAGTTCAAAATAATTTAAACGCTCTTGATAGCGGGTAACCCAAAAAATCTTTGTGACAAATTACTAAAGTTTTTGGTCTTTCTTTTGCCATGACAACCAGAGTTTTGCATGGAGTTGAGATCTTTTGCAATTATGAAAGGAAAATTGCTGTAAAGTTTGGTCCAAATTCGACCAGTGGTATAAGAGGAGATGTAATTTAAAGAACTTTCGAGGTTCCTTTACATTGTCATTGCGACCAGAATTTTGAATAGAATTAAATTCTTTTAGCATTTCTGTTGAAATGATATCACCTAAGGAGCATTTTTGAGAATATTTCTAAAATTTTGGTTAGGAGTAGATATCATTTAAAACAAATTGTTGATGGAAGGACATCCAATGATCCTTCAAGCTTACCAATAATAATATTCAGCCCTTCGTGCTCTGGTCATCTAATAAACTAGGTTTATTAGATATTTTACCATTATGCTTACAGGCGATTGAAATCTTTACCACATGCGGACACAATTGGATGCATTTGCAGCAAACAACATTGAAAGCAATATTGAAATAAGAGAAAAATTTCTGATAATGAGTAATTTTGTCCATTAACCCTTGCCCAACTGCAGACGCATTTGACGCACTAGCAGCAGATGACATTTGAAAACATTGTGGCCAAAGGTTAACTTGCCACAATGTTTTCAACTCTATTTAACAATTAAGCTATCTTTTAAGTTTTAAGTCGTGTGCTGCAGAGGCATCAGAAAGCATCTATATGTGGGAAAGGGTTAAAAGTTTTATGTTACCTGTTAAATATATCAACCTTTCTTTTCCGTCTGTTAAAGTCACTCTGTGTTATACACTCGTCCCAACATTTTTGTAAGTGGCACTGGCTCATCTCCTGGTTAAAGTGAGTTATCTGCCCTTCTTGATACAAGTTGGAATGTCTAATCTGTGTGAGGTAAAATATATATTAACCCTTTCTCACATAAAGACACTTTCGGACCCCTTTTACAGCAGACAACTTTTGAAAATATTGTGGCAAAGGGAAAACTTGGTCATATTGAGCTATTTATACTTATGTTACAATGTTTTCAACTCAATTAAATAATTACACCTTCATATTTTCATATTTTGACTAAATGTTTTCAAAGTTGTCTGTTGCAGATTTGATGTTTGTTTGAAAGGGTTTAACCTTATATAGACATTGACACAAGGGCGCTCATTATTTTATCATTTTAAAACACACTCTCTGCCTATAAAGAGAGTGTAAGAACGACAACTAATCGGGTCTTTCGTACAAAATTATTTCGTCCTTAACAATTTTAAATGTGTCATTAGATTCCCTACACGCATTTTCCTTGCGATCTGCATATTGTTATGCATCATTGACACAAAGGCGCTCATCATTATATAATTTTAAATCATGAGTAGACTTGATCATAAATAATGAAAGGCTTCAATTATATTTCAATGAAGGACATTCACTTTGTTGACAAAAAAATGCAAGTTATGATACATTTTCACTTGACCCCACCCCTGATGTTCCAATATGCCCTTTAGTTGATAACTTTTTTTTTCAACTATTATAATGTAAGTGTTATGCATAACTGCAGTTTGGATTTCCGGTGACATTGATGCGTTGCATCAACTTTCTCTTGTAATGTAGATATACCAAGATAATGTCCTCTTACCTCTGCTGAAGGCACCCCCAAACTTATGGAAATCTCTGAAACAATTTCCTCCATCATCATCATCCCCTGTGGACCACCAAATCCTCTAAATGCTGTGTTTGAGGGAATATTGGTCCGACAAACATGGCCTCTACAGAATAGATTTGGAATCTTGTAGGCATTATCACAGTGGAATAAGGCCCTGTCCATAACCTAAAATCACATAACATATTGAAGGAACAGTTTGACAGACAGATGGGCATACAGAAAGTTGATGCAAATACAGAAAGGTGGATGCAAAAACATACAAAGATAGACAAGACACAATCCCAGAACCAGAGAAGTTCATAAGTGTCATCTTGTCAAGTCAGGCAACACAAACATATATTTCCCACAAATAGATACCTTTTGAAACATCTGCAGTAGATGACTTTTGAAAACAGTATGTCAATAGGAGATATAGCTCATAATGCGCAATGTCTCCTTTTGACACAATGTTTTCAACTCAACTCAATAATTATACTTTCATTTAACCCTTTCCCTCATATGACAATACTGCCGCAGAAGACTTTGAACATATTTTGTTAAAACATAGAAAATCTCCATAATTGAATGGATAACCTATGACAAAAAGTAGAAAACATTGTGGCAAAAGGAGAAATTGCAATTTCTTCTTTTGTCACTATGTTTTCAAAAAGCCATCTGCTGCAGAGGCATCAGAAAGTGTCTATATGACGGAAAGAGATTTTCTATATTTTTGCCTAGATGTTTTCTATGTTGTCTATACTGCAAATTTGTTGTATGTTGGATGCTGAAGGCATCTTTTAACTCTGTACCATTTTTACTTATGATCCAAACTATGCGAAAAAAGTAGTATTTGATCAAATCACATAATATCACCTTTCTCCATAGTGTTATCATCCGCTCCTATAGAATTGGTCATATTGACCAGATTATGATTCTTTCCTGTCGGTAATTTCGTATTTTTTCGTATATTGTTATTAAATATCCTAGTGTAAAACTTCTAGGAACAAGTAAATTCAGAGAATTATGGTCCCCCGCCAGGGTCAAGGTCACAAACATTGGTATTGATGGAAAGGGGTTGTCACAAGGAATACACATGTGAAATATGAAAGCAGTACCTATTACGGTTCAGAAGTTATGACCAAGGTTAAAGTTTTTGTGACAGCGTGACGGAGGGACGGACGGACGGACTGACTGACGAATGAGAAATAATAGTCCCCAGCTTTCGCTAAAAGCGGGGGACAAAAATGAATTTAGTCATACATAGCCGGATGGTGGGGTAAAAGGCCATAACTCCGTGAAAAATCATCCAACCGGAACGCAAACACGATATGCGCATCTACACTTGGTGGTGATCCTTCCTATGAAGTTTCATAAAATTCCAAAAAGCGGTTGCAGAGAAATAGCCTGGAAATGAATTTAGTCATACATAGCCTGATGGTGGAGTAAAGGGCCATAACTCCGTGAAAAATAATCCAACCGGAACGCAAACACGATATGCGCATCTACACTTGGTGGTGATCCTTCCTATGAAGTTTCATAAAATTCCAAAAAGCGGTTGCAGAGAAATAGCCCGGAAATGAATTTAGTCATACATAGCCTGATGGTGGGGTAAAGGGCCATAATTCCGTGCAAAATAATCCAACCGGAACGCAAACACGATATGCGCATCTACAATTGGTGGTGATCCTTCCTATGAAGTTTCATAAAATTCCAAAAAGCGGTTGCAGAGAAATAGCCCGGAAATGAATTTAGTCATACATAGCCTGATGGTGGAGTAAAGGGCCATAACTCCGTGAAAAATAATCCAACCGGAACGCAAACACGATATGCGCATCTACACTTGGTGGTGATCCTTCCTATGAAGTTTCATAAAATTCCAAAAAGCGGTTGCAGAGAAATAGCCCGGAAATTAATTTAGTCATACATAGGGGTAAAGGGCCATAACTCGTCAGGGTCAAGGTCACAAGGTCAAAAAAATTGGTATTGATGGAAAGGGGTTGTCACAAGGAATACACATGTGAAATATGAAAGCAGTACCTATTACGGTTCAGAAGTTATGACCAAGGTTAAAGTTTTTGTGACAGCATGACTGACGGACTGACGGACGGACTGACTGACGAATGAGAAATAATAGTCCCTAGCTTTCGCTAAAAGCGGGGGACAAAAACAATAAGGACGATCTCTAATAATTAAAGAAAAGCTATTGAATAGAGCAATTTCTTGTTTTGCCTAAATGTTTCAAAAAACCAGCTGCTGCAGCTGTCCCAAATCTGGTTTTCATGATTGAAAGGAATGAATATGTTTGTTAGATATATATGATGGTGTTTCCATGTTACATTACCTATACTGCTTGTAGGTTTATCTTAAGACCAGGGAATCACTTATAATGTCCTCCCCTCAACCCTGAGCAACAAGGAGGGAAGTCACTTACTACCATTTTAAACTCTTTCCCTCATATAGATGCTTTCCGACGCCTATGCAGCAAACGGCTTTTTGAAAACATGGCGATAAAAGAAGAAATTGCTCAAAACGAGCAATTTTCTCATTTTGACACTTATAGAGGTTTTCCAGAAGTTTACAAAGTTGTCTGCCGCTGATTTGTTGTATGTGGGAAAGGGTTAAAGACTTTGGAATGACCCTGCTTGTAGGTTTATCTTGACACAAGGGAATCACTTGTGATGCTATCCCCGCAACCCTGAGCACCAAGGAGGAAGCCACTATTACTACCATGTTTAACCCTTTCCCTCATATGACAATTCTGCAGCAGACGACTTTGAACGTATTTTGTCAAAACATAGAAAATATCCATAATTGAATGGATAACCTATGACTTAAAGTGGAAAACATTGTGGCAAAAGGAGAAATTGCACGTTTTGTGCAATTTCTTCTTTTGTCACTATGTTTTCAAAAAGCCGTCTGCTGCAGAGGCATCCAAAAGCGTTTATACGAGGGAAAGGATTAAAGACTTTGGAATGACCCTACTGGGCATCGAACCCTGGTCCCACACTCCTAAGGTAGACACTCTAACCACTAAACCACCATACAAGGTGGTATGAAATGAATATCACTTACAGCACAAGAAAGGTCCGCAGACATCCCAGCATTACAATAGATATCTATATCCAGTGCCAGTATCTTCCCTCCATCAGTGAAACCAACCTAGTTAAGAAAACAATAATAATTAGGTAAGCATATATAATCTTTATTTGTAGGGGATTTATTTAAATTGGTAGTTAATAGTAAACAACTCATTTACAATGCCACTCATCCAGTTTAAGTCAAATAATTTTGATGGAATATAAAGGATAAGGATATATAAGATAAGGATTAAACTCTTCCGCGAATCTGAATCAGAGGACTTTGAAAACATCTACAAATAAATATAAAAAATCTCTTTAAATGAAAATAGTATTATTGAATAAAGTTTAAAACATTGTTTGTTTTTTTCAGTAGGTAAACAATGCATAATAATAAATACCTTATAAACAGAGTAGAATGGATGCCTGGTTCCAGTCATGATCATATCTTCATCTCTATCTAACATACACCGTATTGGGACACCAACTCTGCAAAACAGGGACCCAAACAATATGTTTAGAGAAGACACTATTCAAGAACTTGTCACAATTGCACATTTGACGACATTTCTTACAGGTATTCATAAAGGCCAAGCTTTGCTGCTTGTGATTTGTTTATCTGCAAATATCTAGGGCATAGACACAATTCCTGGAAAATTATCAGAATACCTTTGATACAGAGTTGAAATCATTAACCCTTTCCCTCATATAGATGCTTTCTGACGCCTCTGCAGCAGACAGCTTTTTGAAAACATTATTAAGTGACAAAAGAAGAAATTGCACAAAACGTGCAATTTCTCCTTTTGCCACAATGTTTTCCACTTTTCGTCATAAGTTATCCATTCAATTATGGAGATTTTCTATGTTTTGACAAAATACGTTTGCTGCATAATTGTCGTATGAGGGAAAGGGTTAAGGGAAAATTGAGCAATTTCTCCTATTTCTACATTATTTTGTAAAAGTCAGCTGCAGAGGCATCAATGGTTGTCTGTATCAGGTAACCAATTAATCTAGCAGAGCTCTCGAAAAGGAGAGTACCGGTATTTCATGTTCTAAAATACTTATTTGACCTCCAAACTCTATATTGTGGGGACTGAAAAGAATTATCTCAGTGAGACAAATTGTTTGAAAACCCACAACATAGCATTTAACCCTCCCTTTCCAACATACAACAAATCTACAGCAGACAACTTTAAAAATATATTGACAAAAATATAGAAAAAAGCTCTAAAAACAAAACTTTAATTTATGAATAGAGTTGAAAACATTAAAGCAAAAGGAGAAATTGCACGCCTTTTTCCTTTTGTCAATGTTTTGAAAAGTCATCTGCAGCAGAGGTGTCATAAAGCGTCTATATGTAGGAAAGGTTTAAATGAGCAATAAGGAAGATATTTTTTAGCAAACATCTGTTATTGCATGCCTTTAATCAAACTTATTATTATAAATATCATATTAACCTTTTCCCACATACACCAACTCTGTAGCAGACACTTTTGAAATGATCTTGGCAAAAATATGGATTTTTTTTTTATAAATGAAAGGTTCATTATTGAATACAGTTGAAAACACTGTGGCAAAAGAAGAAATTGTTCATTAAAGAGCATTTTTTTTCTCTTTATGCCACAGTTGTTTCATATGTCAGATACTGTAGATGCGTCAAAATGCATCTGCATGTTGGCAGACAAGGGTTAACCCTCATATAGACGCTTTCTGACTCCTCTGCAGCAGATGGCTTTTTGAAAACATAGTGACAAAAGAAGAAATTGAACAAAACGTGCAATTTCTCCTTTTGCCACAATGTTTCACACTTTAAGTCATAGGTTATCCATTTAATTATAGAGATTTTCTATTTTTTGACAAAATATGTCGTCTGCTGCTGAATTGTCGTATGAGGGAAAGGGTTAAGCACTTACTTTGCTGCCGCCACTGCAGCCGTAGCAGACAACAAGATGGATCTTGTCTCTTTTCCACCAAAACCACCGCCAAGTCTCTTTGTCCTTGCAACAACTCGATTAAATGGCACACCAAGAGCTTCAGCAGCTGTTGACTGTAAATGGATGGAGGGTTAGATAAACAGTTTATCTCATGCGATATATTATAGTTTAATTTACAACATAATCATATTTTGAAAAACAGCCTTAGTTTATTGACACAAGGTGACCTTGACATTGGAATTACTTGGTCCCTTGAATAAATATGGCCTCGCTTTATAGAGGTTTTTTATTATTTCAAGTTTGATCGAAAAACAAAATAATTCATTGAAAACATAGTTCCCACAATTACAATAATTATTTCCCTTGTCTGCCATTTTGATAGGCTAAGATGTTGAGCATAAATAGAGAAAATTATAAAAAAAAAGCTAATTAGGAAAACACGAAGGAATTTGAGTTTGACAACGACATGCCTTTGTATGATCTGATCATATTGACTTCTTGTTTCAATTATTTAGGCACATGCAATTGTTTTTATCTAATTATATTTGATATTTTTCTATTAAACATATAGTAAATTTGCCTATCTAAATAGCCGACAAGGAAGATAATAATTGTAGTTGAGGGAACTAGTATGTATTAAAATCCGAGCCAAAAGGGAAATTGTAAAAGAACGTTTGGACCTTTCCCACCTGCAGACGCTTTTTGAACCCTGTCTGCAGCAGAAGACTTTTGAAAACATTGTGACAAAAAGAAAAATTGCTCAAAACAAGCAATTTCTCCTTTTGTCACAATATTTTCAACTTTTTGCAGTAATTAAATCTTCATTTATAGAGTTTCTGTGTTTTTGCTGAGATGTTTTAATATATAATCATAATAATTGTTGACTCTCTTTTAACATACACTAAAAAAGCTGCAGGAGACAACTTTGAAAACATCTACATGTATCGGCTAAAATATGATAAATCTCTATACATATATTATGGGACAGCATAAAGAGAAAAAAACTTTGTGGGCAAAGGAAATTTTTCTCTTTCCTGAGAGAAAGGGTTACAATG
Source organism: Serripes groenlandicus (assembly GCA_031761405.1). Lineage (NCBI taxonomy): Eukaryota > Metazoa > Mollusca > Bivalvia > Cardiida > Cardiidae > Serripes > Serripes groenlandicus. The sequence goes on along the minus strand of JASEVX010000001.1, from coordinate 48,017,494 downwards.
TTAACCCATTTCCACATAGAACAAATCTGCAGCAGACGACTTTGAAATCATAGTGACAAAAACAAGAAGTATCTCCATAAAAGAAAGCTTTTATAATTGTTAAATAAAGTTGAAAACATTGTAGCCAAAGGATAAACTGCTCATCATGAGCAACTTCACCTTTGGCCACAATGTCTTCAAAAGTTGTCTGCTGCTATGATGAATAATTATGAATTTTCGATACCTGAGTTTCCGTAAGATTTTGTGTGGTGACGAAAATTTCCATCTCTCCATCTTCACCTTTAGGTACGGCAAGTACGGCATTTGTTTCGAGGTAAAAGTGCTCCTGACCCCCCATGTGGAACTCCCCTTCAATCACATGGTCCGCTTGTTTGAAAGCTGCCTCGACGTCACCACATGAGATAGAGTTCTTATATTGGGGATAAAATGATCCAGCTTTGATTGCATCCTAAAAGTAATGAAAATCCTCTTTTAATAACCCTTTTTCACATACAAAAAAGATCTGAAGCAGATGACTGAAAACATCTGGGAAAAAAGTTAAAAAATCTCTGTAAATGAAAGTTGAATGATATAATAGAGTTGAAAACATTGTGACGAAAGGAGAAGTTAGTTGCTCATGATGAGAAATTTCACCTTTTGTATCAATTCTTTCTAAATTTGTCTTCATACAGCATTTTAAGGCGTCCAAATGTGTCTGTTTGAGAGAAAGTGTTAACCATTTTTCACATAGAGAAGCAGTTTAACACATCTGCAACTTTTGAAAACATTGTGGCAAAAGGAGAAAGTGCTCATAATGACCATTTTTTTTCAATTTGAAATTATGTTTTCAACTTTATACAATATTCTGTAAGTCAGAAAAAAAGACTTTCCTTAACCCTTTCCCTCATATAGACGCTTTCTGACGCCTCTGCAGCAGACGGCTTTTTGAAAACATAGTAACAAAAGAAGAAATTGCACAAAACGTGCAATTTCTCCTTTTGTCACAATGTTTCCCACTTTTAGTTATCCATTCAATTATAGAGATTTTCCATTATTTGACAAAATATGTTCAAAGTCGTCTGCTGCAGAATTGTCGTATGAGGGAAAGGCTAAATCTAATATACTTCTTCAGTTTTTAACAACAGTTCATTCATTATTTCTGTAATTAAGATATGATTACCAGTACCTAAGATTTGACTCCAAGACGAAGTAAATGCAGTCTGATCTTAGTTGATATTGTTTTATAATGTTACCAATCACCTATAGCAGGAAAGTCAATCAATTACCGTAATTTCTTTAACCTTTTCCCTCATACAACAATTCAGCAGCAGACGCCTTTGAACACATTATGTCAAAAGATAGAAAATCTCTATAATTTAATGGATAACCTATGACTAAAAGTGGAAAACATTTTGGCAAAAGGAAAAATTGCATCAGAAAGCGTCTATATGAGGGAAAGGGTTAACAGTGTTTCTATATTTAACCCTTTTCCCGACCAGATACATGTACCTCAAATCTGATGCAGACAACATTAACTACATCTAAGCAAAAACATGGAAAATGTATATAAATAAAGGTACAAGAGAAAGTTGATGCAAGGCATCAATGTCGCCGGAAAAGACTGCATTGATTTATTTATGTATTCTTGACTTTCCTTAGTCTATTCAAACATCGTAGTATTTTTTTTTTTTTTTTTATTTACCCTCGCCGTGCAGAATTAACTATTTGGCGAGCAGACAAAGTTAGATACAAGGGAGTCCGGGTGCGATACCCTAGCTCTTTCCGAAAAGACCCCTTGGTTCTTTTACGTGCCCGGTGTATAGCACCGATACACGCGAGGTTATTTTTCCTGGAAAGGACCAGTACTTAACCTCTAGTTGAGTGGGGGACGCTTAAAAGCATCCCTCAAATTTCCAGAACATTTGCTTATAAATTTTATATACATAACTATACATTAGGGTATCTATAAAAAATTAACGAAATGTGTACACATTTATCTGGCTTAAATTTAATTTTGCTGTTGTTACTTATTTAAATAATAGTATTCATTCATATAATTTCAATGTTTGTAATCTTATTCGAATCACAAGGTAAATATCCTGGTATTGCTTTAAAGGGAGGTAATTTGAAGAAAACAAAAGTCTTCAAAAGGAGAAATATATCAGCATTACCGTCTACAGTTTAAATTGTTCTATTGTTTGTGGATTTAAAAATGTTCTTTTTTTCTTATTTCTACATGTACAACGAAATATTGCGGCTTCTCTTTGACGCTTTGCGTCAAACATTCGTCTTGTACTTGTCTAAAATAAAATAATATCACTCGCTTTTTCATATCGAAATGCGCATGCGCGAAAATCGATGTTAAAGGTCACGAAACTACACAACAGAATAGGGTCTATATTTAGCTTAGAAACAGTTCCTACTTTAGATATTCATGGATTAACATTATTAAATGAATTCTACACAAATCAAGACATCTCTTTGAACATGAAAACAACATTTAGTAAGTTAAAATTGCTATTAAAAGGAGAATCCGAAATTGACCTCAATGATGACACATAAGAGTCTGCATTAGGGGGTGTTGGTTCACGTCTTGAAGGGACCACTTTTGTCTTCGTAAATAAGACAAAAAACTTAAATGCGAGTGAAATAAAAAAAACTGCAAACATTAAAAAATCGGAATATTTATTTCATTTTAGATGTGTCATTTATTAGTGTTCGTAAACAACCACAATTGTAATATGTTCAAATCATCTAGATTTGTTTCTTTCTAATAATAAGCCGCCCTCCCATGTGATTTCCGAAAAGCTATTAAAAATAGAAGTCGCGGGCTTCTGCCCGGCGACTAATAATTACTTAACCCTTCCCCTCATATAGACGCTTTCTGACGCCTCTGCAGCAGACAGCTTTTTGAAAACATAGCGACAAAAGAAGAAATTGCACAAAACGTGCAATTTCTCCTTTTGCCACAATGTTTTCCACTTTTTGTCATAGGTTATCCATTCAATTATGGAGATTTTCTTTTTTTTGACAAAATACGTTTAAAGTCGTCTGCTGCAGAATTGTCGTATGAGGGAAAGGGTTAAAACATTGTGCCAAATGGAGAAATTGCTTGTTTTGAGCAATCTCTCTATTTGTCACAATATTTTCCAAAGTTGTTGAGGCCAAATTCTGTATGTGAACAAGATCGAGGGCCAAGAATGGCCCTAAAATTTAGATCACCTGAGTTATAGTATAGTAGCAAATGCTACTTCTTATAACGGTGAAAATATGATCATGAGTGTGGGAACGAACTGCTAATGAGACAGCTTATCGGTAAAGGACATTTGTAATAATGCATTAAAACTTTAAACAATTACAAAAAGGACCACCACAGAAATTTGGTTGATATTGTTTCATTGGTTTAGGAGATGTCCTTTGAAGCTTCAAGTTCAGTTCACCCCTTTCCTGATGCAGTCAATATGGCTTGATTTCTTTGATTTCTTTTGTAAAGGGTCACTCAAGGAACATTTCTATAAAATCTTATTGGAATATGACATTAGTAGATTTAGAGGTTATTTTTGTTTGAAGATTGGTATTTTTCTCCCTTTTTGATGTGGCGGCAGCCAAAGTTCTCCATAAAATTGATATCTTTGAACAATTTTGAAAGAGGACCCACAAAGTAACATTCCTATTAAGTTTGCCTGAAATTATTACAGTGGATAAGGAGCAGATGTCAATTGAAGCTTAAGATTAATTTTACCCCTTTTCTGATGCCACCTGAATGCTATGTCTTTCAACTAAGCATTATTGCTTGGAAAAATTATATAGAGGCTTACTTAAGGAACATTTCAACACATTTATCTTGAAATCAAACAAGTTCTAATCTTTCATAAAAATCTAATTATAAAAAATCATTTTCCCCCTTTTCTCATGCCGTCTCAGGCTGCCATGATTTTCAACTAAACGATATGGCTTGAACAATTTTGAAAGGGGTCACCCAAGAAACACTTCTATAAAATTCTATTGGAATCTATCATTAGCAGGTTCAGAGGAGAAGAATTTTAAAGATTGACAGTTTCCCCCAATTTCTGATGCCACAGCAACCGAAGTTCTACATAGAATTTAAATCTTTGAACAAATTTGAATGAGTACCACCAAAGGATCATTTCAGTAAAATTGGTCCGATTGTTTAGGATATGTTGTATAAAGAGAAAAGTTAAATAACATACAGAGAATATCAGAGTAGATCACCCACTGAGGTGATCTAAGTAACTGCTACAGACAGTCTGAGGCTTATTTGTTTTGTTAACTTCAACTAGGTTGAAGCTGTGAATAAATATCGACTAACAAAGCAGAGAGTTTGATCCTGCTTTCGGTAGTTCAAATGTTTTCAAAAGTAATCTTATAAAATAAAATTGTCTATATAAAATATTCTTAAAATACTTCGCAGCAGTTTAATTCTATAAAAGGTAGGTAATTATTGAAATGAAAGAGTTAACCCCCTTTACCACATACACAACAAATATTCAGCAGATGACTTGAGAAAAACATTCTGCATACAAATATGAAAAATCTCTACAAACAAAAATATATTCTCTATTGAGTGGAAAAAAACCAAAATATAATGTGGCAAAAAAAGCTCCTTTTAAGCAGTTCATCCTTGCCACACTAGCTTTAAAAGTCTTCTGCTTCCGAGGCAACCAAATGCATCTGTATAAGGGAAAGTGTTTAAAAAAGAAGCATTATATCTATTAGGGTATTTCATTTTCTTATATGTTTGTCTTTAGATGGAAAAAACAGATTTCTTCCAATTAATACATACATGTATATTACCATTCTTCAGTTTTTAACAAGTTCATTAATTATTCATTTAAACAAATTGTGATTACCTAAGATTTGACTGCAAGACTTAGAATGTGCAGTCTGATATTAGTCGATATTGTTTGAAAATGTTACAAATCACCTATAGCCGGCATGTCAATCAATAACAATAATTTCTTTAACAGAGTGTTTCTATATTTAACCCTTTCCTGGCCAGATTCAACAAATCTGCAGCAGACAAAATGTATGTTAATGAAGGCAAAATTACTTAAAACATTGTGGCGAATGGAGAAATTGCTTGTTTTGTGCAATCTCTCCTTTTGTCACAATGCTTTTTAGAGTCGTTGAGGCCAAAATCTTTCTGCAAGAAACGGCTGATACATAGAGGCCAATATATTTCTGTAAAGAGAGCTATTACAGACAGTTTGAATCTTTTTCTGTTTTGTTAACAACTCCAACAATTGAAGCCGTGGAGAAATATCGACATCAAAGCAGAGAGTTTGATACTGCTTGCAGTAGTTTAAATGATTTCAATAATTAAAATGAAAGAGTTAACCCCCTTTCTTACATTCAACAAATATTCAGCAGATGACTCAAAAAAGATTTCATAAAAATGTGAAAAATCTCTACAATCGAAAATATATTCTCTATTAAATAGAAAAATCTATGTGGATGTGGCAAAAGGAAAACATTGCTCAATTAGAACAATTGCTTCCTTTGCCACAATGTCTTTAAAATTCCTATGAGAGGTGACCAAATGCATCTGTTTATGCGAAAGAGTTAAAATAGAAGCATTATCTTTTAGTGCAATCCGTTTACTAATATTATGTTTATCTTTTGTTAATTATCATAATTTCTACAACAGATTTGTTTCTATATTAAACCCTTTTCCGGCCAGATACAGCACATCTGCAGACAACATTAAATACATAGAGGCAAAAATATATGTATTACATGTATAATTAAACAGTCAGGATAATTGGAAAATTAGAGAAACTTCAATCTCCCCTTTTGTCATAATGCTTTCAAGAGTCATTAAGGCAGAAATTATTAGAAGCTGCAGAAATTTAAGGATTACTTTTGTTTTGTTAACTTCAACTAGGTTGAAGCCGTGAATAAATATCGACTAACAAAGCAGAGAGTTTGATCCTGCTTTCGGTAGTTCAAATGTTTTCAAAAGTTACTGCCATTGACAAACATGATCTATATAAAATATTCTTAAAATACTATGCAACAGTTTTATTCTATAAAGGGAGATAATTAATGAAATTGTAAGCTTTTACCTTAAGTTAACCCATTTTCCTACATACAACAAATATGCTGCAGATGACTTTGCAATAATCGGCATAACATTATGAAAATACATTCCCTAATGAAAAGTAAAAAACAATGTGGCAAAAGGAAGAATTGCTGTATGTGACAAAAGGAAAAGTTGCTGTATGTTGGAAAGGGTTAAAAAGAAGCATGCTTTATGTTTATATCTCTGCTTCACTAGTTTTTATCATTCTTCAGTTTTTGACAAGTTCATTTATTATTCATTTAATAACAACACGATTACTTTATTTGACTGCAAGATGTAGTATATGTAGTCGATATTGTTTGATAAATGAAGGTATAATAACTTAAACAGTTGAACATATTGTGGAAAATGGAGAATGTGCTTGTTTAGAGCAATCTCTTATTTAGTCACAATGCTTTTGAAAATCACTATATGCCAAATTCGTTATGTAGGTCAAAAAACGCCAAATATATCCGTGGCCATGCATACTTATACAGCCAAATATTCGATAGAATGTATTCCTTCACCAGAGTGGTCAGCGTCGGGGATTTCGAAACCGGGTGTCCCGGGTTCGATCCCCAGTCGCAGAAATTCGGTCATGGTGGAGTGCCCTTGGGCAAGGCACATTTTCTAGCCTAGTACTGGTTTGTTCACCCAGGGAACATGAATAATAAAATTTAAATGCGCGCTAAATGACCTTAGCTGTCGATGCGCCATAAAACAATATACATTCATTCATTCCTTCACCAGATTGCATTGATATCAAATTCATTGCAAATGGGAATGGGATGCCCTGGAAACGATTGATTAGAACTTGTTATCTAGTTTGAAAGTGAAAAAAGATATTGAAAAAATAGTTTCGTTCAAATTCTTTCTTGCGTTTGTACATAGTTATCGGTGTAAATGGCCGTTAACAGAGTGTAGTGATTATATGTTATTTGTTAACTTCAACTAGGTTGAAGCTGAAAGAAATATCGACTATCAAAGCACAGAGTTTGATCATGCTTTCGGTAGTTCAAATGTTTTCAAAAGTTACTTAAACTACACAAAAATGTCAATTTAAAATATTTTTAAAATGTTATGCAGCAGTTTAATTATATAATGAAAACTTAAAATTATAATGAAAGAATTAAAAAAAAGAATTATATCCGCTAGTGCACTCTATGACAACATCAAATTGACAAGAAAACAACGAGGAATAACACTATCGAAATATATTAATATATTTTTGGGAAATTAGTATTAGTTTCATAAAGGGAGGTAATAATAAACTACGTTATGAAATACTAAATTTCCTAGTATACGGACACTTTCAAAGCAGATAGTACTCAAACATATAAACATCAGGTAAATTTCATAATTCCAGACGCATTTGAAGCAGTGTTACTTTTTTTTACCTTTTGTCACAATATTTTCAACTCTATTCAATAATTCTACTTTCATTTATATACATAGACATACATGTATACAGTATACATAATTTTACCTGGGTGATGGCTGCAGATATGTTGTATGTTAGAAAGGGTTAAATCAACACTTGCCCATGAACATCAACTCTGTAGCAGATGGCTTAGAAAATATCTACAGTTGGATTATGGAGAATCTCAATGAAATTAATGAAAGTAAAAATATTGAATAAAGTTAATAACATTGAAGCAATTTCTCCTTTTGCCACAATATTTTCAAAAGTCGTCTGCATGTGGGACAGGGTTTATAAGTCTAAACAGTTCAATGTTGGGCGGAAAATCACCTTTATAGTAATGATTGGTTCCAGTTCCTCATACTCCACTTTGACACGTTTTGCTGCTCGCTGAGCATTTACCCGATTGTCTGCAATAACGGCACCGATTACCTGCCCTTGGCAAAATACCTGTGAATAAAACATTACATTAAACATGAGAGTACTGTTCATTTTAACTGGTGCTGATTACTTATCATGCCACAAGGTCCTGCTGCTCACAACTTTTAAAATAATGGTGGGAAAAATTGAAATTACTCAAAATTTCAGATGTTACTCTTTTCACTCTGACATAAAATCTGTAACATTTTGAAAATAAGATGCAAAATCTAGATACCAAGTTAAAATTAATGAAGGAAAATGATAGAAAGTTAATATTTATTTAAAAACATCCTCCTTCCGTTTTCAAAATTTGCCTGCTTTTTCCCCTGATTCCAACAACATTAGGTGATTTCGCAGCAGTCCAGTTTCATGAACTTTTTGTTAAACCCTTTCCAATATACAACAAATCTGTAGCAGACGACTATGAAAACCTATGGGCAATGATATGGGAAATCACAATAGTTGGTAGAATAATATAGGGATAATACACATTTTCTCTAATATTGCATAAAATAAGAGCAAACATCCAATACATACTCCGCTGTAACGTTCAGATGTACCATAACCGCTGATGAACATGACCCCATTCGACGTTATAAAATAAACAATTTATGTTTTACATATCCACAAACCAGTCCTACATCAAGCTCGACACGGGTCGAATTAAATAAATGTTTTTGGATTATATTATGCTCTTTAGCTGTGAGTCTATTGCATGTTACCAATTATCGAGTTAAAAAAGCTGATATTATTGTTTTATGTGTGTAAGGAATTAAGTGCCAATGAAAATGAAATGAAAAACAAATTAATACTAGGAATTTTAAAAAAAAACTGGGACCGATTACTAGGAAAATGACGTCACATTAGCGGTTTGACGTCATAGCGCTAGTCATTTGGCGCCAAAACCCGTAAATTTCATCTAGACATATTATAAACGTTATTATTGCATAAAATCTATTTCTATCTCACTGTGATTAATACCATCATCTTTAAACAAAACCTGACATAAATCGCCGACTTTTGGCTAGTAGCTGCGAGATGCAGCGTCCATGTTTTGTTTACTAACGGTGCCCGGTTAATGCATATGTAAAACATCTAATCGGTCTGAAACAGCACGTACGCGCAAGAATCGCTTTGTTTATACACGCTTTCTCGCCGTTTACGCCCGGTTTTTGCAATGTTTCTGTTTCCCTTAAGCGGGCGTAAAACATAGATTTTATGCAATAATCAGTATATAGAGTTGAAAAAGGAGAAATTGCTTGTTATGAGCAATAATTTATTCTTTTGTGACAAAAGTCGTCTGCTGCAAAATGCCTCAAAATGAATCTAAAAGTGGGAAAGGGTTAAAGACAAAAATATTTAAAGGAACACATGTGTTGCAAGTCAATGCAGATTTGTTGTGTTTTAACCCTTTCCCTCATTATCATACGACAATTCTGCAGCAGACGACTTTGAACATATTTTGTCAAAACATAGAAAATCTCTTAAATTGAATGGATAACCTATGACTAAAAGTGGATAACATTGTGGCAAAAGGAGAAATTGCACGTTTTGTGCAATTTCCTCTTTTGTCACTTTGTTTTCAAAAAGCCGTCTGCTGTAGAGGCATCAAAAAGCGTCTATATGAGGGAAAGGGTTAAGGTCAAATAAGAATTTAAACACATCACATAATTTACACACCTTGTATAAAGCTTCTGATAACATATAAATGCTAACCCATTTCTCATATACAACTCATTTACCCCAGGGCTATAATTTGGACAAACTTGGTAGAGGTCCACTAGATGAAGCTACATACCAAATATCTAAGGCCTGGGCCTTCTACTTTTAGACAAGAAGGTTTTTAAAGTTTTTTCCCTATACGAGTCTGTGTACAACAAGTGACCCCCGGGGAGGGGCCATTTTTGACCCCAGGGCTATAATTTGAACAATCTTGGTAGAGGTCCACTAGATGATGCTACATACCAAATGTCAAAGGCATAGGTCTTCTACTTTTAAGTTTTTGTTAATTTCATCTTTTTTGTTGCCATGGTAACCAGAGTTCTTAATGGAATTTAAATCTTTGAACAATTTTGAAAGAGGGCCAGCAAGGGAATATTCCTTTGAAGTTTGATTGAAATTGTGGTTAAGGAGGAGATGATGTTTAAAGCTTAAAGTTAACACCGAACGCAGGACACAAAGTGATCAGAATAGCTCACCTTGAGCCTTTGGCTCTAGGTGATCTAAAAATTGTGGCAAAAGGAGAAATTGCTCAATATGAGCTATTTCACCTTTTGTCAAAATTTGTCCTAAAGACGTCTGCTGTAGAGGCGTCAGAATGCGTCTCTATGTGGGAAAGGGTTAATTAATAAAAGAGTTGAAAAGATTGTTGCAAAAAGAGAAAATTGCAATAAATTATTTCTCCTTTTGCCAAAATGATTTCAAAAGTTGTCTCATGCAGATGGGTCTAAATTTGCCTGCAGGTGGGAAAAGATTCCAGTATATCTCACCTGAGATGACGCGAATAATTCTTCATCTTCTGGAAACACCGCCCCCCATGTGTTATGGCCCTGTACGTCTGTGTGACTCACAAAATCCCTGACGCCTGGCATGGAAAGGGCCTCGGAGGGGTCAACATTCTTTATATTAGCATGGGCTTTGGTACTGAGGACTAGGGCCATGTATAACTCATCTGAAAGTATACAAAGTTAAACCTTTCCCATATCGAAAGACACTGTAGCAGACAACTTTTAAAACATCAAGACAGAAATTTGGAAATTTACTTCAAATATAAGTGTTATAATTGAATAGAGTTGAAAACATTGTGACAAAAGGAAAAATTGCTTATTGTAAACAATTTCTCATTTTGTCACAATGTTTTCAAATTTAGTCTGTTTCAGAGGCGTCTGAAAGCATCTGTATTGGGAAAAGGGTTAAACCTTTTATCATTTAGAAAGAAACTGCAGCAGATGCCTTTTAACCCATTCCCACCTGCAAACGCATTTTGACACAATTGCAGCATACGACTTTTGAAAACATTGTGGCCAAATGGGAAATTGCTCATGAAATAACACGACTGTTCACAGAATCCCGTTATTGTATACCAAGTTACCAACCAAGTAAAGAAAGCTTGACTGAAGAACAGGCACAATTTTACTTTTATTAGGGTTAAATGCTGTCTCAACATTATCCCATGCATTTCAACTGAAAACTAATTCAGGATAAATGGGGAAACAAACCAGTACTTGGCTGGGAAATGTACCTTGTCCAAAGACATCTAGGCTCAAATGGGGAACAGACACAAGACAAACAGACATTGAAGAAGTGATTCATTCCTAAGAGTCACTCTTGCAAAGGCAGGCACATTAACTCTTTCACACTATTACGATAGACCCTTTCTAATGCCTTGCAGCAGACAACTTTTAAAAACATTGTGGCAAAAGGAGAAATTGTTCATCATGAGCAATTTCTCCTTTTACCACATTGTTTTTAACTTCATTCAATAATAATTGAACTTTTTTTTGTTCTTTAGTTTATAGAGAATTTCTATATTTTTGACTTAATGTTTTTAAAGTGGTCTGCTGCAGACTTGTTGTATGTGGGAAAGGAGAAATTGCTCATAATGAGAAATTAATCCATTTCTCACAATGCATTCAAAAGTCATATGTTACGAATAAGAATGAATGAATGTATATTGTTTTATGGCGCATCGACAGCTAAAGTCATTTAGCGCGCAATTAAATTTAATTATTCATGATCCCTGGGTAAACAAACCAGTACTAGGCTAGAAAATGTGCCTTGCCTAAGGGCACTCCACCATGACCGTAGTGCCGCGACTGGGGATCGAACCCGGGACACCCGGTTTTGAAATCCCCGACGCTAACCACTCGACCACAGCGGATGTTACGAATAAGGTACAAGTAACCAACTTCACATTTGAATAAGGAACAAGGAACAGGGAATGAACTTCACATTTCAATAAGGAAAAAGGAACAGGGAATGAACTTCATGGAGGTTGTTGCGAAGGCATCAAATATTGTTTGTATCTGGTAAAGGGTTAATTCAGTCAATTCTTGAAAGGGCTTACCTGCAAATTTTGGAATGTCATCTATATACACAGCTTCACCAGTGACTTGCTTTTCTGCAGACAAATGCTTCATTGGTTTACCGACAGGGTCACCATCGTCCGCAAGGATTTCTTTGTAAACCTGAGTACCTTTCGTTGAATCTCTATGAAAACTAGGCGTGGCACTTTTGTAGTAGCTTGGAACTTTGTGTTTTATTGACAAGTGCTATAAAAGATAATTAACCTTTTCCCACATACAACAAATCTACAGCAGACGACTATGAAAACTTTTGCATAATCTTTAGGATAATGTCCATATATCAAATTGCAGTTATTGAATAGAGTTAAAACGTTGTGGTAAATGGTAAAATTGCTCATTATGAGCATATTTTCCTTTTGCCACAGTGTTTTCAAAAGTCGTCTGCTACAATGGCATCAGAAATCATTAGGTCAGCCACAATGATTCGATTTATACTACACAAACAAACGGTAATCAATGAAATCGAGTGCGGCCATTTTCACAGTAATGTAAACACTCCTGATCGAGGTGTGAATTATTTATCTCTGGTCAGTTACTACGTCCCTGTTTACATGTGACAAATTGAATGAACAAAAGGTGAAAACACAACTGTGTATATATTTTATCTATTTTCCTGTAGTACTCAGTTACTTGAATTACTAACCGATTAATCGAATAACAAATGGTTAACCTATTAACCATTGAAATCCCTAATAAATATACACTGGAGAAATAGATTGGACTGAAAGCTCATAGCTTATTTTAGGTCCTCTCCAATAAAGATTGTTTTACAGAAAGCACGACAATATCAGCTTTACTTTAGCTGTATAATTTATCATACAAGAAAATAATAAAAATAATAATACATCTGCTTTGAAAGTTTCTAAGAACAAATATCTTATGTCTAGAAAACATGCCATATAACTGGAAAACTGGGTTTTAAAAATTATGGAAAAATAAAAAATAAATATTTTGAGATAATCTCCAGCCTTGGTAGCTAGATGTTAACCCTATCCCTCATACGGCAATTCTGCAACCGATGACTTTGAACGTATTTTGTCAAAAAATAGAAAATCTCCACAATTGAGTGGATAACCTTTCCACGTTTTGTGCAATTTCTTCTTTTGTCACTATGTTTTCAAAAAGCTGTCTGCTGCAGAGGCGTCAGAAAGCGTATATATGAGGGAAAGGGTTAAGTAGCAACGAGGGCTGTCAATTCTGGGGTAACAAATTAAAACCCCAGCTCTGACAGCATTCTTTCTGCTGATTGACAAAATTCAGTGTAACAAGCATCGTTTGTCTTCCACAGTCCATATGGAATAGCAGCCAGTTGCTTGGAATTACTGTTATGCGGAGTACTGGTGAGAGAAAGCCAGGGAACACATTGGTAGGTGAACTGGCTGCCATGATATGACTGAAAATTGCTGAAACGGCATTCATACCCAATCAATTTTGGAAAGAATGAAATATTTTTGATAAAAAAGTTTAACCTTGGCTTGAAGCTGTAGCTGCACTGTGAGATAAAATTTAAAGAAGAAGCTGGTTGTCAGTGTCCGCCTGTATTCAATCATTCCACCAGGGGAACCAGCTGCAAGCGGGAGGTCTTCTGCTAGTGACTGGCACAAATCCTTTATGAGATCATCTTCCCATTTTCTGTTGAAAAAAAGCTTTATCATCAAAAACTTCAGGTAACCCTTTCCACCTTACAAAAAGTCTTCAGCAGACGTCTTTAAAAACATCTGGAAAATCTCTCAAAATGAAAGCTTGATTAACAAGTGAAATTTGTAATATTATGGCAAATGGAGAATTACTCATCATACGAAATTTCACCAATTGCCACAAGTTTTTCAAAAGTCATCTTTAAATGGTGTCTGCATTAGGAAAAGGATCTAAGATAACCTTTCTACTATTTAACTCTTTCTCACATACAGACGCTTTCTGACGCCTCTGGAGCAGACAACCTTTGAAAACATTTTGGCAAAAGAAGAAATTGCTGATGGCGAGTTTTCCATAATTTTTGCCCAGATGATTTCGAAGTACCGGTAGTCTGCTGCAGAAATGTCATATGTGGTAAAGGGTTGACAATTTAGCTCATATGCTATTTTAACCAATTCATACATACAACTTTTTGACATTTTTGAAGCAGATATGAGTTTGAAAACAGAGTGGAACAAGAAAATGTGTCCATGGAACACGGATGCCCCGGTTGTTAATGGACGAACAGACACACAAACAGACGAACGGACGGACGAACAGTTGGTCCAACCTCAAATTGATACAATTTTTTAAACAATGATATGTTGATTGTCATTTGTGTGAAGTTTCATAATGATAGGACATCAGGTTCACTAAAATCTAACTTGACCAAAAACTTTAACCTGAGAATGGAATGGACGAACAGACAGACGAACAGACGGACGAACAGTTGGTCCAACCTCAAATTGATACAATTTTTTAAACAATGATATGTTGATTGTCATTTGTGTGAAGTTTCATAATGATAGGACATCAGTTTCACTAAAATCTAACTTGACCAAAAACTTTAACCTGAGAATGGAATGGACGAACAGACAGACGAACAGACGGACGAACAGTTGGTCCAACCTCAAATTGATACAATTTTTTAAACAATGATATGTTGATTGTCATTTGTGTGAAGTTTCATAATGATAGTACATCAACTTCACTAAAATCTAACTTGACCAAAAACTTTAACCTGAGCGGGACGGACGAACGGACGAACGGACGGACTAACAGACCGGAAAACTATATGCCCCTCATACTTCGTATGCCGGGGCATAAAAAAGAGAAACATCTCAAAATTAGCTGTTTTTCCTTTTCCCACAACTTTTGTGCAGACTTCCTTGGCGGATGGCACATGCGTATTATTTCTCCTCCATCTGTCCATCTATCATGCTTTGTATTGTTGTTTCTTCCAACACTCTTCATTTCAACACTGTTTACAAATAATTTTCCTTATAATTTCCAAGATAATATCTTGTTTAACATGAATAAAGTATGGATTTATATATCAACTCATTGTTTTATATTATGTGTATCAATTGGTTAATTGGAGTTTAATAATGTTTTCAAAAGTTTTCATTTACATTACAGTGGACAGTTCACCAAACCATGGCCTATTTGCACCAGTATTCCACACAACATTATTCCCTGGAAACTGACTACCTTCCCACATAGACTATTTTTTTTTTATCATAATGGCAGAAGACACTAGTAACAATCATTTTTGTGAATCATTGGAAAGAATCAATGGCTGAGTTGTGGTTCCAACTCCCGACCCCTGAATGGATAGCATTACTGACGGTGATTTCACGGTTTGACTGTACAATCATGTAGTTCTATATTTTGGAGAAAATGTTTGATGTTATCAGAGTTTTTCCACAAGTATCTGGAGTTGCATCAAATTAACTATTTACCTGATACTGACAAATTCCTATGATTTTGCTGCAAATGACACTGGAAAACATTGTGGAAAAACAGGAATTTGTTCAAGTTGAGCCAATTTTCCAAATTTCCACCTTGTACATATATGTCTTCAACTCTATTATATAATTAAATTCCAATTTTTCAAAGCTTTCTAGTAGATGACTTGAAAAAAATTCAAATCAGGTACACAGTTCATTCTGCCTAACCTGCAGATGTTTTTGAAATCATTGTGACAAAGAAGAAATTGCTGATAACAAGCACTTTCACATTTTGCCACAAATTGTGTTCAACTCAATTTAATAGTTAAACTTTAATTTAACCCTTTCCCTCATATGACTATTCTGCAGCAGACGACTTTGAACATATTTTGTCAATGAATAGATAATTTCTATAATTGAATGGATAATCTATGACTAAAACTGGAAAACATTGTGGCAAAAGGAGAAATTGCTCGTTTTGAGCAATTTCTATTTTTGTCACTTTGTTTTAGTTTAAACTTATTTATTTTACATCGATTGCGGCACAATATTTCAGCTTATATTAATCACGCTCGATTTCTGCTTCCTGGAGACTTAACCAGTACTCTCGCCGTTTGTGTGGAAAAGTCCCAAAGTCAGAAACCGCTCATCACAGGACTCAAACCAGGGACCTTTGGTATGATTTTCAATATTTTTGCCTAGATGCTTTCAAATTCGTCTGCTGCAAAATTGTTGTAAGTGTGGAAAGGTTTTACTCTTTTTCACAAACAAAATCTACAGCAGATGACTTTGACATGATGAATGCAAAAACAAATTTAAAATCTCTATGGATGACACTTTACTTATTGAATAGTGTTAGACATGGTGGCAAAAGGAGAAATTGCTCGTTTTGAGCAATTTCTTCTTTTTTCACAATATTTTCAAAAAGTCGTCTGCTGCAGCGGCGTTTATAAAGCGTCTATATGAGGGAACGGTCTAAATAAAAGGAAGTCAACTACATACCTGCCAACCACCATACTCATAGTTTTAGATGCCATTGCAGTTATAGGTGCCATACCGCCATAAGCTAAGGACATGTTTTTGATGATGTTACTGTTGTCCTCGAATAAAACCCGAATTCCAGCGTTCACCGTGGCAATGTCATCCTCTCTCCTGTAAGCCTGCTTGTAGCCGTAAAAATATTCATTCTGCAATACAAAACAAGAGTTGTCGGAGGACAATATAGCTCGCCTATCAGGGCCTACTTCAGAACAGTTATAGCATTAGGTAAAGTCACACAGTATCACCTATTGCAAGATAATACACCTTTTCAATACTTCCATGCAAATGTTAACCAAGTCCATACAGGCCTTTTAAATCTGTAAATTGGTTTATATACGATGTATGCCAATAGTGAACATAATACCGAAGACTTACAGTATTAGTATCAGATAAAACCACACACTATTATTTATTGCAAGATATCACAAATTTTCAATACTTGCATGCAAATCTTAACCTGGCAACGCTGATACCAACGCCAACGCATTTTGGCTACTTAAGCACCCCTATTATTCGAATAGGCGTTCTTCAACGTCGACGACGGGTTGACTACATAAGCGCTCCTATTCTTCAAATAGGCGAGCTAAAAATGTAAGTAAGGAGTTTTGAAAATAAGGTCCATGGAAATTGAATATTATTAGCATAGTAATAACACCAAAATTGACCTAAGCTGAAAACGATGTTGACCGTGATATTTAATGCCCGCACCACAGTGTGGCTTGGTATTATATTCTAGTTTTGCTGGTTATCCCCAAACGTTTTAAAAAGTGTCAGTGCACGCAAAGGTTTGACCAAAATTCTAAGTCGAAAAAGGGGCACAATTCAGTCAAATTCCATTCCAGAGTTATGGGACTTGACATACAAGGTCCCCTAATGATCCTGAATAAGTGTGTGAAGTTTCAAAGCAACAGCATACACAGTGTCTGAGAAAAGGCCTTGCACGCAAAGGTTTGACCAAGCTGGCAACGCGGACGCCAACGCCAACACCAACGCCAACGCCAACACCAACGCGGACGCCGGGGTGATAACATAAGCTCCCCTATTTCTTCGAATAGGCGAGCTAAAAATCACCTGACTTAACCCGTTCCCACATATAACAAATCTGCAGCAGACGACTTTTGAAAGTAGTGGACAAAGAATATGGGAAAGCTGTATAAATGATGGTATATACTCAAAAACCTTGTCTGAATGTTTTCGAAAGTCGTCTGCTGCAGAGTTGTCAGAAAGCGTCTATATGTGGAAAAGAGTTAAATTATTGAAGTGTTGAAAACAATTGTGGCAAAAGGAGAAATTTGCCACAATTGTTACAAGTCTTCTACTGAAGAATGCAATTTGAGGTAGGACAGGGTGATATTTTATGCTAATTTAATGAAACAAATTAGAAATATCAGTGAGATTAACCCTCTCCCTCATATAGATGCTTTCTGATGCCTCTGAAGCAGATGGCTTTTTGAAAACATGGCGACAATAGAAGAAATCGCTCAAAACGGGTTAAACTACTTGTATAACAAGAGCTGTCGGAGGACAGCGCGCTCGACTATATGCCGCTTATTCACATAAAGCACTATTTCATTATATTGCATTTAAGTACTATTAAATCATATTATATACTTTATATGTAAAAGCAACTGAATAGATACATACATTTAAATATATATAATTTAAAAATCAAATCTCCTAAGTCAATCAAGGGCCATTACTCCATATTTAGGATATAATGGAGTTATCTAACCTAATTGTACGATGATCCTTAACAAATGTGTGAAGTATGAAGTGATTTGAATGATGAAACTTTAACGTTGAGCTAAACGCAAATGTTAAAAAACTAACCGAGTCCAAAAATAGCAAAACCTTAAAAAAAGGTTTTCCAAATGTTTTACACCATGCAAAACCTGTTTGATATGTTGAAGAATTATATTTGATAAATGAATGATCACAATTAGAAAGGAATGTAACCAAATATTTTATGAATTTATCTAAAATTCTCAAAATCAAACAAAAATCATGTTTTCTACCCCCAAAAAGTCACACTCAGCATCTTCAACATACATTGTGAAGAAAGGTATTATATGTAATTATATTCCAAGTATCAAAGCCCTAACACAAGCACTTATTGAGAAAAATTAAAAAATTAAATGAAAATGCCAACTTGCCCTAAAACTTTAACCACCCAAAATCATGTCTTTTACCACAAAAAGAAGGTCACACTCGGCATCTTCAGCATACAATATGAAGAAATGTATTAGATGTAATTATATTCCAAATATGAACGCCCTAGCACAAGTAGTTATTGAGAAACAAAAGGGCCATGAGGCCCTGGAATCGCTCACCTGAGAATGGGCTATTTAAGACTTAACTCTTTCAGCGCCAATGGCAATATCATCAAGACAAACTTTCTCACAAAAAGTCAAAAATGCGATCTAGTAGTGTTAACTAGATTGTTCTACAATTTGGCCTAGTGACCTAGTTGTTGACCTGACCTAAAATGGTCTTCCAGAGTGTTCACAAGATTTTCCTTAAATTTGGCCTAGGGACCTTGTTTTTGACAGGACATGACCTATATTCGAACTTGGCCTAGAAATCATCAGGACAAACTGTCTGATAAAGTTTCAACATGCTCAAGTTAAAATGCGGCTTCAAGAGTGTTAACAAGATTTTCCTTAAATTTGTCCTAGTGACCTAGTTTTTGACCTGACATGACCCATATTCGAACTTGGCCTAGATATCATCAGGAAAACTTTCTGATAAAGTTTCAACATGCTCAAGTTCAAAATGCGGTTTCAAGAGTGTTAACAAGATTTTCCTTAAACTTGTCCTAGTGACCTAGTTTTTGACCTCACATGACCCATATTTGAACTTGGCCTAGATATCATCAGAAAAAACTTTCTGGTAAGGTTTCAACATGCTCAAGTTCAAAATGCAGTTTCAAGAGTGTTAACAAGATTTTCCTTAAATTTGGCCTAGTGACCTAGCTTTTGACCCGATATGACCTATATTTGAACTTGGCCTAGATATCATCAAGACAAACATTCTGACAAAGTTTCAACTTAAAAATGCGACTTCCACAGTGTTAACAAGATTTCCTTTAAATTTGGCCTAGTGACCTAGTTTTTGACAGGACATGACCCATATTTGAACTTGGCCTAGATATCATCAGGACAAACTTTCTGATTAAGTTTCAACATGCTCAAGTGTAAAATGCGGCTTCAAGAGTGTTAACAAGATTTTCCTTCAATTTGGCCTAGTGACCTAGTTTTTGACCCGACATGACCCAGTTTCAAACTTGGCCTAGATATCACTAAGACAAATTTTCCAACATAGTTTCAACATGCTCAAGCCAAAAATGTGGCTTCCAGAGTGTTAACAAGATTTTTCTTAAATTTGGCCTAGTGACCTAGATTTTGACCGGACATGACCCATATTCAAACTTGGCCTAGATATCATCAAGAAAAACTTTCTGACAAAGTTTCAACATGCTCATGTTTAAAATGTGGCTTCCATAGTGTTAACAAGATTTTCCTTCAATTTGGCCTAGTGACCTAGTTTTTGATCCGACATGACCCAATTTCGAATTTGGCCAAGATTTGATTCAGATATATGTTCTGATAAACTTTCATGAATGTAAAATGTTGCCTCTAGAGTGTAAACAAGCAAATGTTGATGACGGACGACAGACGACCAACGAAGGACAAAAGGCGATCACAAAAACTCACCTTGAGCACTTTGTGCTCTGGTCAGCTAAAAATTAAAAAAAATCCTACTTGCCCTAAAACTTTAACGACCCAAAATCATGTTTTTTACCTCCCAAAAAAAGGTCACACTCAGCATCTTCAGCATTCAATGTGAAGAAAGGTATAAGATGTAACTATCTTCTAAATATTAAAGCCCTAGCACAAATACTTATTGAGAAAAATTAAAAAATTAAATGATTATGCCAACTTGCCCTAAAACTTTAACTACCCAAAATCATGTCTTTTACCCCCCAAAAAAAGAAAGTCACACTAAAAATCTTCAGCGTACAATATGAAGAAAGGTATTAGATGTAATTATATTCCAAATATGAAAGCCCTAGCACATGTACTTATTGAGAAAAAAACAAAAACAAAACAAGATGTGTTTGTGAAACACTGATGCCCCAGAATGGCAACATCTAGGTCAAAGGTCAAGGTCGTAAGGTCAAAAGTTTTGGTACTGACAGAAAGGTCATGTCACAAGGAATACACATGTGAAATATGGTAGCCGAACCTGTTATGGTTCAAAAGTAGTGGTCAAGGTTAAAGTTTTTTTCGACAGACAGACAGACAGGCCAAAAACTAGATGCCCACCGAATCGGTGATTCCAGGGGCATAAAAATTCCAACTTGCCCTAAAACTTTAACCACTGAAAATCATGTTTTTTACACCAAAAAGAATGCCAACTTGCCCTAAAACTTTAACTACCCAAAATCATGTTGTTTACTCCAAAAAGAAAGTCACACTCAGCACCTTTAGCATTCAATGTGAAAAAAGGTATAAGATGTAACTATATTCCAAATATGAAAGCCCTAGCACAATTACCTATGAATGAAAATGCCAACTTGCCCTAAAACTTTAACCGGACGCCGATGCCGGGGCGAGTAGTAAAGCTCTCATATTCTTCGAATAGTCTAGCTAAAAATGCATTACTAAGATTGATAGATATACAAATTTGTATTCACTGCCTAGGAAAAAAAAAGTTGTTTTTCTTAGTAGGGAATATCTTCGACTGCATGATATCAGTTGCCAAGATGAAATGACATAGTGATGACATCCATTATCCCTTTCCCACATATAAAAAAATATTGGCAAATATATGGGAAATCTCTATTAATGTAGGTACAATTACAGAAAAAAGGCAAAAACATTGAGGCAATTTCTTTTTTTGCCACAATTTTTTCAAAAGTCATCTACTGCAGATGAGTCCAAATGCGTCTATAGGTGGGAAAGGTTTAAATAACCACTTAGAAATTTACAAGTCTATTGCTTGAAGCACATGAAATACAAAATCAAGAACATTTTCTTCTAGATACACCAAATACATACCATGGATGTGAAAGGAAGAAGAATATTGAGTAAAACTTCTTCAGATTTGATGGCTGTTTTTCTATACCCAAGGAAAAACTTGTCATCCATTTTGATTTGTCTCCTCCCCTCTCCTGCAAAATTATACCGATAGCTAAACCATTTATTTGAAATGAAATTTTAACGGTTCTTTGTTTTGAAAACATATTAGGTTAAAAGTGTAACATCTAGATTGATTGATTGAGGTTTTAACCCGTTATTAACAGTTTTTTTATATCACAGCGGCCAGTTCACCTACTCATGTGTTTCCTGGCTTCCCCACACCAGTTATCCACACAAAAAACTTCCCAAGCAACTGGCTGCTTTTCCACATAGACTGTTTTCCCATCGGTGGAAGACAAATGACATCACTTGAATAAGATCTACATAATTGGAATTACAATTTATGAAACATTGTTGAAACAAGAGGCCCAAGAGGGCCAGTATCGCTCCACTGCCATTAGGCAAAAACCCTAGGAACTTTTCTAAAAGATTATTTGAAAATCAGCCCTACACTTTCGGAGTAGAATATTTTAAGTTTTCACTATAGCCATTTAAAGCAAAATAGCCCTGCCCCCTGGCGGTTATAGTTTTCGACCAATCAACATGGCTTGAAGGAATCTGATAGAGGGTCTCCCAAGGAACATTTCTACAAAATTATTTGAAAATTGGCCAAATATTTTCGGAGGAAAAGATTTTTCAAGTTTTCACTAGAGCCATATAAGGCAAAAAAGCCCCGCCCCCTGGCAGCCATGTTTTTCGACCAATCAACATAGCTTTGAGGAATCTGATAGAGGGTCACCAAAGGAACATTTCTACAAAATTATTTGAAAATCGGCCAGACACTTTTGGAGGAGAAGGTTTTTTAAGTTTTCACTATTTTTTTCTTTCGGTTGCCATTGAAACAAGAATTTTGCATGGATCCAAACATTTTGTAGGAATTTAGGAGAGGACATTGAGAGGATGCTTCCTATGAAGTTTCATCCTAATTGGCCAAGTGGTTAGGGAGGAGAATTTGTTTGAAGCAAAAAGTTTACAGACGACGCACAATGGACAATTCGACATGACATAAGATCGACTGGCTTTCAGCCAGTGGAGCTTAAAGATTGAAAGAAAAATTATTGAATAAAGTTGAAAACATTGTGGAGAAATTGCTGTTTGAGAATTTTCTCCTTTTGTCACAATACTTTAAAAATTTGCAGAGGCTTCAGAAAGCATCTGTTTATGCAACAGGGTTAACCCTTTGCCTCATACGACAATTCTGCAGCAGACGACTTTAAACATATTTCATCCAAAAATAAAAAATCTCTATAATTGAATGGATAACCTATGACTAAAAGTGGAAAACATTATGGCAAAATGAGAAATTGCTCGTTTTGAGCAATTTCTTCTTTTGTTACTATGTTTTCAAAAAGCCGTCTGCTGCAGAAGCGTCAGAAAGTGTCTCTATGAGGGAAAGGGTTAAGTCTATAATTGTATATTGGCTTTAATCCGTTATTTTTATGTAGATTTAGAAAACAGATAAGTTCATAAGAATTGTAAGCATTAATCAATTTGTAGGTCATTTAATGGTTGTTTTTTACCTTTTTGGAACTATATGATTATGAATACTCACATATTGTTTTCAGTTTTTTTTTCAAAAATGAATATTATTGATGCTTATTGTTAACCCTTTCACACTTATAGAAGCTTTCTGACGCCTCTGCAGCAGACGACTCCTTGAAAACATGGCAACAAAAGAAGAAATTGCTCAAAACGAGCTATTTCTCCTTTTGTCACTATGTTTTCATCTCTATTAAATTATTGTACTTTAATTTAAAGGGAGGTTCCAATTTGTTTAGGGTATCTTTTCAAAGTCGTCTGCTGCAGTTTTGTTGTATGTGGGAAAGGGTTAACACTCATGCTTTTTATGCCCAGAATCTGATGAAATACTGGTACTTCTGTACTGGTAATACCTTATTTGTGTTATCTAACCCTTTTCATGATACAAACTCTATGAGAACTTTCGGGAATCAGGAGAAATTGCTTACCCCTTTCCCTCATATAGACGCTTTCTGACAACTCTGCAGCAGACAGCTTTTTGAAAACATAGTGACAAAAGAAGAAATTGCTCAAAACGAGCAATTTCTCCTTTTGCCACAATGTTTACCACTTTTAGTCATAGGTTATGCATTCAATTATAGAGATTTCCTTTTTTTGATAAAATATGTCCAAAGTCGTCTGCTGCAGATTTGTTGTATGAGGGAAAGGGTAAGATAAGAGAGATATTTAGCTCTTTCTCACATGCAACGGCAATTTGACACATCTGTAGAGGATGACTAGTGAAAACACTGTGGCAAAAGGAGAAATTACTCATGATGGGCAATTTCTCTGTTTGCCACAATTCTTTTTATTGAAATAGTTATATGCATGTTTTTAAAGTTGCCTGCTGCAAATTTGTTGTAGGTCGGAAAGGTTTGAACCTACCTCTAGAATCCACCTCTAATATGGCACCACAGGCAAGAAACAATGGGTTCAAATCCGAAATGGGACTTGCAGTAACTATGTTCCCTCCAACTGCCTGTTAAGATAGAGATAAAATATACAGTAAAACACGTCTTACGCAGCCACCCATTGGCACCCAATCGAGAGTCAAATGTTGCTGCTGAACACAGGTGGCTGCTGAATACAAGTTAAATAAAGAATACAATGTTGTTTTGGTTAATATTTAAGTGGCTGCTCTATACAAGTTTGCTGCTTAATAGAGGTGACCGCTAACACAAGTGAGACTGTATACTTGTTTTGAAATATTTTATCAAATAAATACAAGAGAAAGTTGATGCAACGCATCAATGTCGCCGGATATCCATAGTGCAGTTATGCATAACACTAACATTATAGTAGTTGAATAAACAGTTATCAACTGAGGGGCATATTGGAACATCAGGGGTGGGGTCAAGTGAAAATGTATCATAACTTGCATTGTTTTGTCAACGAAGTGAATGATAATTGAAGCCTTTCATTCTTTATGATCAATCTCCATTCCAAAGTAGGTTGACCATACACACAACCAACTAATTATTGATCATAAACAGTAATGAAAATGAGTAATCTTGCTAATCATTAGTCTTAGTATGTATACAGTGCTTTCATTAAGGAATAATTATAAGATTTATGAATTCCACATACACTTTTCAAGATGTTTGTCAGAATATTTGAATTTTATTATTTTTCAATAAAACCACAAAACAGACAATTTAGGATTTGCATGCAATAGCACGTCATTTTACCTTTCCTCTATTAAAGTCAACAGTGGACATCTTTGCAGCAATCTACTTTAAAAACAATGAGATAAGGGTTAAATTAATCGCTGAAGACATGAGTGTTCTCATTTTCTCAAAATGATATAATCTTGGCATCCTAATTATATCATACTTTAACAAATGTTGAAATGTAGTGCAAAATTTATAAATTAGACCACCTTCGAAATATAATATCAACTAAACAGTTAAATCTCATTGAAATTGTTATATAATTTAAACTTAATTTCGAACATAAACTGAGCCCTACAACATGTTAATTTATTTTAATTCTTTCCTTCCTTTTTTATAATGAAAATAACAAACTACTCATGTTTTAAAATTATATTATGATGAGCGCCCTTGTGTCAATGATGCATAACAATATGCAGATCGGAAGCAATATGCCTTTAGGGAATTAAATGACACATTTAAAAGGACGAAATAATTTTGTACGAAAGACCCGATTCTTTCTTATTCGCAGAGGTGTCATTCTTGAAACTCTCTTTATAGGCAGAGAGTGTTCGTTCAAAGTAATTTTTCTATTAAAACCAGTTTTATCTCGGTTTGTTCTTTTCTTCATTTGTTTCGAACCAAATAAACATTTTAAATCACCTATGATTTACTATTTGTAAGTGAGTGTAAAGAGCGGCTCTCTGCAAAGGAGATTGATCTACGCAGTTGGTATTCGCGAGTATGTAAACAAATAAATTAGACTGTGTGACGTAAAGGTTTGTAGTTATCGCCTTTTGATTACATGTAGTATATAGTGTAAAATAAAGTATACCAGTCTAGCTAATAGGGACTGTTTTGTCTTCGTAAATAAAACAAAAAAACATAAATGCGAGTCAAAATAAAGAAACTGAAAATACCTAAAACATCAGAATATTTATTTCATTTTAGATGTGTCATTACTTAGTGTTTTTAAACAAACACAATTGTAATATGTTCAAGACATCTAAATGTGTTTCTTTCTAATAATAATCCCCCCTCCCATGTCATTTCCGAAAACCTATTAAAAATAGAAGTCGCGGGCTTCTGCCCGGCGACTAATAAGATTTTGAAAATATAGAAAACACCATTATAAGAGAGAAGAGAGACATTATATCAAGCTTCAACATTTCTGATAATGAGCAATTCTCCTTTTCCCACACCATTTTATTGTAGTCATCTGCAGAGGTGTCCAAAATATGTGTATCTGGAAATAAGTTTAACCAGAGAACATTTTAAGGGCTTTGATGTAGAAAACATTTGAAAACAATGTTGAAATAGCTCAAAAAGGAACAATTTCTTCTTTTAACCCTGATGCTTTCTGACGCCTCTGCAGCAGACGACTTTTTGAAAACATAGTGACAAAAGAAGAAATTGATCAAAACGAGCTATTTCTCCTTTTACCACAATGTTTTCCACTTTTAGTCATAGCATATCCATTCAATTATTTAGATTTTCTATTTTTTGACAAAATATGTTCAAAGTCGTCTGCTGCAGAATTGTCGGATGAGGGAAAGGGTTAACACATTTATTTTATAATAATACATTTCATTTTCCCCCATATACTTTCTCAACAGACCACCTTGAAAATGTCATATCCAGTAAAATTTAACTAATTTCTGGTACTTACAGCTACATTTCTGATTTGATAACCGGCAAACCATCGTAACATTTCTATCACAGCAGTAAACACTCTCGTCTCATGTTCTGAAAATAATCCATAAGTTACTAGCTGATGAATCGGCAATTTAGCAAAAATATTAAAAAAAAATCCAAATAAAACAAATCTGCAGCAGATGACTTCGAAAACATCTAAACGTAAAGATGGAAATTCTCTGTCAATGAAAGCATGATTATTGATTTAAAGTTGAAAACAGTTTGGCAAATGGAGAAATTGTTCATCATAAGTAATTTCTCCTTTTGCCTCAATGTTTTCAAAATTCGTCTGCTGCAGAGCTCAAGGGGCAGAAAGCATATGTATGTGGGAAAGGGTTAAAAGTACTTAATTCAGAGAGTAAAACCAATAAAATGAGTACGCTTAATTAAGAAAATCAACCTAAGGATATTTGTAACCAAATTGTTGATGCAGATCAAAAGTAACCCTCTCCCACATACAGCAAATCTGCAGCAGACGACTTTGAAAATGTCTACTAAAAATATGGTAAATCTCTATTATTGTAGCTATAATTACTGAAAAAAGTTGAAACATTGTGATAAAAGGAGAAATTGCTTGTTTTGAGTTGTCAGAAAGCGTCTAGGAAAGGTTTGAAGCAATACTGTTTGCCAAGTCTTAAGAGAAGTTTTCAAAAGGTTCTCCATTGAATGATTTGGGTTTAACGCCGTTTACAACATTTTTGGAATCACGTATCACAAAAGCCAGTATTTCCTGGCTTTCTCTTAGCAATACTCCACACAACAGTCTTTCTAAACAACTGTCCAAGCTACTGTCAGTCCATTGGTTGGAAGACTAAATATATTGTGTAAAAAGGAGAAATGTTTCATTATGCATTTGCAGATCGAAGGCCACTTTACCTAGGATATTTTTGATGGACTCTCATGACGAGCAGTTTTTGCTTTTGTCAAAATGTTTTCGAAGGTCAACTGCTGAAGATGTATCAAAAAGTGTCAACATCTGTTAAACGGTTAACGTTTTCCAACTTACAACAAATCTGAAGCAGATGACTTTGAAATTATCTAGCGAAAAATATGGAAAATCTCTATAAATGAAAGTTTAAATATTGAATAGAGTTGAAAATATTGTAGCAAAAGGAGAAATTGCTCACTTTGAGCAATTTCTTCTTTTGTCACAAAGTTTTCAAAAAGACGTCCGCTGCAGAGCCGTCAGAAAGCATCTATATGTGGGAAATGTTTTTTTATTTAGTCACCTGGATGATTTTGTAATGCATCTTTCAGCGTATGGTCAATATTGGTCAGGGTGACTGATGACCCAAATCGAATGCCCTGGTCAGTATGGGTAATATCGTTCATCTCTGGGACGTGGGTGGGACATATTATCACTGGATACATCATGTTCTTGAACTTCACTTCCACACCTGCAATACAAAACAATTTTACCTGATTGACTAATTTGAAAACATTTTGTCTCAAATATGGGAACTTTCTATTAATGAACAACAATAATTGAATAAAGTTTTCAAAAGTTGTCTGCTGCATAAGCGTCAGAAAGCGTTTGCATGAGGGAAAAGGATTAATCCTCTACCTGATAAAGATGATTTCAGACATCTAACATGTCCGAAGATGTTTAGAACCATTGCTGAAAAATAGAAATTTCTCCTTTTCCAACAATATTTTTTTTAAATTTTAAGTCAAAATGGTACATGCAATTTCCAGAACTTATAACACTCTTCTCAAGTTTATGAAAAGCAGACAACATCAAAGTTTTAGCAACGACAATTCAGGACAAATTAATGCATACAAAGAAATAATCTACCATTGAACCACTTCTATCCCTTTCCCACCTATAAAGACATTTTAATGAAATATCAGCAGACGTCTTTTTTAAATATTGTGGCGAAAGGAGAAATTGCTCATAATGAGCAATTTCTCCTTTGGCCACAATGTTTTCAACATTATTTAACAATTAAGCTATCTTTTATGGAGAATTTTCAGATTTTTGTCACTATAGTCTAAAGTCGTCTGCTGCAGATTTGTTGTATGTTGGAAAGGATTATAAAAAGCTATATTTATCCACACGTTATAAACGATTTCATCTGCATGAGTTTGTTATTTGCTGGTAAAATCATGAGGGATAAGACTTCTTGTATCAAATGATTGATGGCAAATACATTATTTATTATATATATTAAGATTAATGAAAATTTATTTAGACGTTTATTTGACTCTTTCATGACGCGAATAAGTATCATGACATTATAAATGCCACGTCATTTCATAACATTTGAGCATCTGATAACATTCCATGGACATACAGATGATTTTGGACGCCTCAGCAATATACATCTTTTGAAAACATTGTGGCAAAAGGATACATTGCTCATAATGAGCAGTTTTTCCCTTTGTAACAATGTATTTCAACTTTATAGAACGATTTAAGTTTCATTTATACAGGATAACCATATATTTAACAATATGTTTTCAAAGTTGTCTGCTACAGGCTTGTTGCATGTGGGTTAATTTTACACCAATAAATGTTCATGAAATTCCAAATTGAAGAGACAACAAGACACAGCTTTAAATTGCAATCTCAGCCTTCCTACTATATATCAAACAACAAATGTGCAGCAGACACCTTTGAAAACCTCTTTTCAAAAATAAGAAAAAACTTCCATATATGGAAGTACATGTATAACTATTGAAAAAGAATTGACTCTTAAATATCATAGCAGGAAAATGGTTTAAAAAATAAATATTGAACTCTGCCTTGACCTTTTGACCCTTTCCCACATATAGACGCTTTCTGAAACCTCTGCAGCAGACGACATTTAAAAACACTGTGACAAAAGGAGAAATTGCTCAAAACGACTAATTTCTCCTTCTGCCACAGTGTTTTCAACTTTATTGGGATATTGTGATTTCAAAGACCATACCTACTTCCGTGTTTCCCACCACCAGTTTAGCATTGGGATGTTGTGATTCAAGAGTTGAAAATCAACAACCATACCTACTCCGTTGTTTCCAATCACCAGTTTAGCATTGGATATTGTGATTTCAAAGACCATACCTACTGCAGTGTTTCGCACCACCAGTTTAGCACTGGGATATTGTGATTTAAGAGTTAAAAATCAACAACCATACCCTACTCTGGTGTTTCCCATCACAAGTTTAGCATTGAGATATTGTGATTTCAGAGTAAGAAGTTCAGACCAAACCTACTTCAGTGTTTCCCACCACCAGTTTAGCATTGGGATATTGTGATTCAAGAGTTAGAAGTTCAGACCATACCTACTTCAGTGTTTCCCACCACCAGTTTAGCATTGGGATTTTGTGATTTAAGAGTTAAAAGACTATACCTACTGCGATGTTTCGCACCACCAGTTTAGCATTGGGATATTGTGATTTCAAAGACCATACCTACTTCGGTGTTTCCCACCACCAGTTTAGCATTGGGATATTGTGATTTCAAAGACTATACCTACTTCAGTGTTTCCCACCACCAGTTTAGCATTGGGATATTGTGATTTAAGAGTTAGAAGTTCAGATCATACCTACTTCAGTGTTTCCCACCACCAGTTTAGCATTGGGATGTTGTGATTTAAGAGTTAGAAGTTCATCTAATGAGGTGGGCCTGTACCAGGAAACTCTCTCTCCTTTATATATCAAACTTTCTCCGTCGAATTTCTCATTTCTCTGAAATACAAAGTCATTTTATTAACCCTTTCCAATCCTGCACTCTGCTGATGCATCTGCGACAGAGGAAATTAAACAAAATTGTGGAAACAGGTGAAATTGTTTATGATGATACATTTTCCATTTTGCCATAATGTTTTCAACTCTTTTTGAATATTTTATCTGCATTTATAGAGATTTTACATATATTTCTAAAGATCTTTTCAAAGTTGTCTGCTTCAGATTTATTGTATGTGGGAAAGGGTTAATGATAATTATTCATCTAATTTTGAAGTATTACTAAAAAGCATATTTTATTTTATTTTTTCATTTTTAAGTTCATGATTGATTGATAGGAAAAATTGAATCCTTCCCTTATTGTTCCGAGGAACACGATAAGACAAAGCTTGGCAGCAAGACTACTCAGTGATCTCTATATTACTTTGCAAAACCCTGGTGACACAAACAAATATAATTACAATCACAAATTATGGGTCATCATGAGCAATTTCTCCTTTTACCACAATGTTTTCAAAGATCATATGCTACGGATAAGTCTACATGTGGGAAAGGATTAAGTACCTGTAATTCTGGTGGAAATATCGGGTCTTGTGAGGAATCCAGAGGGAGAAACTCACTCACATTGGCAAGGCCGTTAGAAACCTGAAATTGTATGTCAAACAGTAAATAATGTGTACATGTAGTGACCGAGTTGACATTATAAGTAGACATAAGTTTTGGTCTATTCGAAGTTGATTGAAATGACAAAAAGGTAACCAATAAAATAATGCATGAGAATACAACATCATATGAGCTAGTGCAATAGAAAAGGTACAAGTTGGAATTTCTGAACAGTATAGGTACAGATCATCTTGTCCACCTGCCTCGTTCTATCAAAATCTACACAAGTTGACAATTATTTTTAACAAATTTGTACAATGATTAAAGGTAATGTTAACTATCATGGCTTATCACTTAACCCTTTCCCTCATGCGACAATTCTGCAGCAGACGACTTTAAATATATTTTGTTAACAAATAGGAAATCTCTATAATTCAATGGATAACCTAGGACTAAAAGTGGAAAACATTGTGGCAAAAGGAGAAATTGCTCAAAACGAGTAATTTCTTCTTTTGCCACAATGTTTTCCACTTTTAGTCATAGGTTATCCATTCAATTACAGAGATTTTCTTTTTTTGACAAAATATGTTCAAAGTCGTCTGCTACAGAATTGTTGTATGAGGGAAAGGGTTAAAGTTTTTTATAAATATATAATATGTTGACCCATCTTTCGGAGCATTCAAAATACTCTGGTTGTAGTTGATAGAAATATTACATAGTGGTTTCTACTGCATGATGCAATAAAAGGTGAAACAAAATATCTATGTCTGTTTTTGTTAACCCTTTCCCTCATATAGACGCTTTCTGACACCTCTGCAGCAGACGGCTATTTGAAAACATAGTGACAAAAGAAGAAATTGCACAAAACGTGCAATTTCTCATTTTGACACAATGTTTTCCACTTTTAGTCATAGGTTATCCATTCAATTAAAGAGATTTTCTATTTTTTGACAAAATATGTTTAAAGTCGTCTGCTGCAGAATTGTCGTATGAGGGAAAGGGTTAAATCCTAAAAATATATAGCAGATCAATTGTTAATATCCGTTTTCTCTGACATCCTAGTATTAGGTTTTTCATCTTTTTCCAGCAAAGTATTCTGCTTATCAAAGAATTTGATTCCACATACAATGAATGAGCAGCAGACAACTTTGAAACAACTTGGCAAAAATATGGAAAATCTCCCTAAATGAAAGTAAAGTTATTGAAAACAGTTAAAAACATTGTGGCAATTGTGTTATTGTTCGTTATAAGTATTTCATACTTCCGCCATAATGCTTCAAAAAGTCACCAGCAGATGTGTCAAAATGTGTCTGCAAGTGGAAAAGGTATAAAAACCTACTTACCTCATGAGATGGGACTGAATTTTTCTTGTTTCTGCAGCAGTTTTCACCCATTTGACAGTATTCCTAAATTTATAAGAGAAACAATTTTCCAATACGAGCATATTTCTTGTAAAGTTCCCACCAAAACGTCTTTCTGTGAAATACACTTCTTTTGATATCATTAATGCAAAGCAGAGACATAAAGATACAGAGATTCGAAGCTCTGCGAATTCTCTCATTCTATCGCGGGTATGGCGAGTTTCTCGTGGATTATAATCCTTGTCCTGCATGTGCTCTTAGCAAGCGTCTGGCAATGCTGATTTAATAGAATGATGACTTTTATATAAGCAAAGTCTTATTAGTCCCATCTGTATTTATATCTTTTTTACTGTTAAATAAATGAAATGCTAGAAAATAATCTTGTTATTCATTTCATTAATAAGATTTACTAATACAAATATATTATGAATGCTTACTTATTCATGTTGAGTTGTTGACTGCATTAAAACATTAATCGCATATTTGACCGAGATAATTTAATTTAATTTTATACACCACCTGTGAGTTGAAATTGTGTAATAATAAAGGGGGAAAAACGCCATGGATAATGCATAACTAATAAGTAACTATCATATTTTCCACGGACGATACAATAAACAAATGAATAAAGTCATGAACAGAGCAAAGCTGAAATCACAGCATGAAATTAGAAGTTAGAATAAACGGATATCGAAGTTACTCTACGCAACCCCAATCAGCTGGTGTTTTTCTATTGCAGACACGACTAGTTGATTAAGTAGTAGCATGACTAACACATCTCGTCATACTCGCGAGATCTAAGCGCGTTTTGTTCTTTGTGAAGAGCGAGTATCCTATCTTTATCTTTATATGTCTCTGAGCAAATTAAGAAAACGATAAATCATATCCTTGTAAGCATTTTTTTTCACACACTGTTTTCCAATCCATGTAACTATGGTAATGGGTATATAGGAGGATATTAAAGGTTTACTTATAAACAGTTTCTGGCATTTGACCACTTAAGTCTTAAAATAATCCTGTATGTGTGCATCAAAATAAAAAATAATGTTTTTAAAAGCCCTGCTTCAAAAGTGGTGTTTTGAGATGGAGACTGTTAAAACATCAATTTTGTATTGTCAGTTCTGTGAAACTTAAAAGCTTTACCTTTGTGAAAGTCCTGAATCCATCCAGAATAGGTCTGTAGCCAGTACATCTACATAGATTTCCTGTAGAATATTGAAATAGAACAAAATGGTTGTACAACTAGATGGTTACGTTTGAAACTGTGTTTCCTATGGCAGTTTGTCAGCAATATATACTTATACAGGATGTTTGAATAAAATAGTTTGGGCAGACACATGGGCTCCGCACATCATTTAAATATATTGAACATTTGTTGGGAGTTATTTTAAAGTCCTTCAAACAGTACAAGAGACATGGAGCGGATATAAAATATGATAATATGATCTTGACTCCTTACTATGACCTTGATCTTCAACTGAGCTAGCTGGCAGAAACATGGGCTATGGGCATCGTCTCAATATGGTGAATATTTGTTTTGGAGAGATGATTAAAAATTCAAAGAGATATGAAACAGACAAGAAATATGTTCACATGACCTTCGGCCTCTTAATGCCTTGACCGTAAACTGAGCTGGCAGAAACATATCGTCTCAATATCCTTCAAGAGCTTCATTAGTTATGGAGCGGACACAATATGTGAGCTTTGACCTTGATCTTTAACTAAGTTGGCTGAAATATGCCCTCTGCACATTGTCTCAATATGGTTTATATTTGTGGCAAGCTATTTCGAAATCCTTCAAGGGGCCAAAGAAGTATGGAGTAGACACAATATGTAGTCAAATGAGCTTTGATATCTAATTGTGACCTTGACCTCAAACCAAGCTGGTTGTGACATCATCTCAAGTAGGGGAACATTTACGGATAGTTATTTCAAAATCTTTTAAGAGGTTGAACAGTTTTTGGAAACAAAATACAGTCACAAGACCTTTGACCTCTAATTGCAACCTTGACCCAAGCTGGTTGTAAACATGCAATCTGCGCATCGTCTCAATATAGTGAACATTTGTGGTGAGTTATTTATAAATTCTTCAACAGTTATGGAGCAGACACAAACTATAATCATATAACCTTTGACCTCTAAATGCGATCTCGTCCTTGAACCAACATGGTTGTTATATGTGCTCTGCACATCATCTCAAAATTGTGAACATTTGTCGCGAGTTATTTCAAAAGTTATTGAGTGGACAAGATTTGTGAATGACTGTGTGAGACAGACAGTCAGACAACACAAGTAATCAAAGCGCCAATGGCACTGTAGTGGCGATCGTATTCATATATTGCAACAACTACAAAATAAAGCGTTCAAAATATTTATAAAAACCTTTCGGAATTTCCAGATTTGATAAAATTCCAGCTTCCCGTTTTTAGGTCGGTATAGCTAGATACCGAAAACAACTTTTTATATGACTCATAAAGGTCTCAACGGGTGTTCTACACACCGGCTATTGTTTGTTGATAGAGTTGGAACATTGTGAGAATATGTATGAGTTGAAAACATTGTGATAAAATGTGAAATTTCTCATTTTATCACAATGTAAGATATAGCATTTGTATGACTTGAAAACATTGTGAGAAAATGTGAAATTTCTCATTTTATCACAATGTAAGATATAGCATTTGTATGAGTTGAAAACATTGTGAGAAAACGAGAATTATCACAATGTAAGATAGAACAGTTGTAAGAGTTAAAAACGTTGTGAGAAAATGATGATAGAATAGTGAAGAGTTGAAAACATTGTGAGTAAATTATGATAGAATAGTGAAGCGTTGAAATCATTGAGAAAATGATGATAGAATAGTGAAGAGTTGAAAACAGTGTGAGAAAATGATGATATAATAGTGAAGAGTTGAAAACATTGTGAGAAGAACAGTTTTAAGAGTTGAAAACATTGTGAGAAAATGATGATAGAATAGTGAAGAGTTGAAAACATTGTGAGAAAATAATGATAAAATAGTGAAGAGTTGAAAACATTGTGAGAAAATGATCGCTAATAGAACACTGTAAGAGTTGAAAACGTTGTGAGAAAATGTCATTTTCGTAGGACAATATCTTTTCTAAAAAAAAGTTAATCAATCATTTGTTCCTAATTTAAAAAAATATGAAGACATACAACTATAAAAAGTTGTTTTCGTAACAACCATAATATGGTAATATGGGATTATTGTCGTAAAGAAAGTTGTTTTCGCGGCAGCCGAGTTGTTTTCGTGAGCCGATTTTATTTATTTATATGCGTTTTAGCCTACGCCACTCTCTAAGTTTTTTATTTCGCGTAATTAGTACAAAAAACACTATTACATACTTTTAAAATTATCGTTATATGTTTGTGCACATGCTTTTAAGTAAATAATTAGAAAACTTATGAATACATGTGATTTATTGTCAAATAAAACGTTGTTTTAGTGACAGTCATGTTGTTTTCGTGAGCCGACTTTATTTATTTATTTGCGTTTTAGCCTATGCCACTCTATAATTTTGCAATGTTATTGAAAACGGGACCAGGTACGAAATAAGCACTTTTTCACGGACCATGATTGTTAAACTTGTAGGTCTTTTCAGAAATTACAAAATAAGTTAATTGGCCGTTTTATTTTGGCGAGGTACTTTCAGAGTACAACCAACTCCTGCCGAATCAGGTTAAAGGTCAAAAGGTTACGGTTGACTACAGTAAAA
The DNA here is from genome assembly GCA_031761405.1 of Serripes groenlandicus. Classification (NCBI taxonomy): domain Eukaryota; kingdom Metazoa; phylum Mollusca; class Bivalvia; order Cardiida; family Cardiidae; genus Serripes; species Serripes groenlandicus. The sequence goes on along the minus strand of JASEVX010000001.1, from coordinate 47,981,695 downwards.
ATAAAACGAGGCACAGGAGTATCATGATACTCTGCATAGCGTACCCAAGACGCCCGATGATATTTATTATCTGCCCAAACATGAAGAAAGATAATATGTAAATAGTTTAACTCTATTTAGATATTTTCTCGATAAATCTCAAATATTAGTACCAATCCGGTATCAAAGTAGCACTAACATTATCATTATTAATCGTGTGCCTGCATCACTGATGGAACTATATATATATATGGCGGTTTAACGGAAGTGAGTAAATTGCCTTTGCAGAAATATCCAACCGATTGTTCAAATACGACTATATAAATTTTTTTTCGTTGTTGTTGTTTTGGTAGCACTGTGGCGATTGTCAACCAATCGCCACAAAAACAATTTGTCTTCACAATACCTTGGGTATATAGACATTATTAGGACTATTCATTATTGTAAGGCCAAAATAAAGGATTCTGAAGGCAATTTACTGATGTACAAACTTTTTCCCACATACATCAAATCTGCAGCAGATGACTGAAAACATGGAGTTAAAATTATTGTTAATATCTATATCTAAAAGTCTAAATAACGAAAAGAGTTGAAAAACATTGTTTTCGAAAGCAATTAATCTGCTGCAGAGGCATCAGAAAGCATCATTCTATATGTGGAAAAGGGTTTATCCATTGCCAAATGCAGACACCTTTTGAAGTATTTGCAGAAGACAATTTCTGAAAGCTTTTGTGGCAAAAGGAGAAACTGCTCATGATGAATAATTTCTCCATTTGCCACAATGTTTTCAACTTCATTCTGTCTTTTGATGGTACTTTGCACATTTTTGCCAAGGTGTTTTCAAAATTGTCTGCTACAGGTATATTTGTAAGGGGGAAAGTGTTAAATTCTATGTAAACAATTGCTTGTTTTGTTCCCTTTATTTAATCCTTTCCCTCATGCAACAATTCTGCAAGAGACGGCATTCAAAACTCATTGACAAAAACATGAACAATCACAATAAGTCGTCTGCTGCAAATGTGTCTACAAGTGGGAAAGGGTTTCCCTTGATTTGTTTACAATGCACTATTTTTACATGTGTTCATGTTACGTTTTCCTTACTTAATGCACATTGTATTTTGGCACAATATGCCTTTTAATATGTAAGCTTTCCCGACATAAGGATATAGCTAAAACTGTCTAAAACCTTTCTTAATGCCAGTGTAATTATTGAGTAGAGTTTGAAATATTGCAGAATTGGAGAAATTGCTTATAATGAACATATTCGTTTTGCTACAAAGTTTTCTAAAGTCATCTGCTGCAGATTCGTCAGAATACGTCTAATGGTGGTAGAGGGTTAAACTATAATCCAACCACATTATAATCCAACCAAAATACTTGGTTGTACTTATTTTGGATCCGACTATAAATAATAATCTCTCAGCTGACGTTATACACTTTCCCTCATATAGACGCCTATACAGCAGATGGCTTTTTGAAAACATGGCGACAAAAAAAAAAAAATGCTCAAAATGAGCAATTTCTCCTTTTGTCACAATGTTTTCAACTCTATTCATTTATTATACTTTCATTAAAAGGGAGTTTCCAAATATGTTCCGGTATGTTTTCAAAGTCGTCTGCTTCAGGTTTGTTGTATGAAGGAAAGGGTTAACCCTTTCCCTCATATAGACGCTTTCTAACGCCTCTGCAGCAGACTGCCTTTTGAAAACATAGTGACAAAAGAAGAAATTGCTCAAAACGTGCAATTTCTCCTTTTGACACAATGTTTTCCACTTTTAGTCATAGCTAGGTTATCCATTCAATTATAGAGATATTCTATTTTTTCACAAAATATGTTCAAAGTCGTCTGCTGCAAAATTGTAGTATGAGGGAAAGGGTTAATTACTCTTGAGCATGTGCAAAACTATTTATACACTGTATATCGTTTATCTATTCATCAGATCTATAGAGGGAGGGAAGTTTAAGTTTGGTTTCAATGAGATTGACCATTGCTTTGTCTTTAACCCTTTACCTCATAGGACAGTTCTGCAGCAGACGACTTGAACATATTTTGTCAAAAAATAGAAAATCTCTATAATTGAATGGATAACCTAAAAGTGGAAAACATTGTGGCAAAAGGAGAAATTTCTCGTTTTGAGCAATTTTTTCTTCTGTCACTATGTTTTCATAACGCCGTCTGCTGCAGAGGCGTCGTAAAGCGTCAATATGAGGGAAAGGGATAAAAGCCTTTTAACTTTATGTCAAACCACAAATATAGCCTACCTTCAACTTCAACCTACCTTCAAAAGCTTTCTCCATATCGTGTACACTAGGTTGTGGATTGTTACGCAGAAGTGTGTACATAGACATAACAATACCTGGTGTACAGAACCCACATTGGGATCCATGGGACTTGGCCAGTCTTTCCTGTAAAAGGTAATTGTTTTATTTGGGTTTTACGCCGCTTTCAACATTATTTCAGTTATATCACTGCGACAGCTCACTTATTCATGATCCCTGGGTAAACAAACCAGTACTATGCTAGAAAATGTGCCTTGTCCAAGGGCACTCCACCATGACCTTAGTGCTGCAACAGGGGATCGAACCCGGGACACCCGGTTTCAAATCCCCCACGCTAACCACTTGACCACAGCGGATTCTCTGTAAAAGGTAAACCATATTAATTCTCAGTTAGAGTAGTTACTACTTGCTTCTAAGATTGTGGAATGTTCTCCAGCAGTAGATTTATTCTTTGCACACAAGTGCTGGATCTGGTCAATCATGGATGACCTTACAAATAGTTTGGATCCAGATCAGGCACCTTAAAGTGTGTGGAATTATCTGGGATTCAAACTATTTCTGCAAACACTTGGAAGAAAAATTAAATTTTTCAAAAATGTTGCAGACGATTTAATATAGCACACAAAAAATAACTTGCAAAGGGTTAACTAAGTTCTGCAAAATCGTCCAGATTAAATCTCACGAACCAACTAATTTAAACTTTGACATTTAACCAAGATTTTCACACATGCTCGTAACAAGCAATTTCTCCTTTTGCCACCATATTTTCACCTCTATGCAATGATTAAAAACTTTCATTTATAGAGAATTTCCATATGTTTGCCTAGATGCTTTGAAAGTCGTCTGCTGCAGATTTGTTGTATGTGGGAAAGGGTTAATTTGAAGCCATTATTGTCAGTGATGACATGAGGTGTAAGTTTAGAGTTAATTTTCTTAACCCTTTCATTCATATAGACGCTTTCTGATGCCTCTGCAGCAGACGGCTTTTTAAAAACATAGTGACAAAAGAAGAAATTGCACACAACATGCAATTTCTCCTTTTGCCACAATGTTTTCCACTTTTTGTCATAGGTTATCCATTCAATTATGGAGATTTTCTATGTTTTGACAAAATACGATCAAATTCGTCTGCTGCGGAATTGTCGTATGAGGGAAAGGGTTAATCTATAAATTAATTGAAAAGGAATAAAATGATGCAAATCAGCATCATTTAGTTTTCCTTTTAACCATTTCCCATTCAACAAATATGGAGCACTCTGACACTATTGAAAACATCAGATGGAAAGTATGGCAAACGTCTCTAAATGATAGTACAATTTCAGAGGAGAAAACAATGTTTTCAAATATCATCTGCTGCAGATGCTCAAAATGTGTATGCAAATGCATCTGCATATAACATAGAAGAGGTTTTAATTTTTTTTGTGTTTCCATGGCTACCTACCTGTACTGGATGAAGCCCATTCTTGATACTACCAATACCTTCTACCGTGGTAACAGCCAGACCATGAAGAGAACATATGGGAGTTAGACATGCAACCACTGAATAATGTCTGTTCAATTGTCAAGGTCAGTATACTGTACATACTCAAATGACTAAATATGAATAAAACCTGAACAACATAATATATAATTATAATTTCTTAAAATACCTATATCCAAGCATAGCAAGGTAGTATTGTGTGTATGGTGTTTTACGCCACTTTCAACAAGGTACTACTGTTCCGTATATCCTGACCCCACTGAATCAGTTCTTATGTTAATCCCACAATCCTGAGCGCCAAAGAGGGAAAGCCAATACCACTTAAAGTCTTTGATATGCCCTGCTTGGGATGAAACCTGTGACCTCCCCCACCGAGACAGACATTCTACAACTACACCATCGAGGCGTTCCATAGCAAGGTAGACAACATAAACAAAGACAGTCATCACAGTCCATAGCAAGGAAGTCTACATAATTTAACCCTTTCCCACATATAGACGCTTTCTGATGCCTCTAAGGCAGTAGACTTTTGAAAATATTGTGACAAAAGGAGAAACTGCTCAAAACAAGCAATTTCTCCTTTTGCCACATAGTTTTCAACTCTTATTAGCAATAATACCTTCATTTTTAGAAATTTCCAATATTTTTACCTACATAATTTCAAAGTTGTCTGCTGCAAATTTGTTGTATGAGGGAAAGGGTTCAGACAGCCACAGAGATAATAACGGTCATGACCGAGTCCACAGAAAAATATACTATTCTTTATGTAGTTAACCCTTTCCCTCATATAGACGCTTTCTGACGCCTCTGCAGCAGACGGCTTTTTGAAAACATAGTGACAACGTGCAATTTCTTCTTTTGCCACAATGTTTTCCACTTTTTGTCATAGGTTATCCATTCATTTGTGGAGATTTTCTACTTTTTGACAAAATAAGTTCAAAGTCGCCTGCTGCAGAATTAACGTATCAGGGAAAGGGTTACCCCTTTCCCACATATAAAAATTCTGCACAGTAAGTCAGTCAAATAAGAATTAATTGATCAACTATTTACCTTATGTTTGCCTCGAACAAAATGTTACATCTGGAAAATTTGATTGACTTTGTCAATAACATTGTAAGAAATGGAGAAATTGCTTGTCTGCTTAAAAGTATGTCAGAAGTTGTATCTATCTGTTGAAAACTTAAGCTATATTATTTATGACCTTATAAAACGAGAAAGGATACAGAATTTTCTTTGTATTTCTGTCATACTTGGACACCATCACAGTACAGGCCCCACATCCTCCCTCTCCACATCCTAGCTTGGTTCCTGTCAGACGTACTGATCAAAAGGGTTAAGGAGTTAAAACAATCTTTTATATCACCCATCTACAAGTCAATTAACCCTTTCCCACATACAATAATTCTGCAGCAGACGTACAACTTTGAAAGTATCTAAGCAAACACACAGAAAAGATCTATAAATGTAGGTTTATATAATTACTAAAAAGAGTTGAAAACATTGTGGCAAAAGAATAAATTGCTCGTTTTGAGCAATTTCTTCTTTTGTCACATGGTTTCAAAAGACCTCTGCTGCAGAGGCATCAGAATGCGTCTACAGGTTGGAAAGGGTTCAACTTGTCATACGCAGCCTCACAAGAGAGCCAAAATGTGGCTGCTGAACACAGGTGGCTGCTTAACACAAGTTGAAATAACATTTATTTACTATCTTCTAATTTAGATGATAATTTTGATAAAAAGCTAAAAAAAACATTACAGGAAGAATAGAAATTGCTTAAATTGAGCAATTTCTATTCTACCACATTGTCTTGCAAAAATGATTTGTTGCAACTCATCAATTGTTGTCTATGTCAGGGCATTAACCCTTTTCCTCATACGACAATTCTGCAGCAGACGACTTTGAACATATTTTGTCAAAACATAGAATATCTCTATAATTGAATGGATAACCTATGACTAAAAGTGGAAAACATTGTGTCAAAAGGAGAAATTGCTCGTTTTGAGCAATTTCTTCTTTTGTCACTATGTTTTCAAAAAGTCGTCTGCTGCAGAGGCGTCAGAAAGCGTTTATATGAGGGAAAGGGGAATCCTTTCATAGTGTGCAGACAGAGTAATATTATAAGATGCAAAGCTCTAGATAACATGCGTATTTAATCTTCTAAAATCCTTATTCCCCTCAAACTTTATGTTGTAGGTACTCAGAAGAATCGTCTCACTGGGACAATTCTTTTGAGAACCCACACCATAGGGTTTTGTTGGGTAATAAGAGAGGTATTACAGAAAAATACACTCCACGTTATCTAGGCCTCCGAAGCTCTAGATAAGAAGAGTATGTCACATCCTAAAATCCTTATATGACCTCCAAACCCTATGTTGTAGGTACTTAAAAGAATCGTCTGACTGGGACAATTATTTTGAGTTTCCACACCATAGGGTTTTGTTGGGTAATAAGAGAGGTATTACAGAAAAAGACCAGATTACTCCACCTTATCTAGGCCTCTGACTCACTGATATAACTATTATTTTTTTTCCCTCTTCAATATGCATTATATTATAGGGTCATGTTACATGAAAACCAACCTTTCAAGCTTCTGGGACCCAATTAACCCATTCCCACCTATAGACGCATTTTGACGCATCTTCAGCATACGACTTTTGAAAACATAATGACCAAAGGAGAAATTGCTCAAAACGAGCAATCTCTCCCTTTGCTACAATGTTTTCAATTTTATTTTAGTAAATACACCTTCATTTCTAGAGGTTTTCCAGATCTTGAGTAAATGAGTTCAAAGAATTAACCCTTTTCCACATACAGTAAAATCTGCAGCAGACGACTTCTAAGAAACAGTGTCATTCATAGAGATTTTCCACATTTTTGCCTATATTATTTCAAGGTCGTCTGCTGCAGATTTGTTGTATGTGGGAAAGGGATAGCTATGGCAGCTTGATAAAGATATTAGAAAAGATACAGTTTGTTCTCAGGTAGTTTAACAAGGTGGTCTCAGGTTCTGCATGGTTTTCAACAACCTGAAACAGATAGACAATAGCATTTTATTAACGCTTTCCCTCATACAGACACTTCCTGACACCTCTGCAGCAGACGCCCTTTGAAAAATATGGTGGCGAAAGGAGAAATTGCTCATATTGAGCAATTTCTCCTTTTGTCACAATGTTTTCAACTTTATTCACAAACTATAATTTCATCAGGAGAGATTTTTATTTTTTTCCCTATATGTTTTTAAAGTCGTCTGCTGCACATTTGTTGTATGTTAAAAGGTTGAAGTTGCACTTTTATAGAAATTCATAAAATAACAATTGTTTTCCCTTATAAATCTTAACGAGGTGATATTTGATTCTAATTAGACTGTATAAGTATGAGAAAGCCTTCATATCTTAATTATTTAAATGAAATAGTTTTTCCCTGCTCTGAAGGTACCGATTAAGGAATTGCGAGAAATAATGGGAACGAATAGGATTTTCTTGATTTCTTAATCAGATACAGTCATGAGATCACGTGACATGAACCACAACTAATTTATACCTCTTTAACCCTTTCCCTCATATAGATGCTTTCTGACGCCTCTGCCACAGACGGCTTTTTGAAAACATAGTGACAAAAGAAGAAGTTGCTCAAAACGAGCACAGTTATGTACATTTCATCTCACCACAGTTTGTATAATTATGACATCCAACCTTGAAATATGTTCAAAGTCGTCTGCTGCAGAATTGTCGTATGAGGGAAAGGGTTAAAGGTTGGTGTCCAATACAAACATTTGGGGGATAAAATGTACACAAGTCAACTGTTATAAAAAATAACTGATTGAAGCACAAATACACAATAAGTGTGTTTATCTAGTATTAAAGAATTATACAATTAAGCTGTTAATGGGATATAGATGATTTCAGGTATGTCACAGAAAACTAATATTCTTTCCTTATAGTGAAAACCCTGATCATACTACATAAGTACATACTGATTAGGATCTTCACTATTATGCAAAAAGAGAATGTTATTTTTTTGTGACATACTGGAAATCATCTAATAAACAGCATAATTAGTCTAGCACAAGATAAACATTTACATGACTGCCTCGATGGTGTTGTGGTTGTGGTACCTCAGGTGCAGGAGGTCACAGGTTTGATCCCCGGCCGGGTCATACCACATTAAAACTTGTAGTAATGGCTGCCTTCCTTGGCGCTGAGGATTGCAGGGTTAGCATTACAACTGACTGGCTGATGTCAGGATAAATGAACCAGTAGGACTGGTAACTCACCCACGAAACTCCGTCATTTAACATAAAAAAAATTGAAAGCGCCGTTTGACACCAAACAATAAGGATTTACTTACTGTGTAACTTAAGATGATTTCAGGTATGTCACAGAAAACTATGGAAATGAGATAATGTTAGTTTTCTTGAACTAACCAAATCATCTTTTTTCATAAACAGCATTTATATTACTTTTAAAAGCCCTAGATTATAAGACATACATTGTATATGCCTCATTGAACTGAGCGTGTTTTTATAAGTTATGTACATTTTATCTCACCACGGTTTGTATATGACATACAACCTTTAAATAGGTCTAATATAGTTGTGTTTACAATTCTAACCGACATAATACGAAACATGTTCGGAATGAAAATGTACCTTAACTGCTCCGTATTTAAAATCCTGAAATCTTGGAGAAAAGTATAATTTGTGAGTGTGTGCTCATGTTTGTGGTTAATCCCAAACCCATTCAGCTTCTTATTTTTAGAAAAATCAATTAAAACTTTTTTTACATGCATTTCTTCCCTATGGATAGAAATGCCACTACTAACCTGCCATTCATATGCTGAACTTCAAAATTGGAAATATTTGAAGAAAATTTCAACATATTTGCAGCTGACAACTTTTGAAACCAGTGAAGGAGAAGAGGATTCCTGCCTCTGTATTAGATTATACTTATTTTCATCAAATAATGTTTGACATTTTGTCTGTGATGAAAAGAAATATAGCATCAAGAAAAATTGGAAGCTTATTTTTGAAACAGAATAGAACACTTATTGGAAGGAAGAAATTGCTTGTTTTGAAAAATGCATTCTTTACCGATAATAGTTTCCAAAGTTGTCTGCTGTGAATGGGTCAAACGTTGTCAAACACTGCATCAGGGAATAGATTTAAATTGAACTTCCCATTTTCCATATGTTATAACTGTAGTCTCCCAAACCAAAACTGCAAGCTTAATTAAGATCTTTGCAAGGTAGCAGCAGGATCACTGTCGCAATCTAAATTAGGTTGCAACTTACTTATTAAAGCATGCAGTTACCGGTAGATTGCGATTATAACATTCGCAACCTTATTAAGATTGTGCAAGCTTGCAAAGTTGCGCAACCACTCAAGATTGCGCAAGCTTGCAAGGTTGCGATTGGAAAAAAAGCAATCTAAATTGTGAATTTGCAAGCTTGCGCAACCATTACAAGATTTCGCAGGTTGCAAGGTAATATGCCAGCTTGCAATATTGAAATTATATTTATACAAAAGTTTTTAAATATATATAGAAGTGAAAGTTTTGTGACAAATGGAGAAATTTCTCAATATGAACAAATTCTCACAACAGAACGTTTTAGGTCAATGTGTTGGAATTTCGGCAACATGCTTGCAAACGCTGATCAATGCTAGGCCAGCATTAGCAGGATCCTGAGCACGTTACTCTCACACTGTCTTACGCTGAGGCAAAAATTAATTTTTCAACATACCTAAAATTTCCAGCGTTTGTCAGCGTGTGACTTCACACGCTGGCAACGCTTGAGGGTCTTTATTCACGCGTTCTTCACACGCTAGCATATGCTATGAACCCGTTATCAACGCCTTATGGACACACTGAAATCATGTTTTCACTCGACTTTTTCTGTGAAAGTTCAGCATTTGCGAGCCTATTAACTTTTTTAAACGCGCTACTCACGCGTTGGCCTAAAACGATCTGGTGTGACAGGGCGATTTAGTGATGACTTTTTCGAAAGTGGTCTGCTGCATGCAGAGATGTCAGAAAGTGTCAGAAAGTGTCTATATGTGGTATAAGGTTAATAGAAAAGACTGCTTTAAAGTGTGATTGCTAAAGACAGGGAATAGCTATACAAAGGTGGTCTTTAGCACAGGTTTGACTGTCTATGTAACAATGGATTTTCGTAAACTTTACAGTGGACCCTTACATTACTTGATGTTTGATATCAATTATTGTAACTTAAATAATGAAGTAATTTACTACATTCAGAGTTTGAAAGAGGTTAACTGGTTGGCCAACTGAAAGATTTCTGCTTGGGGCAGTTTATTTGTAAAAGGAAACAGTTGAATAAAAATGAATAAATGTGATAGATTTTAAGCCTCATGAATCTTATACCTACACTTTTCCCCACATACATCAAACTTGAAAACATCTAGACAAAAGGAATCCGCTGTGGTCGAGTGGTTAGCGTCGGGGATTTCGAAACCGGGTGTCCCAGGTTTGATCCCCAGTCGCGGCACTACGGTCATGGTGGAGTGCCCTTGGGCAAGGCACATTTTCTAGCCTAGTACTGGTTTGTTTACCCAGGGATCACGAATAATTAAAATTAATTGCGCGCTTAATGACCTTAGCTGTCGATGCGCCATAAAACAATGTACATTCATTCATTCATCTAGACAAAAATATGGAAAAACGTCTGTATGTGGTCTCTCCCTTGGTTATACAACAAATCTTCAGCAAACAACTTTGGAAACACCCCAATATAAATATGGAAACATTTGATAAATGATGGTATGATTATTGATTTAAACATATTGAGGCAAAATGAGAAATTGCACATTATAAGCAATTCCTCAATTTGCCACAATATTTTTCAAAATTCATCTGCTGCATAATTCCAAAGGTGTATATATGTGGGAAAGGGTTAACCCTTTCCCTCATATAGACGCTTTCTGACGCCTCTGCAGCAGACGGCTTTTTGAAAACATAGTGACAAAAGAAGAAATTGCACAAAACGTGCAATTTCTCCTTTTGCCACAATGTTTTCCACTTTTTGTCATAGGTTATCCATTCAATTATGGAGATTTTCTATTTTTTGACAAAATACGTTCAAAGTCGTCTGCTGCAGAAATGTCGTATGAGGGAAAGGGTTAAGTGTAATGTCATCTTCTTATATCAGTAACTTAACCCTTTCGCTCATACGACAATTCTGCATCCGACGACTTTGAACATATTTTGTTAAAAAATAGAAAATCTCTATAATTGAATGACTAAAAGTGGAAAATATTGTGACAAAAGGAGAAATTGCTTGTCTTGAGCAATTTCTTCTTTTGTCACTATGTTTTCAAAAAGCAGTCTGCTGCAGAGGTGTCAGAAAGCGTCTATATGGGGGAAAGGGTTAAAATTAATGTGAAAACTCTTTTGACTGAGGTTTAAGGCTGAGACTTTAAATACATAATTCAGCATATTTGTATTAAACAGTCTCTGTGTGTAATAAATCAACCCACAAACATTAATTTTACAAACATTTATATAAGATCATTTTAAAAATATTAACACAATCTCTCCGTATAAATCATCTGACAAACAGTAGTCCTAGTCTCTTGTCAATTAGTTTTCACAAAAGCATGACATGTACTTCCAAAACCAAAACCGAAAGCTTAATTAAGATTGCGGTAAGGTTGCAAGCACAATAAGCATAACTTTTTAAAGCGTAGTTAGCTTGCGATTTGCACAATTGCAAGCTTAACTCTAGCATGTGTAAGCTTTTGCAACCTTATTAAGATTGTGCAAGCTCTCAAGGTTGCGCCATCTCTCAAATTGTGAAACCAATTAACAAGATTGCACAGGCCAAAAGCTTACTGTGCTTTTAAGGATGCACAAGCTTGCAATTGGAACTATAGCAATCTTAAGATATGTGTGAGCTTTATTTATCTGTGTCATGATCGAGCATGCTTACAAGCCCGCAACCTTAACCATTTCTCACACAAAACACTACTGCAGCAGGCAACTGAAATAATCTGAAGAAAATTATGGAAACTATATTTGAAAACATTGTGACAATAGGTGAAATTGCTCATATTGAAAAAATTCTACTTTAGCCATAATATTTTCAAAAGTGGTCTGCTGCAGAGACGACAGAAAGCGTCTATATGCAGGGAGGGCTATATATGTTTGAAAAAGGTTGAAAATTTGCCGAAGATTTCAATTTACATCCAAAATCATATTAAAATAATTTTTATACTGTATATCTTTTTTAATATCCTTGCATGCACCAGCATGTATAATATTTGAGGACTGCAATACAAAACAATCTTAATAAAAATAAAGATTGCAGTGGCCGACTATATTTAGTCTGTTTGCATTTTTGGATGCCACTTCACGAGCAGTTGACTATTTCCAATATTTATAACGGATGTGCATGTACTACTTATCCCTTTTCCACATACGGATGGCTTTGGACACATCTGCAGCAGAGGACTATCGATCAATCGATTTTTGCCAATGTGTTTTTCAAAGTCGTCTGCTGCTGATATGTTGTAAGGGGGAATGGGTTTTTCTATTTTTCGGGGAGAGTCCTGTATTAACCCGTTCCCTCATACGACATTTCTGCAGCAGACGACTTAGAACGTATTTCGTTAAAACATAGAAAATCTCCATAATTGAATGGATAACCTATGACGAAAAGTGGAAAACATTGTGGCAAAAGGAGAAATTGCACGTTTTGTGCAATTTCTTCTTTTGTCACTATGTTTTCAAAAAGCCGTCTGCTGCAGAGGCGTCCGAAAGCGTTTATATGAGGGAAAGGGTTAATAGTAAGGGATACACAATCGAGACAGGTGTGGGAACTATTTTACATCTAAGACAGAGGTGCTGTTCAGATCAGACTCATTGGCTTGAATGAGATTCCAGAGCAGAGAGAGATAGATCAGAGGTCCAGATAAGGAGTATACAGCTCTTTTCCCCACAATATTTTCCTTGCTTTCAAACCAAGCCCTATGATGTGGGTACTCAAAATAATCGATTCTTTTGAGCACCTACAACATAGGGTTAGATGGTCAAGTTTCCCAGATAAAGATGCTTTCTGACGCCTCTGCAGCAGACGACTTTTTGAAAACATAGTGACAAAAAGAAGATATTGCTCAAAACGAGCAATTTCTCCTTTTGCCACAATGTTTTCCACTTTCAGTCGTAGGTTATCCATTCAATTAAAGAGATTTACTATTTTTTGACAAAATATGTTCAAAGTCGTCTGCTGCAGAATTGCCGTATGTGGGAAAGGGTTAAGAACATGCAAAACGCCCCTAATCTAGAGCTCTGGCTGGATAGATCCTGGTGGCTCCATGATGTTCTGTCGAGACTATAGGGTGGAAACAATGGTAGTGAGAATGGTGTCACATAGAGTTATAGGCCACTTTCGGTTTATATGTGGTTTGTGTAAATATCTTCATAAAAAACATGTGATACTAAATTGATGTATATTGTTATGTGTTTGATATATCAGTATTCTTTAATGTAGGTGATGTCATGTGCATATCCAGGCGTACAATTCATCAGAAAACGTAAATAAAATGCATTTTAAACTGAAGACAGAGAGTGGTAAGGATTGAGCTTGTCCAAAAATGCAATAAATCTGCATGTGGATATAACTAATGTAACTAATTTGTGTGTTCAGTATGACTTAAAAGATCATTTTAGTTCACTATATGCAATGTAGCAAAAACAGAGCCCCTACTGCAACTGTGTGCATACTCGTTTTTCACCCAGGTTACACCCCTAGATGTAAACATGAAATAATGTCTCAGTTATGCAGACTTGTTGAGCTTATTAGTCGCCAGGCAGGAGCCGGCGACTATATTGTTAAAACTATACATTTGAAAAGAAAGTTGTGTTTCCAATGTTTTAAGCTTGTGATTCATTAACCTAGTATCTCATTTTATTACATGCTCTTTGTGATTATTCTCTTGTCCCTGATTAGACATGCAGCAAACGTTAATGTTGAAGTACCATTACAATATCAGCATTACATAAATAACATCATTTTGTCTTTTGAGTAGTAGCTCCTCGTTACTGAAAGTTCTTTTCAAGTTAAAAAAAACGTCTTGATCTGTGTAGAGTTCAAAAAATGTAAAATCATTTATTTCAAAAATAGTTAAATGTATGAACTGTTTCTACTCTATGACTAGTCGATAGCAGGCTGCTCTCTGATTGGCTAATTAGTTAACACAAATAAATCTGTTTGTTAATTTACAAGACTTCTGATTCACAACAACGTCTTAAAACATTTTATTTAACACAGAATATAATTATTTACATGAAAGAAGATATGTTTTGGAGTCACCGTGTGGTTGGTCGTCAGTCGGTCGGTTGGTCCATTACGATTTTCCTTGTCCCTAGCATAACTTTAAAACCAATTGTTGGAATTTAATAAAACTTCATACAATGATACAACACATTGAGAGGAAGTGCAGTGTACAGACACCATAACTCTACTTTACCTAAATACAGAGTTATTGCCCTTTGTTACTTTTTCTTGTCCAGAGAATTACTTAATAACTAATTGATGGAATCTAATAAAACTGCATACAATGGTAGAGCACAATGAGAGAAAGTGCAGTGTACAAGAACCATAACTCTAATTTACATAATAACAGAGTTATTGCACTTTGTTACTTTTTGTTGAGCGTAGAATAATTTCAGAACCACTGGATGGAATTTAATAAAACTTCATACTATGATACAACACATTGAGAGGAAGTGCAGTGAACAAGAACCTTAACTATATTTTAGCTAATTACAGATTTATTGCCCTTTGTTACATTTTCTTGTTTGTAGAATAATTTTCATCGACCTTTCTTACTTTTTTCTTGTCCGGAGATTATCTTTAAAACTACAAGTTGGAATTTAAGGTTGGTTTTCTTAATATTCCACTACCTTTCCTATCAGGGCGACGTTCGTGGGGTATTAATCACATTCAGTGATAGTTCTAGTTTTTCACAAGAATGCAATGTTGTTTGGAAAACATGCAAAGTATGTGCAGTTTCTTTATCTTGACTCGCATTTTTGTTTTTTTGTCTTATTTACGAAGACAAATGAGTCCCTATTAGACTAATTGCAGCAGACTGTAATGTGTCAATATCGATAAAATCATGTCAAATTCTCCTTTAAACAGTAATTTTAACTCATTTATGTTGTTTTCATGTTCAAAGAGATCTCTTGATTTGTGAATAATTCATTTAATAATGTTTATATCCATGTATAATGTAAAATATGAACTGTTTCTAAGATAAAACTGTTTATCACATGACTAGCGAATACCGATCGCATAGATCATGCAATCTCCTTTGCAGAGAGCTATGTTTTCAAATAGCCATCTGCTGCAGTGGCGTCAGAGAGCGTCTATATGAGGGAAAGGGTTAAGAAATAACATTGAGGCAAACACTGGTTGAAAGTTGACCTTAAACTGCCCTATTTATTGGACAGAGTTAGTATTTCTTTCTAATCTACATTTTCCTTCATGAAGACAATTTGAGGTGCTTTTTAAGAGAGCGCTTAAATTTATCGATGTCCCTTTTTTCTTATAAACCTTAAAAAGCATGCAGAATGCAAATACCATATCAGTTAAAATGCTTATCAAACAGGTCTCTTATAGAAACCAAAAATAGATTTCTTTATTTGGCACTTTTACATGCACACACAACAAAATTCATTCCATAAACCCTTCTAAATTAAGATATCTACCTTTTAACCCTTTCCCTCATACGGCAATTCTGCAGCAGACGACTTTGAACGTATTTTGTCCAAAAATAGAAAATCTCCATAATTGAATGAATAACCTATGACAAAAAGTGGAAAACATTGTGGCAAAAGAAGAAATTGCACGTTTTCCCTCATATAGACGCTTTCTGACGCCTCTGCAGCAGACTGCTTTTTGAAAACATAGTGACAAAAGAAGAAATTGCACAAAACATGCAATTTCTCCTTTTGCCACAATGTTTTCCACTTTTTGTCATAGGTTATCCATTCAATTATGGAGATTTTCTATTTTTTGACAAAATAAGTGCAAAGTCGTCTGCTGCAGAATTGCCGTATGAGGGAAAGGGTTAATCCTGTAGTATTTACCTGCTAAGATTAGTATGACCCAGATTTACAAGGACAATAATTACCTTGAGATCAATACGTTTTCATGAAAGAGCAAACATTTAATTCATTGTGACAGAAAATGTAAGGCTTTTTAGAATGCTTTTTCCACAGTGTTCTAATAGGTCAACCATTTCATCTCACTTTCAGAAACTGTTTAACGCATCTCCAGCACATGACTTTTTTTGTATATTGTTGATAAAGGAAAAATTGCTCAGTTTGATCATTTCCTCCTTTTGCTACTATGTTTTCAACTCTATTCTAAAACTAACTGTAAAGTATTTGGCTGATAATAGGGGCTGGCTTTAGGAGCAGGAGACATGCTGGACTCCTAACTGGCCCATCGACATCCTGACCACTCACCAGTCTTGATTGATATTCAAACACTTCAACCGATTGTACCTTGTTCTGTATTTCATTTTCATTTCAGTCAACCCTTTCCTACATACAACATTTCTGCAGCACAGGACTTTGAAAACAATTAGTAACAAGAGTTGTCGGAGGACAATATAGCTCGCCTATCAGGACCTACATCAGAACAGTTATAGCATTGGTAAAAGTCCAAAATCCAAAAGTGGAATAATTCAGTTGAAATTGAATTTACAAAAGAAAGAAAACCGTTTTAAATAGCAACAGCATAAATTATATAGTTTCTAAGAAAAGGCCTTGAATGCCTAACTATAACCCAAAATTCCCAGTCTTGCACACAAACGTTTGACCAAAAAGGGGCACAATTCAGTCAAAATCCATTCCAGAGTTATGGGACTTGACATACAAGCTCATCTAATGACCCTGAATAAGTTTGTAAAGTTTCAAAGCAACAGCATATACAGTGTCTGAGAAAAGGCCTTAATGCACACAAAGGTTTGACCAAAATTCTAATTCCAAAAAGGGGCACAATTCAGTCAAAATCCATTCCAGAGTTATGGGACTTGACATACAGGGTCATGTAATGACCCTGAATAAGTGTGTGAAGTTTCAAAGCAACAGCTTACACAGTGTCTGAGAAAAGGCCATGCATGCAAAGGTTTGACTAAAATTCCAAGTCCAAAAAGGGGCACAAATCAGTCAAAATTGATTCAAGAGTTATGGGACTTGACATACAAGGTCATCTAATGACCCTAAATAAGTGTGTGAAGATTCAAAGCAACAGCATACACAGTGTCTGAGAAAAGGCCTTGCACGCAAAGGTTTGGCCAAAAAAGTCCAAAAAGAGGCACAATTCAATCAAAATCCATTCCAGAGTTATGGGACTTTGCATACAGGGTCATATAATGACCCTGAATAAGTATGTGAAGTTTCAAAGCAACAGCTTACACAGTGTCTGAGAAAAGGCCTTGCACACA
>JASEVX010000001.1:47564882-47964285 GCA_031761405.1 Serripes groenlandicus | reverse complement strand
GGGGGGGGGGGGGGGGGGGGGGGGGGGGGTGGGTGGGGTGGGGGGGGGGGGGGGGGGGGGGGGGGGGGGGGGTGGGGGGGGGGGGGGGGGGGGGGGGGGGGGGGGGGGGGGGGTGGGGGGGGGGGGGGGGGGGGGGGGGGGGGGGGGGGGGGGGGGGGGGGGGGGGGGGGGGGGGGGGGGGGGGGGGGGGGGAGGGGGGGGGGGGGGGGGGGGGGGGGGGGGGGGGGGGGGGGGGGGGGGGGGGGGGGGGGGGGGGGGGGGGGGGGGGGGGGGGGGGGGGGGGGGAGGGGGTGGGGGGGGGGGGGGGGGGGGGGGGGGGGGGGGGGGGGGGGGTGGGGGGGGGGGGGGGGGGGGGGGGGGGGGGGGGGGGGGGGGGGGGGGGGGGGAGGGGGGGGGGGGGTGGGGGGGGGGGGGGGGGGGGGGGGGGGGGGGGGGGGGGGGTGGGGGGGGGGGGGGGGGGGGAGGGGGGGGGGGGGGGGGGGGGTGGGGGGGGGGGGGGGGGGGGGGAGGGGGGGTGGGGGGGGGGGTGGGGGGGGGGGGGGGGCACAGGTGTACTCCGCGCGCTGGAGTTAGTCATGCTGGCCTGTAAAGAAGATACACTCCCTCCATCCATGACAGTTTTTTCTATGATTGAACAGGTTCGAAAAGTATCACGAAAAGTTATCACATGTCACCTGAAAGAGTATAAAAGGCTTTTAGTCATGGCATTGTTGCAACAGCTAATACATGATCTGAATATATCTGAATGCTACAGTCATGCTTCTTCTTTTACAAAACTTAAGGCAATATAACTTTAGGCATAATTAAAAAGTCTGTTAGAGTTAAAGACGAGAATGACAGAAACCAACACAGTAAATCCTATTAAAGGACCACAAGGAGAAAATGTTAAATGTAGTCACTGATGACGGCTGATCTCTTTCTATATTTATTATAATTCGGGACATTTAAAAAAATGTTCCGAATTTAAACATTTTAAAATTATTATGTGATGATTAAGAATTATAATAAGGATCTATGCATGTTTTTATAAAAAACAAGCAAACAAACAAGTTTGAAAATCTGGAAAAAAATATATATGCTATTTAATTTCAGGCAAACATCAAATGAGGTAGGAGCTGCAAATTGATATGGATAAAAAATGTGCTATTAAGTTTAACTGTTTACCAAATCAATAAACAATACCAGCTAGCTAGCTAGACCATTCTTTTGAGGATTCTGGAGATTTCGTCCAACTACCTGTTCGTTTTACTGATAATATAGAGTAAGTGGGGGGGTAGAGATTTCGTCTAACTTATTGATTATAGTTACTATATCGATATGAAGGTGTTATAGTAACCTATACTAGTAAGGTGTTAATTGACCAATTATAGTGAAAGACAATAAACAATTTAAATTATTTTGAAAAAGTTTATGATTTTAATTTGTAATTTAATTTGTATTTGTTATCAATTAATTTAATATTTACAGTAAATGTTCTTTACATCCCTTGGATATTTTGACCTCTCCCTCAATGTTTTCGATCATTTACGGTTTAAAGTTTACCCCACAATGATATTGATAACTGTATTCACATTTTTATTTCCTATCTACTTGTTTCTTATTACTATTTACATATATTTAACAGAACATAACAACATTTTATAGAGCAGAACAGAATGTTTATTTGGATGTATATAATGTACATAGTCATTGAAAAACATAAATAAATATATTCTTTTCTGTTCTGTAATAAATAACAACATATTGTAATTGATATAAGAACACATTGGACTATAAATCGTATTATAAACAATTATGATATTTATCATATATTTACATATTATTATAAGACATAATAATCCTTCTTATTTATAAGTTAGACGAAATCTCTACCCCATTTACTCTAAAGTATTAGTTAGACAAACCCTCTCTTGAGTAGTCCAGGTTGTGTACTCGGAATGCGATTTTATAGTTTGACTGTTCGCATCCTACAATGCAATACATGTATGTAACGTCGATATATAGAGTACCACAACACTCCTTCTATTAGCCTTTCCCACTTGCAGATGCTTCAAATGATTTTTAAGTAATTATACTTCAATTTATATACAAGATATATTCCAAGTACTGTATTTGAAAAACGTCCGTTATCTAGGGCACTGAGTGAACATTGGTTAACTTAATATGTTTCCTCTTTCATGTTTACCGCCAATGACATGACAAGGAAATTGTAATTCCTGACCCATGACTAATTGCAACCCAATTTATGATCACCTGAATTTTCAAAAGGTAAACATAAGACACATTTCGTGGTTTACTTTACAAATCGTTCTGAATATTTTCCTAAATTCAGTCAAACATAAGTCCCTCTGTCGATACACTGTATGGAATTGGTTTCTAATCTAAGATCGACAGGAAGGTGTTAGAAATTACAGGTAAATTCATACCTGTATGTTTACGATGCAATTTATTCCAACATGGCGCTGATCAATTTGACAGGCGGGTGTAGAGGTAATTTTTACCTCGGCAATGGTGCAGTAGCCGTGTCGTTGACAAAGTGTCCTCCTCACTGATAGTTTTCCCTTTATAATATTTACACCCCCATCCCCCAGAAGTCGTCGCTTGCGCAGGCGTAACAAAATCGTCTCTACCAGGTAGCCTAGGTATAAGGGATCTCTGATTTATAACGAAACAAAGTTCTAGTTACTTTTACCTGAGTAGTATGCAATGGCACATGCACTTTACATGTATATCTTCCTTATTTGTTGAAGTAATTTTTTTTGCGTTTCGGGTAAGTACTCTGCTTTAGGAAACGTACAAGAGGCATTCCGAAAGATCTGATAATAGATGCGGATTTATAATACTTAAGTTGGTAAAATCTGCCAAGTACTCTCCTTTGACCTGTACACATTATTTCAAATTTTCAGGCGTTTGATTTGATCCATTCAGAATATAGTCCGACCTATATAGTGTTAGCGCATTGGTATACGACAGGCCCACAAAGCTGTGCGGGTTACCTGATACACTGCTTGATGTGTGGATCCAGCCAAAAGTCACATGGTGACAGGTCTGGAATTTACAGGGGATGTGGCAAAGTATGACATTTTTATGGCGTTGTTTACCTCGCCATTTGGTGAGCAAAAGTATGAAGTCCGATGGTCTGTAATGAAATAATGTACTCCCCCCCCCCCCGCAATTTTCATACACGCTCAATAAGTCCGTGGTAAATTTTACCCGCTCCTGTTGTGTTGGTCAGTCAGCAAATGGGTGATCTATCGGTCGCAACTCTTCCGAGGTTAAGTCTCTTCATTAACATTGTGAAAACCGCCCAAACTAATGCCAAATATGCCTGCTAACTCTTCCACAGTGCAACGCGCATCCTCCTCGACTGCTATTTTAACGGCGATTTCGTCGTATTCACAAAATGTCGTTTACGTTGATCATCTTCAACCGTTTGCCTGCCATCTTTAAATAGAGCTGACCATATTGCAATGGTAGGATACGATAGAGCATCGTTCCCATATACCTTATCTAAATCGGCTTTGATTTCATGCGGCGAATAATTAAGCAACGACCGTATTTTTTATACCAAGGGAATACCATATTGGCCTGGCACGCTATTTAAAAAAATGTATCCTCTATATATATAATATATTTCTATTGTTTTAGCGTGCCAGACCCCTATGTAACTAGCAATGTCGATAACTGCACCTAATTGAATACACTACGCCTATGTGACCAGCACGTTGCACGAAGAAATTATTGCACCGCTAGACATGGCTATGCTTTCCCATGGACATAACTTTCATAACAAACGATAATTTATAAGCATGGTCATACGCCTTTATCAGAACTTTCAGAATGCCCTTCGTACATATCTCTCTCTCTCTCCCCCCCCCCCTCTCTCTCTTTCTCTCCTCTTTCTCTCTCTCCCCCCTCCATCCACACCTCCTCTCTCTCCCCCTCCATCCACACCCTCTCTCTCCCCCCTCCATCCACACCCTCTCTCTTCTCCATTCCTCCGTCATCTCTCTCTCTCTCTGCTCTCTCTCTCTCTCTTCTCTCTTCTCTTCTCTCTCTCTCTCTCTCTCTCTCTCTCTCTCTCTCTCTCTCTCTCTCTCTCTCTCTCTCTCTCTCTCTCTCTCTCTCTCTCTCTCTCTCTCTCTCTCTCTCTCTCTCTCTCTCTCTCTCTCTCTCTCATCTCTCTCTCTCTCTCTCTCTCTCTCTGGTTCCATTTACTTATGGCGGACGGAAATAGCGTGGAGCATAACTATTCTGTATTGCAAAAGGGGACACTATAGCGAGTGGTATTGCCTCTGGATGCTACTGTAGCTGAATGCAGGTATTGTGCTACAGGAATGTCTATGAGGTTGTATAGAATATGACACGCAATTCTCAGCTTCGCTTGGCTGCGTCTCTGCTGTAGGCTCTTGCCAGTCAAGGGAGGCGATCATATTAGATGTGCTGCTGGTGGTCAGGACATCTGGCAGCTCTCCTCTAGTTGGCTTCCACATATTGGTGTGGATTACATGCGGTGGATGCATATTTAAATATGGGTCGACAAAGGCGCTGCCACATCCTTTGTTTCAAATGTGCAGGCCTTTTTTAGCTCACCCTTTTGTGATCTCTTAACCGTCCGGTGTCCGTCGATGTCGTCGTCTGTTCACATTTTCCTACAAACAACATCTCCTGCTAATCAACCGTGCCAATGTTGATTAAAAGTGACAGTAATGTTACTTTGGTGGTGCCCTTTCAAACTATTCCATCCAGAACTTAGGTTAGTGTGAAATCAGAAATTGGGGGAATGCCAAAACCTTAAAAATCTTCTTCTCCAAAAGGTACAGGCCCGATTTGAAAATTATTTTGCACAGATATTCCTTGGCTGACGCTCTACCAAGATTGCACAAATAATTCCGATCCGTTAACAGACATTGCGACAGGGGGAGGAGCTTTTTTTCCTTATATACGTATAAAGTAAAAACTTGGGTAAGTGTGGAATCAGAAAATGGAGGAAATGCCAACTTAAAAAAACCAAAAAACATCTTGTCCAAAGGTACAGGCCCGATTTGAATAATATTTTGCAAAAATGTTCCTTGGGTGACCCTCTACCAAGATTGTTCAAATTATTCCGATCCGTTGGAAGACATGGTGCCAGGGAATGGAGCTTGTTTTCCTTATATGTACTCCAAGATACTTTCGGATTTGGTGGGGTTAAGCTACTGACCATGGACAATGTAGTTCTTTTTGATGGGGTGTTTCTTTCTTGTGATGTGAATGATCTCGCACTTGGATTGATCGAAGCTTCAGTTTACAGAATTAAGGTAAAATGCCGACAAAAGCTCTAATTACCCAAGTCTAGCTGTCTATTAATGATCACAATACCTGTGTCTGTTAAAACCGGTCGTTATTTAAATAAGAAAGAAATTCCAGTTGTTCAATGTATTTTGTTACTTTAGTTGAATGTTTCAGCTTTCAGAATATGTATGTTTTGTTTATGTGCCAAATGTGACTATGATGTTTTATTTGCTACAAAATGTGAAAATGTTGACAATTGTATTTCTCCATGTGATATCTTAACCAGATAACATGTAGTATTATGTAAGTAATATTTGAACAATTTAGTCTTACAGTAATTTAAACTTATTTATTTTACATCGATTGCGAAACAAGCTTTCAGATTATATCTGGAATACTAATACATATTAGTAGTCCGTGCTTATGTTAACTAAGCTCGATTTTTGCTTCCTACTTTATATAGTATTAAAGACCATATTGTTAAAAGATGTACCGGGAACATACTCATAAGCTTCTATATGTCCTTTAAGTGATTGTTTTTCTTACTTTTTAATTATGTGATACGTTACTTTCGGTCCTCCTTAATTTTACTGATCGTTTGTTTTCATTAAAAACTTAATGTGATCGTCCATTATTTCTTTTTATTAATATTTTATTTTACACCTTAGTTTCTCTTCATCGGTAGAGTCTTCTATTGTTACAAAAAAGAATCTCACTACATAGATAATAAATGATATCATGTAAAGTGGTTTAATAATATATTTAAATAATGGCTTAAATCATTTATTTTGGAGTATTTCATTTGTTATTATACTACTTCCCTACAACTGATAATCCCAGTATATCTTATACTAATATGCTCCAAAGCATTTTCAATTATTTTTGCCTGGAACTTAGATTCAACCGTGCTTTATCCAGACTATCCAGTACTCGCGTCGCTTACAGAGTGGAAAATCCCAAAGGAATGTATACATCTTGATCAGACTATGCGGTTGCACATATAATGGTCCATCTGATTGAACACTGTTCACAAAAGTGAACTTTGAATTAATTCATTGATAGGTTTTGTTTTACCTCGCCAGGGGACGTAGATAACTCGCCGTTCCGATTGAACTATTTGGCGAGCACAGGCGAGCAGAAACTTTGAATAGCATCTACAGACACATATATGTCAGGTCCCTGTCCAGGTTAAGGCAAGCGTTATCTTATTCAGTTTCTGCTTCATCCTAATCACTCTATTGATAATTATGATTTGCTTATCCAGTGGAAAGCATGAATTTCAGTTAATTCCTGTCTAAGGACATTAGCCTATATTATGTTTAACCGTATACTTTTTTTATAT
Organism: Serripes groenlandicus; assembly: GCA_031761405.1. Lineage (NCBI taxonomy): Eukaryota > Metazoa > Mollusca > Bivalvia > Cardiida > Cardiidae > Serripes > Serripes groenlandicus. Next base: position 47,957,669 of record JASEVX010000001.1, on the reverse strand, counting down.
TTAAATCGAATTTTTAAAAAAGAAGAGTTCATGAATATATGGAGATCGTAGGGGGAAAATACGTTTTTTGTCCCAAGTCGGAATTTGGGGCCTTTTTTGATTGGAGGACTCTAGTGGACAACAACAACACAGAAACAACCATCAACTTCCTGCAAAGAAGAAGAAGAACAACAACAGGAACAACAATCAACTTCCTGTCAATTCTAAAAGGTTTCTGGCTGAAATCACACCTGTTGACGAAGAAAAACGAAATCCTGTTTCGTTAAGAAACATTTACCACAGCTATGGGCAAGTTAAAAGTGAAAATCGTTTACTGGTAAGATCTCGTCATTTTGAAGTTTGAGTTTTTAGCTCTGACACCTGCGAGTTATCAGTTATAGGTTACAGTGAACTCGACAATTCCGGGTCAAATTTGGAAAAAAATGTTTAGTATTCAAGAATGATACAGTATTTTGACAATTTGATTATCAAGTCATATTTCTCGTTAGCTTGGCTAGTTTCACTTCGATTTAGGACGTTGTCATTTCAAGAACGGATGTGGTAATCTCGAAACACATGACTGCATCGATTCCCGCGAAAGCAAAATCTCAATATTTTTATTTACCTGTCACAGCGTAAATTGCTGATTGTAGCCATAATTTCAGTAATACAGTTATGTATTGCACATACATGTATAGGTTATTTACTACTGAACAAGATATATATATCTTTTATTGACCTGTCGAAGTTGTTTATGCCAAACTAGCGGATAAATTTGACCTAGTTCACATACCACACTTTCGGGTCAGCCAAAAGGAATTTCTCAAAATTATCAATTTATTAGGCCTAGTAAAACTATTTTGGGAACTTTTTAAGAATAATTTAAAGCTTATGGTGATAAATCAATGTTAAAAATTTGTTAATTAAAATTTACAAGTTGGTTAACAATTTCATCAGTTTTCGTGCATGAAAGTGTGTACTGTAAATTTAGCCCCATCACTGTTCTGTTTTTCGCGGCAATAGGTAATTGCAAGTGATATCTTTTAGTTCTTTTTTTTCATATTATTTTAATAAAAATGTTAAATGAACATCTTGTTATTAAAAAACAGCTGTTTGGGGTTACCCCTGATAACAGAAATAAACCTTTGTCACGTGACCCGGAAATGGCAAGTTCGACCCGAAACTGTAAAATTTACAGCTTGCAATTGCAGACACTAAAGAAACATTTTAACAAATTTGTATAATTGTTGAATTATATCATCGTGGGGAGGAAGTATTTGTTTAACATTTTATGTAGTTTTGTTTCTCTCAACTTTCTTTTCAAAGAGACAAGATTCGTTAATTTGGTTACTGACCCGGAACTGTCGAGTTCACTGTACTATATATCAAAACAACCAAAAAATACACACACATTTAGTATTCCAAACACTGATTGATTGAATTCGGCTGAAAGCCTTTTTCAACAAATATTCAGTAATATCACTGCTACCAGTTCACCTATCCATGTTCTTGACTTTCTCATTTTTCCACATGATTGATATATACAGAAAAGTGATAAATGCAAGGATTAAAGTATACTCGGCCCTTGCACTTGTAGAGTCTATACGTCACGTATAAGAAATCAAATTTTCGAGCGACATATTTTGTCTGCATACTTGCAATGTCATGAAAGCGCTTTTCTAATTTTACTTCTGGTTACTAGGTCACAAACTGAGGAGAAAGCGTTTTGACGTTCATGGCCCTTATACTCCCGATAAATAGGCATATATTTGAGCCTTTCTTTAGCTCGACTATTCGAAGAATATGAGAGCTATACTACTCACCCTGGCGTCGGCGTTGGCGTCCACGTCACACTTTGGTTAAGGTTTTGCATGCAAGTTCTTAAATACTATATGTATTGCATTGAAACTTTATACAGCACTACCCAACTATCACACCTATGTAGATTATCAAGTTAGATAACTCTATCCTGCATTTTATGCAAGTTATGGCCCTTTTTTTACTTAGACATTCTGGTTAAAGTTTTGCGTGCAACTAAATTAAGAGTCCATATCTCAGTATTTACTTGATGCATTGCATTGAAACTTTCTACAACCCTACCCAACTATCACACCTGTGTAGATTATCATCTAAGATAACTCTATCCTGCATTTTATGCAAGTTATGGCCCTTTTTTTACTTAGAAATTCTGGTTAAAGTTTTGCATGCAACTAAATTAAGAGTCCATATCTCAGTATATACTTGATGCATTTTATTGAACCTTTTTACAACCCTACCCAACTATTACACCTATGTAGATTAACAAGTTAGATAACGCTATCCTGCATTTTAGGCAAGTTATGGCACTTTTGTTTACTAAGAAATTATGGTTAAAGTTTTGCGTGCAACTAAATTAAGAGTCCATATCTCAGTATATACTTGATGCATTGCATTGAAACTTTCTACAACCATACCCAACTATTACACCTGTGTAGATTATCAAGTATGATAACTCTATTCTGCATTTTATGCAAGTTATGGCCCTTTTTTTACTTAGAAATACTGGTTAAAGTTTTGCGTGCAACTAAATTAAGAGTCCATGTCTCAGTATATACTCGATGCATTGCATTGAACCTTTATACAACCCTACCCAACTATCACACCTATGTAGATTATCAAGTTAGATAACTCTATCCTGCATTTTATGCAAGTTATGGCATTTTTTTTACTTAGAAATTCTGGTTAAAGTTTTGCGTGCAACTAAATTAAGAGTCCATATCTCAGTATTTACTTGATGCTTTGCATTGAAACTTTCTACAACCCTACCCAACTATCACACCTGTGTAGATTATCAAGTATGATAACTCTATCCTGCATTTTATGCAAGTTATGGCCTTTTTGGACTTAGAAATTCTGGTTAAAGTTTTGCAACTACATTTAGAGTGTAATCTCAGTAACAACTTGAAAAATTGTATTGAAACTTCATACAACCTTTCCCAAGTGCACAACTATAAACACAACCAATTAAGATAAATCTATCCTGTATATGGTGCAAATTGTTGCCCTTTTTTTACTTAGAAATTATGGTTAAAGGTTTGCGTGCAACTACATTAAGAGTCCATATCTTAGTAACTACTTGATGCATTCCATTGAAAGGTTATACAACCCTATCTAACCATCACACCTATGAAAATAATCATGTTAAATAACACTATCCTGCATATAATGCAAATTATCACCCACTAAGAAATTGTGGTTAATGTTTTGCATGCAACTACATTAGAGTCCATTATCTCTGTAACTTAAATAAGCGTTGGAATAGTCGAGCGCGCTGTCCTCCGACAGCTCTTGTTTTTGTTTATGTTGATACTTTTCTAAAATAAAATAATATTTTTTGACCACTCTTCTTCATATCCAAATGCGAATGTGCGAAAATCAATGTTAAAGGACACAACAGGATACTTCCCTTGATACTGCTATTTCCAACAATGATCACTAGCAAAACCTGTAACCTTCAGTCAAGCAGAGCTCTAGATAAGGGGCATTTTTCATGTTCTGAAATCCTTATATGACATTAAAACCCTTTGTTGTGGGTTCTCAAATCTTACTTTCACCTTTCCAGATAGTACATTCTTTTGCTCAAATATTTTCAAAGCAAATGACTTTAACAGTGTCGTACCAGCTAAACTGTTGAACATCTTTTTATAGAAAATATTAAAGTTGTACATGTATTATAATATTGTCATCTAAGTACAAAACACCATTATTTATTATTTTTCATTTTATTTTTCAGTGGAGCATGAGGTTATGCCCCCAAGGTTAGATATGCTTTGATATTTCTTTTGAAACTTTCACTTAAACCATTCTCACTTTCAGACAACCTTGAAAGCATTGTAGTAAAAGGAGAAATTGCTCAAAATGAACAATATCTCCTTTTGTAACAATGTTTAGAACTTTCATTTCAGATAATTTCCAAATTTTTGCCCCATTTTAAAGTTGTCTGTTGCAGATTTGATGCATTTAATACAAGGATGACTTGGTAAAGTTTAACAACTTTAAGCCTGTATTTTTGGATACTTGTTGTTTAGCAAAAAACTGGACTCTCCTGCCTTGACATGAAGTCACATGGGGATCATTTCTCAATGCATCATTGCTCATGTAACCCTTTATCACTTTCAACAAATCTTCAGCTGAGCAACTTCTCCTTTTGCCAAAATGTTTTCAAAAGTTGTTTGCAGCAAATGCATAAGAAAGTGTCTGCTTGTTGGAAAGGGTTAAATGACATCTACTGCTATACTTTTGGGGAAATTTCTTCCAAAAGTTATCAGGATTGTTCTTCAGGTAGACACCTTCTTGAAGGGTTTAATTGTTTCTCACAAACAATAAAATTAATGAATAGAACATTTTGTGGTAAAAGAAGAAATAGCTCATCATGTTTTCAAAAGTGGTCTGCAAGTTGAAAAGGTTACAGAACTCTGTTTGTAATTGATAGGTATGATTAACCCTTTCCTACATATAGACACTTTCTGACTCCTCTGGAGCAGACGACTTTTGAAAAAATGTGACAAAAGAAGAAATTTCTCTTTTTGTCGCAATGTTTTCAACTTGATTAAGTTATTTATTTTCATTTTCAGAGATTGTTCACATTTTTGTCCAGATGTTATCAAAGTCGTTTGCTCCATAAATGTTGTATATATGGAAAAAGAACCCAACTCTTGACCAAAATAGCTAGAAGCAAATTAAGTTTCCCCCAAGGTTGACAGTTCAACTTTATATGATAAATATATGTGATACAAATATTGAAACCCTTCTTAAGTGAAGGTGAATAGAGCTGAAAATGGGGTGGCCAATTGGAGAAATTGCTCATTTCGCAACTCAATGTTCAAATGTGTCAAAATGCATCGAAATGTATAATATTTTTAGCTCACCTGTGAACAAAAAGCTCAAGGTGAGTTTTTGTTAACTTGCTGTATATTGCTTATGAACACTGCAGAGTCCAGGTAGCTCTGTCGGTAGTAATAAGGGCTGGCAATCCAGGGGATGTGGGTTAAAACCCCAGCTTGGCCAACATGCTTTCTGACATTTGACAAAAGTCAATGTGATAAGCGTTATTTGTCTTCCACCAATGGGCTACATGTAACAGTCTATATGGGAAAATTAAGCAGTTGCTTGTACCGTGGTATGTGGAGTACTGGTGTGAGAAAGCCAGGAAACACATTGAGGCCCTGATATGAGTGACATATTGTTGAAAACAGTGTTATACCCCAAGCAATCAAGCTTACGAACACCTTATCATACAAAGCCTTGGTACTCTGTTAAATTATTTCACAGGAATGATTCTTAGGTGACCATGACTGTCTTAACATAATTGCCATTACATCTTTTTAAGACTAAACAACATGTAATGAGATCTTTTACGTTCTTTTTAACTGAAGATTCCTGACTTATATTAAAGATTCGTAGGTGATCCTAAATAAACCAAATTGAATTGCTGAAAATCATGACTTCCATGGGCCGTGACAGATTTTCTGAATTGCTAAGTCTAGCGTTTTAGCGTCACATTGGCCCTCATGTTTTAGTGCTATCGTTGCGTCTTTATTACATGTCTTAGGTTATAAGTATTGAGTTTATATGTTTTTTTGTTAAATGATTCATTTCAGTTCAAAAAAGTGGCCGCGAAATTAGATGGGCAATTCCCTGAAAAGTTGGATATTGTAAGTTATTAGCAAATTTTAGATAGCATAAATTTTGTTGTGAATGTTTATGGGTATAAAATGTCGGTTGCGATGAGGAAAAACCCCAACTTTTTTACCGTTTTTTTCTCTAGTTCTTAAACGATTTTAAATATGACTGAAAAATTGTTGAAAACGGTGTTTAGCCCCAATCTATAAATAACATGATTTTAAAGCAAAAACCTATAACTCTTTTCCACATGTATACAATAAATATACAGCAGATGACTGAAAAATCCTACTAAAAAATATGGAAGATTTCCACAAGTGAAAGTTTAACTATTGAATAGAGTGGAAGAACATTGTGACAAAAGTCATCTGCTGTAAAGGCTTCAAATTACATCTATATGTGGAAAAAGGGTTTAATATAACATGTAATCATGTTAATAGTTATTTTTCTATTTCCAGGAAGGTGAGGGTACTCCAACTGCGACCGGCTACTTTGAGGTAACTGTAGGGGGCAAACTTGTACACTCTAAAGAGGTATGTAACAATAAATTTCGAGGGCTTGGCATGAAACAGTTGTAACTAAAATTGGTATTTTTTTTAACAAGGTTGATTACCTCGCCATAAAGTCTTTAAAAGCGTTAAATCATTTTTCTTGGTAAACAATGGAAATTTAGGTGCCATTGCTCGTTCTGAGCAATGGCACCTAAATTTGCATTGTTTACAAAGGGATCAAAATTGCCCCTAAACCAGGGTTTTCAAAATAGGATTTAAGTTACAACCGTTTCACGCAAAGCCCTTGATATGTCATTAGACTAAAGTTTAACCCTTTCCCAAGTAAAACAAATCTGTAACAGATGACTCTGAAACCACAGGGAAAAATATTGGCAAACTCATTATGAGCAATTTCTTCTTTTGCCACAATGTTTTAGCTCTACATTTCGGAAAGGGTGAATTTATTGATCTCATTCAATCAAGAAACTTTCGGTAAAAAGAAAATCAACTTTACATTGATTAAGTTTCAAATACGTTGATTGTTGTGGGAAAGTGTTTAGACTGTTTGTAGTATCAAATTCATGTACATGTAGGCACCAATTGTTGGTTGGCAGTCGTAACGCAGTCTTACTTGTCTGGACAATACATTGCCAGTTACCAAATTTGGTAAAGAGATGTACTGAGTTTGTCACATACCAACAATAGGCTCACTCCAACCCTGCCCTTAGCTTTTGTTTTCAATTTAAGAAAAAGATCCTGTGTTTCCAGATCTTCCAAGAAAAGGTTGAATTGTACCAGAAATCCTCACTTAACCCTTTCCCACATAAAGACGCTTTCCGACGTCTCTGCAAAAGATGACTTTTTGAAAACATTGTGTCAAAAGGAGAAAGTACTCAAAACAAGTAACTTCTCCATTTGCCACCATTTTTTATTAGCTTTATTTAATAATTAAACTGTCATTTATACAGAGTTTCCATTTCTATGCCTAGATTATTTCAAAGTAATTTGCTGCAGACAGGTGCATAGCTTGACTGAAATGAATTTGTAGGCTATATCTAGGGGGTTAAATTTCTATAGTTTAGCCCCTTTCCTATGCCTCCAGTTTTTATTGCAGTTTGGGCATTTTTAAATTTTCTTTTTTTCTGAAAAAAGTTTAGGCCATGGCCAGGATGGCAAGCTTAACCCCTGAAAGGTTTCTTTTATGTGGGAAAGGGTTAAAAACTGTGTAATATGGCTTATAAGTTATAATTGTGACTTAGTGTCTCTTTACTCTCTTTACACATTCCCATATACATTAAACTTGCAGCATAAAACATTGAAACCATCTGAGCAAAGATATGGAAAGTCTCTTAAATAGGAAGAATAGTTATTAAATAGAGTTGAAAACATTGGGGCGAAAGAAAAAAAATGCTCATTATGTGCATATTCTCCTTTTGTCGCTATGTTTTCAGAAGTATTCAGCTGTATATAAGTCAAAATGTGTATGCATTAATTCCTTTCTTTTAGAATGGAGAAGGCTATGTTGACAATGACAAGAAATTCCAAAAGATATGTGATGCCATTAAAAAATTGGTTTAGAGTTGAAGTGATGGCTGTACTGTGATAAGTTAAACCAGGTAAGTCTGTACTGAACCAATTTCCTGATAAAGATCACATTTCATGATTTGACACCAGATGACTTTTGAATATATTGAGGAAAAAGTAAATATCACTTAAAATGGGAACATTTTCTTATCTCAGGTTTAATGAATGAATGAATGTATATTGTTTTATGGCGCATCGACAGCTAAGGTCATTTAGCGCGCATTTAAATTTTATTATTCATGTTCCCTGGGTGAACAAACCAGTACTAGGCTAGAAAATGTGCCTTGCCCAAGGGCACTCCACCATGACCGAATTGCCGCGACTGGGGATCGAACCCGGGACAGCCGGTTTCGAAATCCCCGTCTCAGGTTTAAGGAACTTAATTGTAATTTTCTAGATTTAACTTACCCTTCCACAAATGTTTTTATATAATCTAAGAGAAACGGCAATTCTTCCAAAACTTGCAAATATTGCTGTCTTTATCTTTTCCAATGGAAATATCTTGGCAAAAATATGGAAAACTCTCAATGAATGAAGATCGAAAACATTGTGGCAAAAGAAGAAATTGCTTGTTTTAAGCAATTTCTACTTTTGTCACAATGTTTTCTCAAAAGTCTTCTGCTGCAGAGGCATTAGAAAGTGTCTATATGTGGGAAAGAGTTAACTAACCTATTTGAAGGCAACACATGCATTCCTTCAAACACTCATGTTCTTTTACAGGATACTACTTGATTAGACAGACTGGATATGGTGAAGAAATGAAGATCTTTGATGAAATTTATGTCTTAGATTGGAGGAATGTTACACCCTGTCCATTATGTGTTTTTGACTAGTTCTTCATGGTTCTACACTGTCATGTTTCATGTTCCTTTACTATGTATCCGATAGCTTGTATTCACAATTTTTTCCGATAAATCATTCATTATTTCATCATTGTGTTACAAAGATAGATATATTTCCGGCTTCTAAAGATCTGATATATTTCACCCTTTCCAGCTTATAGAGCCTTTCATGACATCCCATTATGCATCACCTTTTTGTTCTTTTCTATTTATAGAAATCTCACTCATGTGTCTGCAGCAGTTGACTTTTGAAATCATTGTTGCAAACGGAGAAATTGCTCATAATTTTATTCAATAATTAAACTCTCATTTATTGAAATGTTCAAAGTCGTCTGGTACAGATTTGCTGTATGTGGGAAAGGTTAACCCTTTCCCTCATACTACAATTCTGCAGCAGACGACTTTGAACGTATTTTGTCAAAAAATAGAAAATCTCCGTAATTGAATGGATGACCTGACAAAAAGTGGAAAACATTGTGGCAAAAGGAGAAATTGCACGTTCTGTGCAATTTCTTCTTTTGTCACTATGTTTTCAAAAAGCCGTCTGCTGCAGAGGCGTCAGAAAGCGTCTATATGAGGGAAAGGGTTAACACCTTTTGACATGTCTGTATCAGACAATCTTTGGAAACAGTTTTTCATCAATACTCATTTAACCCTTTCCCTCATACAACAATTTTGCAGCAGACGACTTTGAAAGTATTTTGTCAAAAAATAGAAAATCTCCATAATTAAATGGATAACCTATGATAACCTAAAACGTTTTGAGCAATTTCTTCTTTTGTCACTTTGTTTTCAAAAAGCCGTCTGCTGCAGGGGCGTCAGAAAGCGTTTATATGAGGGAAAGGGTTAAAGTGTTTTCGCATGTTTTTGTCTAGATGTTTTCAAAGTCGTCTGCTTAAGTTTTGTTGAATGTTGTAAAGGGTTAAATCCAAAATTGATTTACATTTAATCATTTTTCTGTACAGCATTTGTGAAGTTTTGATACGGTTACTCCATTTTTATTTTCACTGTTTTCGTGTTGAGTATAATGATGTGTTGTAATTCTCAGGATTTAATTATTGTGAAGATCAATATCAGCATTTTTGAATTTTTCAGTTTAAAAATATGCACAAGATTATACAAACTTGTCGTTTAAAATCAAATACAATAGCATAAAGGAAACCTGAAAATCGCATTTTCTGTAAAACTAGAATCTTTACTCTTTCGCTGATTCGGATGACTTTTGAAGACATGTGGACAAAATGAGAAATAGCTCATCAATCATTATTTAGCTAAGATTTCCAAATTAACATACTATGTAAATGATGTACTGTTTAATCCAAACTTAGCAATCTAAGAATGATTAACCCTTCCCACATGCAGAAGTATGTTGACACTTCTGCAGCGGAGGATTTCTGAAACAATTATAAGCAATTTCTCAATTTGCCACAATATTTTCAACTCTTTTCAATAGCAATACTTTGCCGAGATTTTTTCAAAGTCATCTGCTGCAGTTTTGTTGAAAAGGGGATATTACAATATGAATCTCTACAAAATATTTGTCAATTGTTACCGTTTATTTAATTTGGTTATTTTTCACCTGTGTAAAAATCTTAGCCAATTTTGTTATCATAAAATTTGCTTTTGAATTCGACCTTTCTGCACAGTCTCATTTAAATGCCTTTTTAAGTTTTTCTCAAGTTTAATATTTTGTTAACTTTTATCTCCGAGCTCATCACCATTCTTTACACATTTTTTGAGTAGTCTTTGCTAAAAAAAAAATGAGAAGCACAAATGTGCAGGCTAATCTTCGTCTACATTGTTTGTAATTGTAGTTTAACCCTTTCCCTCATACGACAATTCTGCAGCAGACGACTTTGAATGTATTTTGTCAAAACATAGAAAATCTCCATAATTGAATGGATAACCTATGACAAAAAGTGGAAAACATTGTGGCAAAAGGAGAAATTGCACGTTTTGTGCAATTTCTCCTTTTGTCACTATGTTTTCAAAAAGCTGTCTGCTACAGAGGCGTCAGAAAGCATCTATATGAGGGAAAGGGTTAAATTCATACATAGCAAGATACCAAACTGGTGTTTTCAGTCATGTGCAGTAGGATATAATGTTAGATGTTTGCCTACTTATTGTACAATATGATTTTACAGCAACTTTAACAGTTGAAATTAAATTTAATTAAGTTCTCAGTGTAATGTGTAGATTATAACTCTTACCAGTTGTGATAAAACAATATAAACAAACACATATCATGAACACAATATTTATATATATCAGAATAGAAATTTAGGTTTTGCAAAGAGGAGTTTTTGGAAATTATAAACATTGATGTTGTCATTCTGTTTGCTCTGTTGAGCATATTTTGTCAAAAAATAGAAAATGACAAAAAGTGGAAAACATTGTGGCAAAAGGAGAAATTGCACGTTTTGTGCAATTTCTTCTTTTGTCACTATGTTTTCAAAAAGGGTTAAAGATAGGCAAACAATGTGGGAATGAATCAATTTTATTGGCTTTAAATGACTTGGGTTTCATGTTCAAATATGTAATGAAGAATAAAAATGTTATAAAATTCCTGTTCTTTTTGTGTTTTCAGAAACCAATTTGATTTAATTATTACTTATAGATATTAAATTAACTCTTTCCCACATATAGACGCTTTCTGATGCCTCTGCAGCAGACGACTTTTGAAAACATGTCGGCAAAAGGAGAAATTGCTCAAAACAAGCAATTTCTCCATTTGTCAAAATTGATTTCAACCTTTTTCAGTTATTTTACCTATATTTATGGAGAACTTTGGTTGCTGCGGATTCAGAAAGGCCCCAATCTTTAAAATTCTTTTTCTCTGAATCTGCTTGTCATATTGATTGATAAGAGTTTAACGGCGTTTTCAACAATTTTTGGTCGGATTGCTCTAGCAATTCCGGTCTATAGATTAGCGATGTCCGTCTGTCCGTCAACATTTTGGTTAAAGTTTCAGGTTGAGGCAAAATCTCAGTATTGGAAAGGGTTACAAACTTGAAACTTTGCCTGAAGGTAACCAGTAACAAGTTCTATTGATTTCTATGGTTACTTTGACCTTGACCATGGTTTGTTGATTTTCAAGGTCAAATTGCCGACAATCCGGCCTTACCGTCTTCAGCGGTTTCATGTTCAGTCATATCACGGCGACCAGTTCACCTACTCGTGCGTTTCCTGTTTTTTTCAACGCCAGTAAACCACACAACATACTTTCCATACAACTGGCTGCTTTTCCACATAGACTGATAAACAGCCCATTGGTGAAAGACGAATGACGCATGTTACATTTACTTTTGTCGAACGCCGAAAGAATGTTGGCTGAGCTGGTATTCAAACTGACAGCCCGCGTTTTAAATGACATCTTCTAATCCATAGGACAAATTTTAACCAAACTTCACAGGATCGTTCCTTTGCAGATACTCTTTTGAAATAGTTAAAATATATAAATTCCATGTAGAACTTTCGTTGCTGCAGCATCAGAAAGGGAGTAAAATGCCTTAACTTTAAGTCTTCACCTCTAAACAGGCTCGTCTGATTTCAAGATAGATTTGTAGATATGTTCTTCAGTGATCCTCTACATAATTTGTTTAAGCCATATTGATTGATTGAAAAAGATAGCCTCCAGGTGGCATCAGAAAAGGGGTTAAATGAACTTTAAGCTTCAAACCACATCTCCTCCTAATAAATTGGATGGATATCAACAGAACTTCACAGGAAACTTACTTTGGTGATCCTCTTTCAATACATTCAAAGATGTTATGACTTATAACAAAATGTCCCTAACTGATAAGCTGTTTCGTTTAGACGGTCAGCTTCTTGCAGTTTGATTCCAACTCTTGATAAAATTTTCTGCGATATTAGCAGTTACACATTTGCTACTCTACTATCACTCTTGTGATTGACCATCTTGCCCCTATTGTTGAATTATTTAAGTAAATCCCTGCAGGGCATAGGACCTTAACTCTTATTGTGCATATTCATTTAGTTATCTCTATTTCAATGTTTCTAATTGACAATTTTCTGATACTGTTTTCCAAGACATTAACTTCAAATTTGCTTTGCAGATAGCCTATATCCTGCTATGCCAGACACTATAATGCTTGCATGCATATTATCTCATTGTGTATTTTTCCTAAATTATTATCCAACTAACATGGATGATTGTAGTAGTTACATCACAGTCATTTGTCTAACTCTGCTTTCAACAGTTTAATCTTTATCATGGCAAATGACACACAGTGTTTTACTCTACTTTCAATAATGTTAGTTATATCCTTGTGTTGCATGCCTGTAAAGCAGGAAGACACCTCAGGATCTCTCATCATTTTGTAAAGCAGGAAGACACCTCAGGATCTCTTATAATTGTGTAAAGCTGGAAGACACCTCGGGATCTCCTATCATTGTGTAAAGCAGGAAGACACATCAGGATCTCTCATCATTGTGTAAAGCAGGAAGACATCTCAGGACCTCTCATCATTGCATAAAGCAGGAAGACACCTCAGGATCTCTTATCATTGTGTAAAGCAGGAAGACACCTCAGGATCTCTTATCATTGCGTAAAGCAGGAAGACACCTCAGGATCTCTTATAATTGTGTAAAGCTGGAAGACACCTCGGGATCTCTTATCATTGTGTAAAGCAGGAAGACACCTCAGGATCTCTTATAATTGTGTAAAGCTGGAAGACACCTCGGGATCTCCTATCATTGTGTAAAGCAGGAAGACACCTCAGGATCTCTTATCATTGTGTAAAGCAGGAAGACACCTCAGAATCTCTTATCATTGCGTAAAGCAGGAAGACACCTCAGACTCTTATCATTGTGTAAAGCAGGAAGACACCTCAGGATCTCTTATCATTGTGTAAAGCAGGAAGACACATCAGGATCTCTTATCATTGTGTAAAGCAGGAAGACACCTCGGCATCTCTTATCATTGTGTAAAGCAGGAAGACACCTCGGGATCTCTTATCATTGATCATCATTGTGTAAAGCAGGAAGACACCTCTGCATCTCATCATTTTGTAAAGCAGGAAGACACCTCGGGATCTTATCATTGTGTAAAGCAGGAAGACACCTAGGGATCTCTTATCATTGTGTAAAGCAGGAAGACACCTAGGGATCTCTTATCATTGCGTAAAGCAGGAAGACACCTCAGGATCTCTTATCATTGTGTAAAGCAGGAAGACACCTCAGGATCTCTTATCATTGCGTAAAGCAGGAAGACACCTCAGGATCTCTTATAATTGTGTAAAGCTGGAAGACACCTCGGGATCTCTTATCATTGTGTAAAGCAGGAAGACACCTCAGGATCTCTTATAATTGTGTAAAGCTGGAAGACACCTCGGGATCTCCTATCATTGTGTAAAGCAGGAAGACACCTCAGGATCTCTTATCATTGTGTAAAGCAGGAAGACACCTAGGGATCTCTTATCATTGTGTAAAGCAGGAAGACACCTAGGGATCTCTTATCATTGTGTAAAGCAGGAAGACACCTAGGGATCTCTTATCATTGTGTAAAGCAGGAAGACACCTAGGGATCTCTTATCATTGTGTAAAGCAGGAAGACACCTCAGGATCTCTTATCATTGTGTAAAGCAGGAAGACACCTCAGGATCTCTTATCATTGTGTAAAGCAGGAAGACACCTAGGGATCTCTTATCATTGTGTAAAGCAGGAAGACACCTCAGGATCTCTTATCATTGCATAAAGCAGGAAGACACCTCAGACTCTTATCATTGTGTGAAGCAGGAAGACACCTCAGGATCTCTTATCATTGTGTAAAGCAGGAAGACACATCAGGATCTCTTATCATTGTGTAAAGCAGGAAGACACCTCGGCATCTCTTATCATTGTGTAAAGCAGGAAGACACCTCGGGATCTCTTATCATTGATCATCATTGTGTAAAGCAGGGAGACACCTCTGCATCTCATCATTTTGTAAAGCAGGAAGACACCTCGGGATCTTATCATTGTGTAACGCAGGAAGACACCTAGGGATCTCTTATCATTGTGTAAAGCAGGAAGACACCTAGGGATCTCTTATCATTGTGTAAAGCAGGAAGACACCTTGGGATCTCCTATCATTGTGTAAAGCAGGAAGACACCTATGGATCTTTTATCATTGTGTAAAAAAGCAGGAAGACACCTCATGATCTCTTATCATTGTGTAAAGCAGGAAGACACCTTGGGATCTCCTATCATTGTGTAAAGCAGGAACACCTCAGGATCTCTGATCATTGTGTAAAGCAGGAAGACACCTAGGGATCTCTTATCATTGCGTAAAGCAAGAAGACACCTCAGGATCTCTCATCATTGTGTAAAGCAGCAAGACACCTCGGGATCTCTTATCATTGTGTAAAGCAGGAAGACACCTCGGGATCTCTTATCATCGTGTAAAGCAGGAAGACACCTCAGGATCTCTTATCATTGTGTAAAGCAGGAAGACACCTAGGGATCTCTTATTATTGTGTAAAGCAGGAAGACACCTCGGGATCTCTTATCATTGTCTAAAGCAGGAACACCTCGGGATCTCTTATTTGTCATATGCCTATCTTAACATCACTCTATGTTAATTAGAATTTTGTATGGCATATTCACTTCAAACTGACAACATTTATACCTTGTCAGGTGAATGGAACACTACAACGGAAAAAAAAGATCCAGTCTGGTTATTTTTAGATCGCCCGAGACGAAGGCTCAAGGTGATCTATTCTGATCACTTTCTGTCCGTCGTTAACTTTTAGTTTTAAACATCCTCTTCTCCTTAATCACAGGACCAATTTCAACCAAACTCCACAGGAATGTTCCTTTAGTGGCCCTCTTTCAAAAAATTTATTCAAAGATTTAAATTCCATTGAGAAATTTGGCTGCTGCGGCATCAGAAAGGGGGCAAAATGTCCAAACTTTTAGTTTTAAACATCATCTCCTCCTTAATCACAGGACCAATTTCAACCAAACTCCACAGGAATGTTCCTTTAGTGGCCCTCTTTCAAAATTCTTCAAAGATTTAAATTCCATTGAGAACTTTGGTTGCTGCGGCATCAGAAAGGGGGCAAATTGTCAGAAAAGGGGCAAATTGACAAAATTTGAAAATTCTATTTTTTTTAAAGTTTGTCTGATTTTAAGAAAATTGAATAGGAATCTTTCTTTAGAGATCCTCTACTTAATTTGTTTAATTTGTTCAATCCGTATTGATTGGTTACAAAATCATAAAAACCCGGCGTCATCATAAAAGGGGTTAATTGAACTTTTAGCTTCAAATGACAACTCCTACCATTCCACTAGACCAAATTCAACTAAACTTCACAGTAGTGTTCCATCTTTCAAAATTGTTCAAAGATTTACATTCTGTGTAGAATTTTGGTTGCCGCAGCATCAGAAAGTGAGAAAAATACCCAAACTTCCTTTTCCTCCATAATCTGCTTGTCCGATTCCATGATAATTTGTTAGAAATGTTCTTGATTGACCCTCAGACTCTACAAACACTGTTCAAGCCATATTGATTTCGTATAAAAACAGGGCATCAGGAAAGGCGCAAAATGCCTAAACTTTATAATTCCATTCTTATTAAAGATCTTGTTAGATTTCAAGATACAAATGGCCTTTACTGATAAGCCATTTCACTATTTCTTCAACAATGTCCACTCCTTGCAGTTTTATTTGCACTCCTGATCAAATTTCCCCAGATATTTGTAGTTAAATATATGCTACTAATTTAAAAATTAGCCGAGACTTACCTGTAAGTTGAAGGATGATTGTACAACGATTTGAGAGAGGAGACAAAATGAGATGTGGCCCACGCATGCGCAATCAGTCTTCACAGTCCATATTTGGCATGATGCCAGTAAGAAATAAACATGATAAATAGTTGGGTGGGAGGGAGGCATTTTGTCTCCTCTCTCAAATCGTTGTACTTGTAGAATTACAATCATCCTTCAACTTACAAGTAAGTCTCGGCTAATTTTTAAATTCTAAGACGACAACGATATATTCGTTCGGTACAAAATGAGACTTTAAAGCGTATCATGTCAAATATGTTATAAGAAGTACCAACATACCTAAAGTTTCAAAACAGTTTCTGAAACAAAGTTTTCTGTCACAATCTTTTTATCATAGTATTTTGCAAAAGTTTGCTTGTTACTCCATCCTGCCGTTTTCATAATATCAGCCACCGGCACAGCCCATTAACTTGGCTTTAGATGCAGATGCTGCACGAACTGAATGAGGTCCGAACACATTAATGTCAATTCCTGCTCTACACATAACAACTTTAACCCATCGACTTATTGTATCTTTACTCACTGCTTTGTGTGGTCGACAGTAACTTAATAATAATTTGGAATCTGTATCTTTCCTGAACATATTTGTCCTATGTAGATATTCTTTTAGAACTGTATAAACACATAATCTCCTATCTGGAGGATAACATTTTAAATGGAAATAAGATGTGTTGACACCTGGTCGACTTTGTTTAACTAAACTGTCCAATTGTAATACGAACTCTGAAGATAGCTTCTTCAAGTTATTTACAGATAACAAGTGTAATGTTTGGCAACGCGCTGTATTCACAAGAGCCATCAACATGGTGAGCTTCAATGTTAAATCTTTGAGACTTATTTTCCTTACTGGGGATAGTTTCCTTAGATATATTAGCACTTTATCAACATCCCATATATGAGTGTATCTACTAATAGGTGGTCTCAAATTATACACGCCTTTTATGAAGCGTATCACCATAGGATGATTTCCAGCTGAAAAACCACCCAAAACGATTCCCAATGACGAAAGTGCAGATCTAGCCGTATTAAGAGCTGAATATCCTAGACCCTGCTCAAACTGTTCTGTTAAGAACTCTATGACCTCATTAACAGAAACTGAAACGTTATCAATCTTTCGTCTACCACTGAAGAGAAACCATCTCGATATATACGTTTTGTATTCGCATTTTGTGGACGATCGCCATGAGGACATGATAATTTTGGTAGCGTTCCGCGAAAGGCCTCTGTCTCTAAAGGATCTCCGGATACTTTGCATGCAATCATCACTAACTGTTTTTCCAATGGATGTTCCTGGCTTGACTGACCCAGTTTCAGAATTGATCTTGTTTTTGGTAGTATCAATGGGCTGTCGACAAGTAGTCTCATCAGCACTGGGAAAAAAATTTGTGTTGGCCACAGAGGTACAACCAAAATGCCTTTTGCTCTGTCTGTTTGTATCTTCTGAATACAACGCCCCACCAAGCTGAAAGGCGACTACTGTCAGTCTGAACAATCCACTATTACGGTTTTGCCACTGATTGCGCATGCGCGGGCCACATCTCATTTTGTACCGAACGAATATATCGTTGTCGTCTTAGAATTTACTATCATTCAGGTGATGGATTTAGGGCCATCTTGGCCCCTTTGTTTGAATAATATTACCTTTTTCAATTTTAAATTCAGCCATTTTCTCTATTTATTTACAATGAATCATTTCCGAACATAGTTTGTAGATAGCATGTGGCCTGCAGACATGCATTGTACAAAACACATAACTCAATTGTGCCTATATTTTTTCAGTTATCTCTCTTTTAAAATGTTTCTTGTTCTGCTGTTTTCTAATTTATTGTCCAAGCTATCAACTTCAAACCTGGTTTGCAGATAGCTTGTGACGAGCAACTAATGCCCAAGAACTATAATTCTAGCATTTAGAGTTATCCACCTGTGCGTATTTGTGTCCGACTATTCCATCACTTATTATGCATCAATCGTAGAGAACACAATCATGTGATCTGTAAAATGCTCTTAGTGTAGCTCTAGTGTAGTTATATCAAAGTGAATTGTTTTACTCTGCTTTCAACATGGTGTTTGTTTTTTCTATTTTCCAGTTTTATAGAACTTTATATGAAGGCAAATAGTGCTTTACTGTTTTTAACAGTTTAAAGTTATATCACTGCTTGTTACAGTCTTTAATCGACTGATCATGAACTATTGTTCCTTTACTACCATATTTTCAGAATTTGTCTGATGCAGAAGCATTAAAATGCATCTGCATTGGGGGGTTTAGGGAAAAAAGAGATATTTGAAGGAAGTGAAAGGACAACTCAAGGCCAGTTATAACAGCTCCAATTCTTTACTTTTATACATAACAAACCATAGGTAGGTTATTTTTAAATCTTTCTCTGATGACATACCAACAATTAAATATAACCTAACTCTAACAAAAACCAACGGTCATCATCAGGAAACACTGAAGCAGGGGTCAAGCAAAAACTGAACTTTAACATCTTAACTTCCACATGTTGACAACAGGTAACACTTATAGATATTTGCTTTAATATGTGTGAGCACACAATGAAGACTTAAATTAGCTTGTGCAGGTACAGAAACTCAGCTAAGCCTTCACTGTTAAGACTCAGTGGATCTCCTTTGTATAGTAGCAGAGGTAATCTTCTTTTAACCCTTTCCCATATGCACAGGGACTTGGAGAAATTGCTCATAATGAGCAATTTCTCCCTTTGCTACAATGTTTTCAGCCCATATTCAATTATTAAACTATTATTTACAGGAGTTTTTGCCAATTAGTTTTCAAAGTCGTCTGCTACATATGTATGTAGGTAAGGGTTAATCCTGGCAAGTTAAAAGTCAACTTTACATGGCCCTAAAGATTGAATCCCAATCTGAGACATTTCAGGGTTACCTCTAACTACATATTGTAGTATTTTTGGGTTGTAATTACATTGCATGAAGTTGTTGACGTAATTTGTACAATTTTTACTTGACCCGGCTCCCTTCTAAATACAAAACAAGCTATAATGTAGGCTCTAGTAGGTCCTATACACCCATGTTACTTACAACAGAACTTCAAGGTTCAAGGTTTTATTCAAATTGCCTGGACAAACATTTGAAAACATTCTGGTAAAGAGAGATATCGCTAAAAACAAGCGCAACTTCTACTTTCCAAAAAATGTTTTCAAATAGTTATTTTTCAACATCGGTTTTAAACCTTCAGCATCTGATTGGTCAAAAAACAATATTTTTTGTCAAGGGCAGATAAATCAGACGGGTAAATCTGGCTCAGATCCTTGACAATTGAATAAATACATTGAATCTTAGAAACCAGTAGTATAGTCAAAAGGTCAAATGGGTCTTCAGTTACTTTATGAAACAAATAGGCATTTGTTCATTAATTAAGAGTCAATTATTCCATCAATTTTGTTCCCATCATCTTCAACTGTGATAATGTGTTCAAAACGGAGGAAAACTGGTGATACTATGAAAGTAATTTCGACCCTTCATCTACGGCCTTTAGTCTTCAATAATATCTAGGTAATTAAACCACTATTCTAACATTACAGCTCTAATAAACAATTGTTAAGAAAACCGTTTTTGTTTGTTAAGACATTAACACAATTGGTTCAAAAATCACATTATTTCTTCTGTAAGTCCCATTCCGTTTATTTAAATTGGGATTTAGTCTCTTTCCTAATGTGCATTCATACACATGCCAGTACTATGCACATATATGTTTCACTTCATCCCAACTTAAACTTGTAACAAATGACTATTATGCTTATCCCCCGTATCTGCACCCCTCCGTATTTTAATTTTTCTTTTTTTTTCTAAATATATATCCAATTGAACAAAACGGCTTAGGATATATACTGTAACATGACTTTGTTTGTCATCAAATTTCTTTTTCTAGTGTAGCGCTAGTATATTTTCAAAAAGCATGTATAGATGAGGCCATACTTGTGAAAAGGGACGAGTTGGCATTTCTAAACTGTGTACGTCAAGATTAACCTGTACATCTTCGGTCTTATTAGAACCTTGTGTAGATAAAATTAAACGATGAAGATTAGATTCATGATGCAGATGCATAGGCTGATCCGGATCTACACTGTTCTCAAAAGTCAACTTGTACCTCTCCCCATGGACAGGCTAATATTACATTAGAATGCCAAATGTCTGCAGAATCAGGGAATTCATTTCCTTATCCACTATCATTGTGATTTTTGAAAGTTTGACTTATCTTGTCTATATTGATTTAATGCTTAATTCCATCAGCTATTACAATGCCCCAACACATAGGTACTTCCTAAACTACCAAGATCAAAGGGAACATGTAACCATCATGTAGCCATTTTTTTTTCATATTATTCAGCTCTGTTATGTATGAATTATATTTGCATGACTATTGGGTGGCTCAGATGTACACATGCATTTGAGCCCACACACCAGTTCAAATGAATGCAGAGCATAATTATCTTCTTAACTAAGTGAGTCTGTAGAAAAATGTATTTCATTGTTATGATGCACTGTACTGTAAAACATGTAAACATAAGTTTAAAAGTTTTGAGATCAGTGGTATGGTGCCATTTAACAGTAAACAAAAATAAGCTTGTGTGACAGACTGGCTGATTAGTTCAGATACTATTCCCTGACTGACCTTGTGTTTGTATACAGAAGTACAACTTCCCAATAAAGAATTGCTATCCAGTCTTTAAATAATTAGTGTGACATTTCCTCAAATTATATCAACCAATCTCTTCTCTAACAATATAATTGACATTTTCAGTAACGTAACATGGGAAAAGTAACTTTTTAACTGTTTGGTCAAGTAACTATTTTATGAGATACGAGTTTTCAAGATTGCTCAATTTTGTTGTAACATTCAAAACGATTGAGAAATACAGTTATTAGCATCTTGCATTTTGACCATAGGAATTTCATTTAAAATGTTTCATTTGTAAGTTTTAACTTTAATAACTTCTAATCAAGTCAACTTAACAAGACTTATTTTAAGATGTTTCCATAAAGCTGAAGATCTTCTTTTTCTGATTACGGCAGAGAATAGGTTTTTTTTTTTTTTCGAGGGAATGTCACACTTTTGAAGATTGTATCTAGAACAGAGTAAATAATACACCTATTACCTATGTTGTATCAAATAAATAATTTTCTTTCACATTGAGACAAAAAAGACCATCAGTTTCAAAATGTTTTTTGATGGTGGTTAACTTGGAATAAGATGTATCACAAAATTATTATAAACTAGTGCAATTTTGAAAATGAGTTGTACTCAATAAAGAAGTTTTCCTAAATACAATCTCCAATAATAAAATAATAAACAAAATATAACAGTGTGTTACCGGTGAGAAACAAAACTACCTTGGAAACAATTATTGATCTACCAAACATTTCTTTAAGAACATAAAATTCTATCTATGTATCAGACATACATTTTTGGGCAATTGACTTGTTATTAAGAATACTTCTGATAATCACAAGATTTTTTTTTTTTTTTTAATATGGAATATCTCTTTTTTTTTTTAAAGATTGCTTTCATTAATTTGATTTCAGGCAACAGGGGCCCTATAACATAATACAGTGTCCCTTGCAGGCAAGAATTATATGTGAAAATGTGTAACATTTTAACTGGTGTTTAACTCGTGTTAAAGCATCTCTGGTAACACATTGACTTATTTCCTCTCCTCTTTCTAGTCCTATAACAGTTTACATTTCTATCTAAGGTCAAACAAACAAAGCTCTTTGCTAAAAAAAAACAAGGGAAATTATTAGTTTTAAGTCCAGACAGAATTTACAACCATTATGTGAAAAGTAAACAATTGCTCCATATAAGCAATTTATTTCACTTTGCAGGGCACGATAATTTTACATGCTGTCTGCTGCAGATGGGTAAACAGTTGATCATTTTCATAAATGGGTTATTTGATGGAATAGTGAAATAGTGAAATATGCTGATGATAAACAGCCTATAAATTTAGTGTATCTATGTTTAACCCTTTCCCACATGTAGATGCTTTCTGATACCTCTGCAGCAGGCAACTTTTGAAAATACTATGGGAAAAGAAGAAATTGCTCATTATGAGCAATTTCTCCTTTTGCTGATGTTTTTCAACTTTTTTCCAGTAATTACAGATTTGTTGTATGCGGGAAAGGGTTAAAAAAATAACACATATTAATTATCTGTTGGCAAAATAAGCTGGTGATTTGTGTCAAGTATGTACTACATTGTATCTATATATTTGGGTTGACTATTATCATCATAATGCACAAATCATGAGTATTTTTTACAATCAGTAAATCTAAAGCATTTTTCGTTTTAAATATTTTTCTACAATGGTATCCAAATTAAACCACAACTAACAACAGCAGCTTTAAAAAAAATGTACTGTGTACTAATTTGTGCAACCCTTTCCCACATATAGACATATTTGCAAAGCGGCAAACCACTATTGAAAATTTTAAGGCACAAAGAGACTTGGCAAAATATTTTCAATTCATTTCAGTTATCAAACTTTCATTCATCTTATTACCTACATATTTCCAAAGGTGTCTGTTTCAGATGTATTTTATGTGGGAAAAGGTTAATACAGCAATAGTTGCCAGTTTTGGAAGGATTACTGCTCCATTATATTATGTTAATTATGGTTGACTTAGATAGAGATATGTAATTAACAGACAAGTGTTGAAAGACTGTTTACTAATTAACAGGACAGGTACATTTGATAACATTACATTCTTTAGATATTCCTGCTTAAAGAGGCAAGGGCAATTTGCAGTAACAAGAAATGGTAATTTGATTGAACATACATACAAAGGAACAGAGCAGAGCCAGATCAGACTGCATGGATGCACTGGCTGATCTGGATCTACAATGGCTGTAAATGCCTTATGGTTGGTTTTTCACAGAGGGTCGCTAATATGGTTCTTAATATTCAAGGAGATATTTTGTGTACAATAGCAGACACTGAATAGATATTTATACATTAAATAGTTAAAGTTATCCTTATTTTGGGTAGAAAACTTGGACTAGAATATACCATTTACTTTCTTGTTTCAAAATGATTTTGCCCCTACATTATAGGTACTATCAGCATTCTTGTACACATTTTTCGAGTTTCTTGATAGCAATAATAAACTGGACAGCTCTTCAACATGAAAAAAAAAAGAGCATAATATTTTCATAAGAAGGAACACAGAACTTTTATCACAGGTTTTGACTGAATTACAATGGAGATACAGTTGTTTATAACCCTTTCCCACACACAGACATTTTATGAAGCCTCTGCAGCAGAAGACTTTTGAAAACCTTGCGGCATAAGGAGAAATTACTCAATAAGCAATTTCTTCATTTGCCACATTTTTTTCAACTTTATTCTAAAACTAAACTTTTAATTAAAGGGATTTCCCATATTTTTCTCCAAATGATTTCAAAGTTATCTGCAGCAGATATTTGGTATGTGGGAAAGGGTAATGTGTAATATTAACAAATTCGTGCATTCTTGGTGTTAATCAGAGATACATAAAAGGTTTTGTAAATCTTTCTTAAAACTAAGCCATTTTGAACAAAGATGAATATCCATATGAGGGAAAGGGTTAAGGTTTTTACATTTCCCGTTTATTGATGCTTTTTGATGCATCTAAAGTAAAAGATATCTGACAACATTTTCACCTTTTGCCAGCATGTCTTTAACTTATTTTGATATTAATCATACTTTCATTGCATGGTGAGATGTTGAAGTTTTTGAATCTATCTGCTACAAGTTTGGGATAAAGGTAAAAAGTCTAATGTGTGTCTTTACCCTACCAACATAAGAAATTAATGCTTAGTAACTCTATTTCAAAATTGGATACCTATAATTAACTCAAATTTAATGGGCTATATGCAAAACAGTTGTAACTACTTCTTGTTACAATATATAATTACATCAGTTTTGCATTGATCATTTTATTTATGGACGAATACAATGATATATGGTGATGGGTTAATCCCTAACCTGATACGATATTTTAGAATTATCTGTTTTGAAAACAGCCGAGGGCAAAAATATTAAACTTCTTGAAATTTGAATGTAAAATTGAAAACATAGTGGGAAAAGGGAGATATTGCTTATTTGAGCAAATTCTTCTTTTCCACCAATGTTATGTTAAGTCATCTGTATCAGGGAATGATTTAAACCCGTTGGGCAAGTCTAATATTGGGCTGAGGTTGGGTGGAGTGGAGTGGGATTTGGAATGAGATTTATGGGAAAATCTGGGAATGGTGAGTGTCTTATATAACATACAATTTTTTTTTATATATTTATATAAATTAAATTGTTAATGTGAAGGTACAGCTGCCTTTCTGGTGAATAAAATAAAAGCATGATTCAGCCAATGGTTTCTATTGTAATAAATATTCATTTACTAAACTTTTTATTTTTAACATTTTTTGTGATAGAATTTAATTTGATATTTTAAAATACCAAATTTCAACGACACGTTTCACATAAAAAAGATACTATCTAAAAGTATGAAGCAGAATGGTGACTGTCAAATATATGGTACTTACGACTTTTGAAACCATTGACAAAATAAGAAATTGCTAAAAATAAGCAATTTCTCCTTTTGCCACAATGTTTTCAACCTTTTTTCAGTAATTATACCTTCATATCTAGAGAGTTTCCTATCTTGAGTAGTACATGTAGTTATTTTCAAAGTTCTCTATTGGTGATTTGTTATATGTTATACCTTAATCTTCTAAATTCATAAAATTAAAATCTCGTAAATTGAAGATTAAATAGGTCATTAATTGTTTTTTTTTATCAGTTTAACAATTGTTAGTAAAAGTACAGACCAAGATCAGAGTACCATGTTGTGTAGAACAATCATGTCTTTAACCCTTTCCCTCATAGGACAATTCTGCAGCAGACGACTTTGAACGTATGTTGTCAAAACATAGAAAATCTCTAATTGAATGGATAACCTGTGACAAAAAGTGGAAAACATTGTGGCAAAAGGAGAAATTGCACGTTTTGTGCAATTTCTTCTTTTGTCACTATGTTTTCAAAAAGCCGTCTCCTGGAGAGGCGTCAGAAAGCATCTATATGAAGGAAAGGGTTAAGAAACGCAGAGAACATTAAAGAATAGTTGAGGTTTTAATTACATTTATCCTTGAGGATACAAGTTATAATCTAAATGCAGTATTTCAACAATAAACAATAATATGTTTTAACCTTTTTCTCTATCTTCATAAAAATGACTACATATAAAAACACTTATCATTTGGATTATGGCATGCATATTAAATCTCAAGTCTTACAGAACTGATAATTTCTATTCCATTATTAGTTTTCAAACTATTTGATATAAAACACAGTCCTTACAGCATCATACTATAATCTTATACTTCACCCATTATCAGGCAAACGGAGGGAACTTCTACATTGGAAAAGTGCTTTAGGATGTTATGATTCCCAAACAAGAGTAAGTTGGACTAAAAACGTCAAACGAACAGTTCTTGTGTCTCTATAATAGTAAAGCAAAAAGTTGAATGCAAAAATAGCACTATTAGCATAAATAAACAATCAAAATGTGCAAGATATGTTATCTAAGTGTCTTAAAATAGTATTTCTGGCTGATATTAATAATCCTTCAAAAGACTCAATAACAACAGTCATTTGTTATATGAAGTCTAAAAGTCTCAGTAAAGAAAAATTGTTTTAAAACCAATATTATAAATCAAAATACAGGACTTAATCTACTATAGCAAAATAAGATAAAAGAGAAGAAATATGTTATACATCTATGTTCTTTGTATTCCTTTCCTACATGTAGACAGCTTTTGTAAACATTTTGTGCAAAAGGAGAAACAGCTCATTATCCGTTATTTCTCCTTTTCATAAATGTTTTAAATTCCTTTTATTATATATTTTTTTGCCAAGGATATGCAAACTTGTTCCATGTAGGAAAGGGTAAACTTATAGCACCATAAACATTTTGGAAAAAGCAATCTGTCCCATTTTAAAGGAAGAGTAAAACTTAATAGGTTCTTTCCATAAGAGAGACAATGTTTGATACCCCAGCAACAGATTCCGATCATAAGAAATTGTTTCCCTTGTCCAAAATAATTTCTACTCATTTTAGAATTACGCGTATAATTCAAATTTGTCCTCTAGATGATTTTGATTTGGATATTCGATTATCAGGTAACAGATTACAAGTTACAATTTATCTAATTCATTTTTTTCCCTACTTTGAGCTCTTCTGATGAGTAGCACAAAACTTCCTTATAATGAAGTATTTTTCCAACATCTTTTCCTCTCTCCAAAAGTTGTCTGCTGCAAAGGTTTCGAATGTTGTCTGTATTTGGGAAAGGCTTAATTTCATTTACTAATTCAGCGGTTCAATGTTTTTTGCATAAATTGAAAAACAAATTGTCTGTTATTGATATTCCATTTGTCAATGAAATGACTTTTATCTCATATGCTGGTCATACGTCAAAATGCTGAATAGCATTCTATTGACATTAGTAAAATAACAAATTACAGACCTAAATGCAGATTTCAAATAAGTAATTGTATTTCAAAGAAAGTCTTATAATTAAATAAAAGTTATTCTATAAAATAAAAAACAAAAAAAGTGAGCAATTCTACAACAAATGTGTTCAATTAGAAGACCCCAAGATCTTTTCTAAATTCTGATACAGTAGTAAACAATAAATCATATTGATCTAGATGTATATGTTCAAGAAATCTGTGTGTGCTAGCAACAATAAAGATATGTACATATATCAACACTTATATATCTTTTACTGTATTCCTTAGTGACAATAGAAATGTGTTTATGTAAAACAGATTCTTGTATCTATAGTAGGCACAACTTCCTTCTTTTCCAGTCATGTTTTTGACTGTCTCTCGAGGAACCAAAAAGCTTAGAATCATTTATCAATATCTTTTATTTCAAGAAGTAAGTAAAATTTGTCCAGATCTGTAAAAACATAAAGCTCAGCCTTATTAGTTATGATTTTAGATGAAAAGGAAATGCAACCAATAGATTTCTATTGAAAGAGTATTTGTAATACATATATGGCACTTTGGCAGTGGAAATAACTAATGATTTCTAATGATCTACTGAATCTTTTTGATAGAAACTTTTAAATAATATAAGCTTGATCAGGCGAACTGGGGACCTCCTGCACATCTAATCAGTGACTATTCATTGACTGGGTTTAACACTGTTTAAAACAACTCTTCATTCATAACAGAGTGGACAGTTTAACCATGTGTTTCCTTGCCATGACACCAGTACTTCACACAACAGTCTTTCAAAACGGACTGCTTTTCATCATAAACTGTTAGTTCAATTCAATTTTTTTATTCAAGTATGGAAGAAGAATGACACTTGTTAAATTGACTTTTGTAAAACATCCAAAAGAATGTTAGCCTAGCTTGGCAGTGAATATTCAAGTTGGCCTGTACATAATGAAGGCTGGCTCGAGGTTCCAAGGTTCGACTTCATGCTGAAAAGTCATGAAAAGTAACTTCTGATGAAAGGCTAGAACTGTAGCCCTATTCTTTTCCATCCCATACCTTTAAAGGTGCTGAACTCCAGATGGAGATAAAAACTTAAATGTAATGCAAAAAGTCCCATATTCGCCCAAAACAACTCATATATGAATCTAATTGTCATCTGAAAAACAGCACATTGATTCCAAGGACTTTGTGTGAAAAGAAGCGAGTCACTGCGCGAGTCACTGTGCGTGAGTCACTGCTCATTTCATTCCTCCCAATGCCCATTCCTTTGTATTGGAGAAACATGTCATTCTACCCCCAAAGTTTATAACACAGCTTTAAACTTTTTATTCTTTTTATTCAGAAAAGTCATTCTGAGGTATTTATCAAGGAGAGATCATGTTGTCATAAAATAATGGAAAATTGTAGAACAAGAAAATGATTTAGTTCAACCATTAAATAATATAAAACAATGTATATCTGTCCGTTTACAGTACATGTTTTACACCCTTTGCCTCATAAGTTTAGCTTCATCTGGTCTCTGAAGAAGTCCTATACAATGAGGAAAAGAAGCCAATAATCATAAAGAGCATTGCTTTTATCTATATTTTACTTATTTTCTTTATAAGAACAGTGTTAAAAATGATCAATTACTGTTCAGACTTGTGGCATCCGTCTATCTGGGAGATTAATAAAAAGGGAAAGTCCAAACATTGGGTTCAATTGCATGAAAAACAACATTTGGGATTTTGAGAACAGTCACGATCATGATCAGCCCTAACCTCCATAGCGATGCAGACTAAAACGGTTCTAGCCAGTTTGCCAAATAGTCTTACACACTTTCTAGAAGGCTCCAGGGAGAAAATAATCCTCTGCAACAGACAGCTTATTGAAAACATAGCATTAAGAGAAGAAATTGCTCAAAACAAGCAATTTCTCCTTTTGTCACCATGTTTTCGGCTTTATTCAATGGTTGTACTTTCAAGGGAGTTTCCAATTTGTTGTCGCATGTGGGAAAGGGTTAAGACAAAACCTGACTGTATCAGTAAGTAATTGTATAATAACTGCCATTATTCTCACATCTCCAACTGTTGGTTGACATGTTGGGCGACCTAAACACTATGAGGAAATGGGTAACATGTGTGGGGTAAATGAACACAATAATAATAATATTATCACAGTATGATCAGGACAGAGTCGTGAATATTCATTTAATTTAAATTATAACCATGTGACCTGATTTAGCCAATCACTGACAAGTAATGTATCCCCTAACAACAATATCAGCCAACAGGTTACATTGAACTGAGATTTAAACAGACTAAGAAAATAATGTGATCTAGTAACAGCAAATAAGAACTTCGAATACAAAATATCTGTACACTTTACATCACCTAATGTATCAAAAAAATGGCATACAAAAAAGAAAACAATCAAACAAAAACATCTATCTGTACTCTATCATTGATACATGAAAAAAACAGCACATCCTTTGATAATATATTACATCCATTTTATAATTAAATAACACATTATTTGTAACAAAAATGACAGAGTAGGTGGACAGTAATGACGATAGGGGGGCATAGATCCCCATTCTGTCTGTAAAATATTCACATGATGACGTGATGACACACATAACACACACTATTCGCTGTATATATCTATCTACATGTTAGTCTAAAAACTGCCACATCTATTGTGTCTAATGTCCAAAGAGTAACAGTACAACATCATAAACATTAAACTTTTCCCACATACAACAAATCTGCAGCATATGACTTTGAAAAGATTTAGTCAAACATATAGAAACTCTATAAATAAAAAAAAATGTTATTGAATAAAGTTGAACACATTGTGGCAATAGAAGAAATTGCTCATTAAGAGCAATTACTTATTTTGCCACAATATTTTCAAAAGTAGTCTTCTGAAAAGCCGTCAGAAAGTGTCTGTATGCGGGAAAGGGGAGGTTAAACCTGATAGGCTTAAAATGAGACATGGTAAACCATGATGTTACAAAATGTAATCCTATTCAAGTTTCACAGATTGTTTTTTCTTTATACATGTATAAAACTATACAAATTTTATCCATACAAGTTTTTTCTAAATTTACAATTAGTTGATGGCTTTATAAAAGAAAGTTGCAACTGAATCTTGAGATAAGATGTAGTTACAACTGATTTGCGAGAAGCCCACAATCTAGAAGATAGTAATAACTTTCTATTGGACATTAAATACAATAATTAACGTGACATAATATTATATATAATATAATATACATTTTCAATCATACAAATATCACATGAAGTCTTGGATACAGGGAATGACCTGGATTAGATTTTTAGTGCATGATTGTATGAAAAGGGGGGCCTGAGTCCATAATCTACACTTTTTATTGGGGGAAAATTTATATTCATAATGTCTTTATTCTGTTTTGTTTTTTTGGTTTTTTTAAAGCTTTTTTATATTTTTTTTTTAGTTTTTTTTCCAGCATTTTGTTTATGTTTTTGGTAACTTGCTACAATCCAAACGTTCAATCAGTACATAACATTGCAGAGTTCAGCTGTGAATGAAAGTAACAAATTGCCATGGTTACTACAGGACCAAGATTCTACCAATGTAAATAAAAGAACATCAAATAGAGGAAATAATATTCTTTTAAAATACATTGTATTTTTATGGAATGATCAATTAAGTTTGCCGATTCCAAACTTAATTCAAAACACAGCTTACGCCAAAATATTATGTAAATAATCAGATTAAACATCTTTACTGTAGTGTTTTTTTTTCTTCAATTTTTATATTTTTTATAGAACTTTTTCCATAATATTTTTATTTGGTCCTTTCTTTCCCACACTGATACCAAATAATCAGGCAGCCTATGACAATTCAGAAATTAGATGCCTATAAAACAGTAAAAATTATGACTGTTGTCTTTGTCTCTACTTCTTGCAAAACTGTCCACATCAAGAGAATGCAAGTTTCTCGCAACATGAACGGATCAATCTCATCGCTCAGTTTGCCGATTCCAAACTTTAACCCCTGAACATCATTTTAACTGAAGTGTCATGTTAGACAGTCTGACCAAATGGTTCCATGGCATAGGCACATTTTAGAAGTTATTTTTGGGTTACAGCCACAGTAAAAACAACCAATCAACTCACAACAATTGATATTGATGGCATGTAACAAACTTGTTGTATTTTCAGCCAACTGAATGAAGAGTTATAGCTGCAACAATGTTGTATTCAGCCCTCAATATGCGGATAATAGTTTAGAGAAAGAATCCTGTCATTGATACTAATTCACATTTGACCTTTACTTTTTCTGTTACACTGAGGTTCAAGGTCAATGAAGCGTACAGTTTGCCGATTCTGAACTTAAATAACATGCAAATATCTTAAATGTTGAACACGTCTACCCAGTCGTAGACACACTGTGATTAATTGCATCTACTGTGGTGCCTTTTTTATATTTTATTTATCTTTTTTTTTTGGTAACCAACCATTGCAGAAACAATCAGCTCAGTAAGATTTTAGAACTCTGCTGTAATGTTGTAACATATATATATTTATATTTATATTGACTGTTACTATGGCAGGCATCAATCATTAAAACATAAATGAAACCTTTTCATTTTGATGATTTTGTCTGTCTACTTGTACAGTTTGCCGATTCCAAACTTTTGAGTCAACAACATCTGTAATAAAATCCTGCCTGATTAATTGCTTCTGCAGTAGCGGTAAATTGTTCCTGTGTATTTTTCAAGATATGTTTATTTTCATCTACTTTTTTTGGGGAAACCAACTCTCGTTAAACAATTCACCAGCTCATAACATTCCAGAAACAAGATGTGATAAAATTACAGTAACACTGTTACTCAATTTTGCTTAACTTGCAAAAAGTATATTTTATGTGGCTGTAGGTCTCTATTGAAAGATAAATGCCCTTCACATGCACAAAGATACTTTTTCCATCTGACTGCACACCAGTTTGCTGATTCCAAACGGATATATACACACATCTGCATCTAAGATATTATGACAAATAGATGAGTAAATCCTTTCCAACATAAAGTTTTTTGTATGCAGGAAAAAGTTTAAACAGAACCACTGCAACGAAACAGTTACAGCCATTTTGAGTGTCAAAACCAAATCATGTCTGATCAAATGCTTTCAAAGTGTTGGTTAGAATTTTTTTTTTCTTTTTTTTTTTGCACATTACCAATTACTAATGAAGCAGTAATCAGCTAAAACAATTGAGGACATAGATGTATTTGACGTAACCACATAACCAAGGTGATTACCCTTGCTTGCATCACACTTAAAATATACGGATGATAGAGAAGGTACTTAATGGTAGAAAAGTAACATTCCTCTTTTACCTGTAAGTTTTATCAGTCTAGTCAGTATTCAGTTTGCCGATTCCAAACTTTGAATTACAACATCTTCGCTAAATTGTTTTCTGATTAAATGCTTCTTTGTAAATGGCAATATTTTTTTTCTTATTTTTGTTTGTTTTTTATTAGTGAGAGAGACACTGTGTAGTAGCACCAACAGTTAATAACGAACATAACATTTCCGGAATACGATGTTACTATAGGTAACAGATAAACCAAGTCTGTTACTGTATAATAAGGACCATTGACAGTCAAAGGTCCCTACAAACGGTGTCTAATTAGGAGAAATTTCTCTTTTTTATAAACATCTGAGATCTTTCAAGGGACGTTTACCCTTTCCCACCTGCAAACATATTTCGACGCAATAGCAGCAGACGACTTTTGAAGACATTGTGGCCAAAGGTAAAATTGCTCATGATGAGCAATTTCTCTACTTTGGCCACAATGTTTTCAACTTTATTAACCCTTTCCCTCATATAGACGCTTTCTGGTTAAATTAAACTT
The DNA here is from genome assembly GCA_031761405.1 of Serripes groenlandicus. Classification (NCBI taxonomy): domain Eukaryota; kingdom Metazoa; phylum Mollusca; class Bivalvia; order Cardiida; family Cardiidae; genus Serripes; species Serripes groenlandicus. The sequence continues at coordinate 47,924,927 of JASEVX010000001.1, read as the reverse complement.
AAATATCATTGAATTCCAAAGTCAGTCAGTGAAAATGTAAAAAGTAAAAATCTCTTTTCTAATCAGACACATCCGACATAAAACAATTCAGTTTGCCGATTCCAAACTTTAAATCAGAACATCTTTCACAAAAGTGCCATGAAAAACAGGACTAACTGTTTGTACCATAGCAAAGTGCCCCTCATTTTTTTTTTGGCATTTTATATATTTTTTTTGTACACATATTTTTTTTCTTAATGTTTTTCTCCAACATTTTGAAAATGTATTTGGTCATTTTCATCAGTAACCATGCCTGTCTTTACATCCTGTGAGCCTGTTATCTCCTACTTATATATTTAGAGATAAATTACTTTATATTTATATTGCATTCATTCTTTATTTGACATTTTTCCCCTTTTTTTGTGGACAATCAGGCAAAATAAATGAATGACTCTAGATTATGATTTTCATACTTCTCAAACATGCAAAATACACAACAAATTTGTTCATAGTTCAATTTATGTGATGAAAATAAATTAACATGCACAAGTCCAATGAATAATAATCATAAATTCTAGTAACTTTAAATAGAGCATCATTAACAATAATACCATATACCATTAATATATCTTCAGTCAGTTAAAATATTTTAAAACTTTCCACTTCCTCGCTATTAGATTGCATTTCTTTAAAAATTGAAAAAAAAAATTTAACAAAAGATATGTTGTGGCATTTTGTTTCTTCACCACATAGAGATGTACTAAAATGCAGAAAGAAAATTGTTTATTCATTACAAATATATAATTTAACATTCTATATTTTGTATTTACATTAAGCCCAGACAGTTTTAAAGTTTTAAAACCAGAACAACAGTAGGGATAAATCACCTTGGTATCAAGCATAATCTTTTCCCTCATTAGTGGAATAATTATCTCATAAAAAGTAGTTGTCTTCTTATTTCAATTTTGTTTAATCAAATCTTAACTCTTTCTGACATGCAGTTGCATTTTGACAAATTTGCAGCAGACCAAAGTTAATCGATTGATTGATTGGAATTTATTGCCTTTGTAAACAATTTTTTAGTCATATAATAGCAGCCAGTGCATATAACCATATGTTTCCTGGTTTTCTCACACCAGTACTACACACAAGTCTTTTCAAACAACTTGCTGCTTTTCCACAGTTAGCCAATTAGTGGAAAACGAATGACGCTTGATGCTTATGACTGGAGTAAAAAAGATTGAGGTAAATAAAAGGATAGTAATTTTTCCTTTGCCTAATGTTTCCAACTCAATAAAGTTAGCATAGTCATAATGAGGTACTGGGTTATATGACTTCCATGATGCCATTTGATTCATTTTTCATTTTACTATTCAGTCCTATAATCAGTATTTGAAATGGTTTCAATTTCGAAAAAATGAGATCTTATTAGTGTTTCATCAATATTGTTGTCAACAAATATTGCATAGTTTGTTTAAATTGAAAGCATAAATGTAGCATAAATTTTACCATAAAAAAGTAATTCAGTGTCATTTGTGTTTTCCTGCTCACAATAATTTATAAGTCTTGGTAAAATTGGAATGAATCTAATCAGATTTTTTTTTTAAATTTCATAGAACATTATTTTCTAAGTTACACAAATCTTTTTTCTGAACATTTAACTTGTTTCTATTTGTTGTTTTATTCTTGTCTCAATAAATTTTATAACTGCATAAAGACAAACATGTCTAGTTTACCAACAGATGTTCAAAAATTCCTATGAAATAGTAACAATGATGATACAATATTGCTTTGTTGTAGTATTACTGTATAAAAAATACCCTAAGCCATTAACCCATAGAGAAGCTGACCTATATTAGACACAAGGTTCATACAGCATTTCCATGCAGTTTGATCTTGATCTCCATAGTTTCAACTTTCTTGCCTTTGAATATCCCAATTAAATGGCAATAAACAAATTATGCAAGATCTGGGTTCAGACTTGTGAGAAGTATAAGTAAATCTTTGGTTATGTGAATGTGGTATAAATAAATGGCAGACTTAGTATGAAATATCACACATTATTTGTAAATATTCATAATATCACACAAGCTAGTACAATAAACTACGGATCCACTACTCTGTACGTAATTCTGAGCTCCTTTCTAATTAATGTGAGTAGCTTCACTGGACTTCCATGCAAACCTGTAATGAGTAACCTCCCTTACTCTCTAATGTATCATGAGTAGCATCCCTTAATGTTCACTCTCCACATGGTGTGTATGTACTCAATGAACAGAGATCTGACACAATATAAATGATGAATTCAATGGAAACATGTCAGTGCCCACATTGAACAAAGACCCTGGTGAACGATAATTCTGTTGTGTGTGTGTGTCTATTTGTGAAATGGCAAGTTTCCAAGCTATCAGCTGTCTGCTTCCAGCATCTCCAAAAACAGTTTGTGCATCATGATTCTGCCACTTTTTTTCACGTCAAACCAGTACTGCTTGGCAAGAAGTTTTAAGTGTGTAATGGCGGGTAAAAGAAGATATAATTGTCCGACACGTTTCAAGCCGCCCCCGTTTCGTGATTTAACGTAATCTGTGAGTGCTTCATGAAGTTTTTCTTGCAAAGCTTTGCCAGCATCACTTCTTTCTGTCACAACATCTGCAAAAAATATGACAGTTCTTCTGAATTCTATTTGTGGAAACAAATGCAGCAAAGAATGTCGAGTTACAAATTAAGTTTGATAGATAAAGAGTTTTACGCATTACATTCAAAAATTGTCTGCTGCAGGTGCTAGACTGTTCTAACAGTAACCATTTCTAAATAAAACTTCTAACTTTTCAAATGTACCTTTTTTCTTTAAATGTTTCACCCCAAGTGACTACATATATCAGGTACACATTTAACTTTTCCTACATGTAATCACATTTAACCTTTCCCACATACATTACAATCACATTAAACTGTTCCCCACATACAATCACATTAAACATTTCCCCCAGATACAATCACATAAAACCGTTTCCCCCACACAATCACATTAAACTTTTCCCCCACACAATCACTTTCAACCTTTTCCCACACATAATCACATTAAACCTTTTCCCACACACAATCACATTAAACCTTTTCCCACACACAATCACTTTCAACCTTTTCCCACACACAATCGCATTAACCCTTTCCCTCATACGACAATTCTGCAGCAGACGACTTTGAACATATTTTGTCAAAACATAGAAAATCTCTATAATTGAATGGATAACCTATGACAAAAAGTGGAAAACATTGTGGCAAAAGGAGAAATTGCACGTTCTGTGCAATTTCTTCTTTTGTCACTATGTTTTCAAAAGGCTGTCTGCTGCAGAGGCGTCAGAAAGCGTCTATATGAGGGAAAGGGTTAAACCTTTTCCCACACACAATCACATTAAACCTTTTACCCACACACAATCACTTTCAACCTTTTCCCACACACAATCACATTAAACCTTTTCCCACACACAATCACATTAAACTTTTCCCCACATACAATCACTTTTAACCTTTTCCCACACACAATCACAGTTAACCCTTTCCCACATGCAATCACAGTCCCTTTCCCATGGGCCATCACATTTTACCTTTTCCACCATGCAATCACATTTAACCTTTTCTAACATACAATCAACTATTTCCCACCTTCAGACTTATTTTGACCTTGTATCATCAGACGATTTCTGTAAATTGTGTCAAAAATAGGAATTGCTCATAATAAGCAATTTCTACTTTTACCGAAATGTTTTCAATTTATTACTGAATTATACATTCATTTAGGGAGATTTACCAGATCTTTGCCCAGATGTTATTAAAAGTCATCTGCTGCAGACATGTTATATGTGTGATAAGGTTAAGTAATGCTCTTACCAATATTGAAGAGGATAATGCTCTTTAAAAGTAGATATTCCTCCTTGGTGATATTGAGGCTGGTGAATTTTTTACACATTTTCCGGGTTAAAGTGTCCAATTCTTTGGCACATCCAAATTGTTCTGCTTGATCTGCGGTGAGTTTATAATCCTCGGCGATCTAAAAAAAAAACCACATTGTTATCCCTGTATGTAGAACTGTATTGATATACTGTAAACAAGCAATTTTGAAGGAACACAATGTGTTGTTTGCTAATAAGGCAGTAAGTGAAAGAGTAAGAGACAGACATGCTAGGGATTAATGATCTGTCTCACTGTCAAGGTAGGCGACACCACAACCTATTGAAGCCAAAGTATTTCCTCATACAGAATCTTTTTCATATTTCTCTAGCAGACATGCGATTGGAAGAAATTGTACCAGAAAATTAATAGCTTGTTTCCATCAACGTTTTCAGGTTGCATTGTTTTTCTCAATCTGAAAACATACCGGGGAAAGCAATTCAAATGCTTTTTTTTTAAATTTCTTAAATGAAACCGTATTTTTATTCATCAAATTGTTGGACACTAAACATTGCTCAAAATGAACAAGTTCTTCTTTCCATACAAATATGCAGCTGTATATCACAAGTGTTCATAGACAACTTTGAGCCAGGTCCCTGTACCAGTATCCAATAGACTAGTCAAAGTGTGACGGACAGACTGACAGCAGATGGAGAAGTGATCCGAAAGTGTCACCCAGCCAAGGCCCATCAGACAAATATCATATTTCAAACTCTTATCATTTTGTTCAGATACTTCGAAGCAGATGCCTCTAAATAACTAACCTTTTCCCACATACAACAAATATGCAAGAAACCGCTGAAGACGGTAAGGCCGGATTGTCGGCAATTTGACCTTGAAAATCAACAAACCAAGGTCAAGGTAAAAATAACCATAGAAATCAATAGAACTTGTTACTGGTTACCTTCAGGCAAAGTTTCAAGTTTGTAACCGTTTCCAGTGCTGAGATTTTGCCTCAACCTGAAACTTTAACCAAAATGTTGACGAACAGACAGACAGACATCGCCAATCTATAGACCGGAATTGCTAGAGCAATCCGGCCAAAAAACCAATTTCACATTTTGTCAATGTGTTTTCAAAAGTGGTCTGATGCAGATACATGAAAATGTGTCTGGATGTGGGAGAAAGTAAATAATACTATATTACCTTCAGAATGCCATGATATGGGGATGATCTGTTGATGAGATTGAGTAAGTTGATTTCCAACCATGAATGTTGAAGGAGATTCATTTGATCCGAAAGACTCAGGCTCGAAAAACCTACAAAAATCATAACATAAGATGTTGATTTAAAACTACACAGATATATCATGAGATAAAACAAACATGCATCATAAATTAACCTGAAACATATGACTTTTGACAGATTCTGCAGCAGACACCTTTTGAAAACACTGTGATGCAAGATGTATTCGTGAATATTGGCCAATGTTAATCCTTTCCCACATACAACCAATCTGCAGCAGACCACTTTGAAAACATATTGACAGAAATATGAAATATCTCTATAAATGAGTTTTATTATTAAATAAGAGTTGAAAACCTTGTAGCAATTGGATAAATTGCTCATTGTGAGCAATTTCTCTATTTGCCACAATGTTTTCATAATTTGTCTATGTGTGGGAAAGGATTTAAAGTAATTACCACAGACAAACGATATTCTGAATCTTTGATTCCAAGGGTATAAAAAAGAAAGAAGATTTTTTTTAAAAACAACTCATTTCTTCTGTGGTTCTCCTTTATTCTCTTAGTATAAGTGTTACACTTCCAGGTCATATATTTGTCCATAGCAGACAACCAAAAGTGTGGTATCAGCTACATTGTAAAGGCAAAAAAGCTCAATATTGGAACAGAACCCCTAAGTAGGTGGAAAGTAGTCGTTAGTGTATGGTATCTCTGCAATTATCATTCAGGTCCTATGTTGTAGGTACATGAAGTAATTCAAGTTGTCTCAATTAGATCTGGGACATTTTATTTTTAAACCATTTTTTCTTTTCTCACATGTTTAAGGGATTTCTGCTGCAGAAACATCAAAAGAAATCTGTATTTAGAAAAGTGTTAACACTTTCCAACAGTGCTCCGGAAATTATAACTTCATTCAGTCATTTTCCCACCAGAAGATTTCACAGCCATGTATGGCAGATTCTCTCTATGTGGAAAAGTGTGTTAACAGTATACTGTCTTGACACCAATTTGACTGTATAGAAATAAACAGCATCAGGAAAAAATGTAGTGTTAAAGCGCATACTAACAGTCCAGGCTCTGGTGAAAACCACGCTTACATTCTAAAAATGTAGTCCTAATTTGATGTAGAAACAGAGATGCAATAAAGACCCTCACATCTAGTTTGTGTCAAAGAAGAAGAGTCATACCTGGAACCTGTTTGGCCCAACTGATTGTAATGACAAGTTCCCTGTCTGCAAGATCTGACATGACAGTGAGGAATTTGGTTTCATCGTCTGGCACATTTGGATCTGGTCGTGCATAAAGCTTTTCTAGCTGGTTCTCGATTTTGATGAGTTGCATCAGAGTTTTGTTCTCTGAGACTGAAACATAAGGCTTAGCTGTAAAATACACCAGAAAATAGCACAATGTTAACAATATCTATAATCAAAAGCAAGAAGAAGCATAAATAAGCTAAAACCTGGATTAAATATATAGTGAATAACAAAGCCAGTGCAGTCTATTTACTTGTTTGGAATTTTAGTTTCCACAACTCTTTTGATGCTTAATCCTTTCCCTCATACCACAATTTTGCAGCAGACGACTTTGAACATGTTTTGTCAAAAGATAGAAAATCTCTTTAATTGAATTGATAACCTATGACTAAAAGTGGAAAACATTGTGGCAAAAGGAGTAATTGCTTGTTTTGAGCAATTTCTTCTTTTGCACAATGTTTTCAAAAAGCTGTAGGCATCAGAAAGCGTCTATATGAGGGAAAGGGTTAAAGCATATAACATGAATGTTCAATGAACAAAATGAGTTGTCTTCCAATACCCTAAATGCATACAACCAAATAAGTTAAAGCTGGCAGACAGATAGACTGACAGACACCAGAGAAGTGATCCTTGAGTTTCAACACAAATGATCACATTTCTCTGGTCTTATACAATGATGTTTCAAAAAATAATATGCAGCAATGTTATCAAACTTTGGAATGCAAGAAAGCTACAGAAACAAGAGAATGTACTTTATTTCCCCCCACCACATTGCATACATCTATTCTGCTTGTAGAGCATAGAATTAAACAAGAGCTGTCGGAGGACAGCGTGCTCGACTATTCCACCGCTTATTTAAGTTACTGAGATAATAGACTCTAATGTAGTTGCATGCAAAACATTAACCACAATTTCTTAGTGGGTGATAATTTGCATTATATGCAGGATAGTGTTATTTAACATGATTATTTTCATAGGTGTGATGGTTAGAAAGGGTTGTATAACCTTTCAATGGAATGCATCAAGTAGTTACTCAGATATGGACTCTTAATGTAGTTTCACGCAAACCTTTAACCATAATTTCTAAGTTAAAAAAAGGGCAACAATTTGTACCATATACAGGATAGAGTTATCATAATTGGTTGTGTTTATAGTTGTGCAATTGGGAAAGGTTGTATAAAGTTTCAATACAATTTTTCAAGTTGTAACTGAGATTACACTCTAAATGTAGTTGCAAAACTTTAAGTCCAAAAAGGTCCATAACTTGCATAAAATGCTGGATAGAGTAATCATACTTGATTGTTTACATAGATGATTAGATGTGATGGTTGGTAAGTGCTGTATAAAGTTTCAATGCAATGCATCAAGTAGTTACTAAGAGATGGTCTCTTTATGTAGTTGCATGCAAAACTTTAACCAGAATTTATAAGTCCAAAAAGGCCATAACTTGCATAAAATGCAGGATAGAGTTATCATACTTGATAATCTACACAGGTGTGATAGTTGGGTAGGGTTGTAGAAAGTTTCAATGCAATGCATCAAGTATTTACTGAGACGTGAACTCTTAATTTAGTTGCACGCAAAACTTTAACCAGAATTTCTAAGTAAAAAAAGGGCCATAACTTGCATAAAATGCAGAATAGAGTTATCATACTTGATAATCTACACAGGTGTAATAGTTGGGTAAGGTTGTAGAAAGTTGCAATGCAATGCATCAAGTAAATACTGAGATATGGACTCTTAATTTAGTTGCATGCAAAACTTTAACCAGAATTTCTAAGTAAAAAAAGTACCATAACTTGCATAAAATGCAGGATAGAGTTATCTTACTTGATAATCTACATAGGTGTGATAGTTGGGTAGGGTTGTAGAAAGGTTCAATGCAATGCATCAAGTATATACTGAGATATGGACTCTTAATTTAGTTGCACGCAAAACTTTAACCAGAATTTCTAAGTAAATAAAGGGCCATAACTTGCATAAAATGCAGGATAGAGTTATCTTACTTGATAATCTACACAGGTGGGATAGTTGGGTAGGGTTGTAGAAAGTTTCAATGCAATGCATCAAGTAAATACCGAGATATGGACTCTTACTTTAGTTGCACGCAAAACTTTAACCAGAATTTCTAAGTAAAAAAGGGCCATAACTTGCATAAAATGCAGGACAGAGTTATCTAACTTGATAATCTACATTGGTGTGATAGTTTGGTAGGGTTGTAGAAAGTTTCAATGCAATACATGTAGTATTTTAGAACTTGCATGCAAAACCTTAACCAAAGTTTGACGTGGACGCCGACGCCGACGCCGACGCCAGGGTGAGTAGTATAGCTCTCATATTCTTCGAATAGTCGAGCTAAAAACTAATTACAAAGTATAGAGCATGCATAAGTAGATTAGTTCTTTCCCAAGACAAATATCTATTCGATATATAAAATAGCTTTGACATAAAGCAGAAAGCAGTAGGAAAGATCATGTTTTATTCAGATATTGGCACAAAAGCAGATATTCTACATATGAGACTGTGCATGAGAAAAGGCTTCTGTGAACAGTATAGATACAGACCAGCCTGAGCATCTGCAGTCTTATCAAGATCTACATTGTTCACAGATTCTGTCAACTTGTAATTTTCTGATTAGACTGAGCAGGTGGATAAGATGATCTGAACCTACACTGTTCAGAAATGCCAATGTGTACATTTTCTCATGCACTGGAGATATATACATACTCTATCTGACAGATCATACCCTTTGTACTGATACAGACAACTAGTGCAGGCTTTGCAGTAATCAACCTTTGAAAATATTGTGGGGAAAAAAGAAAAGAAATTGCTCTACCCTTTCCCACATACATCCAATCTGAAAAATCTCCATAAAAGAGTCTAATTATTAACCCTTTCCCTCATATAGACGCTTTCTGACACCTCTGCAACAGACGGCTTTTTGAAAACATAGTGACAAAAGAAGAAATTGCTCAAAACGAGCAATTTCTTCTTTTGACACAATCTTTTCCACTTCTAGTCATAGGTTATCCATTCAATTTAAGAGATTTTCTATGTTTTGACAACATATGTTCAAAGTCGTCTGCTGCCGAATTGTCGTATGAGGGTAATTATTAAACTAGAGTTGAAAACATTGTGGCAAATGGTGAAATTGCTCATCATTCAAAAGACATCTGCTGCAGAGGCGTCAACATGTGCCTACAGGTGATTAAGGGTCAAACAAACAATTTCTCACAAAAGTTTCAACTCTGTTTCAAAATTATGTGTCATGCAACATGTAGTTGCTCTGATGTTTTAACAGCAGATGACTTTTAACCCTTTCCCTGCTGCAGACACATGTTTTTAAAAACCATTGTGACAAAAGGAGAAATAGATCATGGTGAGCAATTTCACCTTTTGCCATAATGTTATCAATTCTATATTTTCACATGGATTTATTTGATTGATTGATTGATTGGGGTTTAACGCCATTATCAACAATTTTTTCAGTCATATTACAGCGGCCAGTTCACCTACTCATATGTTTCCTGGTTTTCTCACACCAGTACTCCACGTAACATACTTTTCAAGCAATTGGCTGCTTTTCCACCTAGAGTGTTGGTCCATTGGTGAAAGACGAATGACTCTTGTCAGAGTGACTTTTGTCAAACGGTAAAAAGAATGTTGGCCGAGCCGGGATTTGAACTCACAACCCCTGGATTCACAGCCCACATTGTTACTGACTGAGCTACAGGGGCTCGGCTAGATGTTTTTGAAGCCGTCTGCTGCAGATTTGATGATTGTGGGAAAGGGTTAAACTAGCATAACAGGTTTACAGATTAATCAGCACTGAATAAGTTTGGTACTGAGAATAACTTATACCAGATTTATAGTTGTCTGATTTAACCCTTTCCCACATAAAGACGCTTTTTGACACCTCTGGAGCACACACTTCAAAAATCATTGTGGCAAAAGGAGAAATTGCTCATTATGAGCAATTTCTCCCTTTGCCACAATGATTTCAACTCTATTCAATAATCATACCTCCTTGTATAGAGATTTTGTATATTTTGACCTTGATAATTTCAAAGTCGTCTGTTGCAGGTTAGTTGTATGTGGGAAAGGGTTAAAGATATCTGACAAATCTGGAAAACGGGAAGCAAGACACTTGATATACAATTCATGAATTGTTTAATTTCTCTTTTTTTCCCTACAATACTTTAAATGTTGTGTGCCATAAAAGACAGTAAGAGGTAAATAAATATGATTATAAATAATTATTAACATTTCTAAATTTGGTCTGCTGCAACGGTGAAAAAGACAGTTTCATTAGGAAAGGTGTTTTTAAGTACTACCATAGGCCCAATCTTCACAACCAGAATGTGAATTGAATTTGTCTTTTCCCACATACCACATAATCTTCAGCAGAAACTTAACCCTTTCCCTCATATAGACGCTTTCTGACGCCTTTGCAGCAGACGGCTTTTTGAAAACATAGTGACAAAAGGAGAAATTGCACAAAACGTGCAATTTCTCCTTTTGCCACAATGTTTTCCACTTTTTGTCATAGGTTATCCATTCAATTATTTTTCTATGCTTTGACAAAAAACGTTCAAAGTCGTCTGCTGCAAAATTGTCGTATGAGGGAAAGGGTTAAGGGTTAAAACGTAAGGTAAAAAAATGGATTATTTTTAAATTCTGGCACGGAGTTGCAATGTTTGCAACAACACAATTTACTTATTAATTAAGTCACCTGCTGCAGATATTTGCGCTTATGGGATGTGGGAATCTTTCAGGTTGAGCAATTTCCCCTTTCACCAATACTTTCAGAAGAGGGCTATTTAAAAGGTTGTTTCAGGGGTAAGAGTTACAAACATTTGCATCTAATGCATGGAATTATAAAATATCAGGAGATGAAAGCTTTTGTTATTAATTTCATTAGATCCACTTGGAAAAGATCTTAGCACAGATATATAAAAATATCTATTAATGAAAGTAATGTTCAATAGTCTTAAGCTTCAAAGGCGTCAGAAAGCATGTGTATGTGGGAAAAGGTTAACCCTTTCCCTCATACGACAATTCTGCAGCAGACGACTTTGAACGTATTTTGTCAAAACATAGAGAAATCTCTATAATTGAATGAATAACCTATGACTTAAAGTGGAAAACATTGTGGCAAAAGGAGAAATTGCATGTTTTGCGCAATTTCTTCTTTTGTCACTATGTTTTCAAAAAGCCGTCTGCTGCAGAGGCGTCCGAAAGCGCGTATATGAGGGAAAGGGTTAAATAAGTTCTTTTGAATAGCAAAAATGAAATTTTCTTTTGAATGAATGGAAATATGAAATGAAATAATACTTTTAGACTTAATTTAGTAACATGTATTGATGAAATTATGTAACAGAAAACATTGTGCCAAAGGAGAAATTGCTCATTAATTAACCCTTTCCCTCATGTAGACGCTTTCTGACGCCTCTGCAGCAGACGTCTTTTGAAAACTTAGTGACAAAAAAAGAAATTGCTCAAAACGCGCAATTTCTCCATTTGATACAATGTTTTCAAATCTATTCAATAAGTATGTCTTCATTTATAGAGATTTCCATATTATTGTTGAGATGTTATCAAAGTCATCTGCTGATTATTTGTTGAAGTGGGAAAGGGTTGAAAGAGAGTTTTTTGTTTGCAGATTAGGTTTACCATAACAACTATTTAAATGCTGAATCTTGATTTGGCTTAAATTCAAATCCACTTAACGCTTTCCCAAATACAAATGATATGCAGCAGACAACTTTGAAAACATCTTAAACAAGCTTTGGAAAATTTCAATAAATGAAATCATAATTATTGAATTGAGAGTTGAAAACATTGGGGACAAAAGAAGAAATTGCTATAATCATGAGCAATTTCTCCTTTTGCCGTAATGTTTTCAAAGGTTATCTGCTACAGATGCTTCAAAAAGCTTCTGCAGGTGGGAAAGAGTTCTAAAGGTCAAACAGATATAAAAACAATTTACAGTATTAAAAACAAACATCCTTGGAAAGTGAGCGTCTGTCTAGAAAAGTGAAAGCATAATTTAGATGCAGAGGAGATGTAAGAAAAAGAGAAATTACAAATTATATAAGAATTTCTTCATTTTCATAGTTTTCAAAAGTTTTCTATAGCATAAAATGATTATGCTTCAAATACAATTTGTATCAAGCTAAGGTTTAACAGAACTTACTGTTGAAGGATGAGTTTGAGTCTATACACTGTTTTTTGACAATGGGGAATATTTGTTGTACATATGGAAATGAATCTGGTGACCGCTTGTACTTTTGTCGACCTCCTCGCACTCTGTCTAGCCTCACTCCTGAAATACAAAAGAGGAAAACAAATTGTTAGTGGTTTGTTCGTTTGATGTCCTTTTCAACAGTATTGTAGTTGTATCACAGCATTGTTTATGAAACAACCATAATTATACTCAAGAAAGACAACCAATGTACCATCTTTTTTTATACTAAAGTAACCAATTTATTTCCCTTGGAATTTCCCTCCCACACACTTTTTCCAGGGTTAATCAATGTATCTGCTAGTATCATCCATCATCCCAGAATGCTAGTGGGGGAGATTTTACTATATAGCTGTATTCTTATAGGATCCTGTTTCACCCTTTGCATTCTATTCATTACCAAAAGCCATTACTGTAAGCATCATGTTAGCAATGACTATTACATCAGCTAAGTCTTTATGTAGTTTAAGTCCTTTTCCAACATGCATATGCATTTTGAATCATCAGCAGAAGACGATTATTGAAAGCATTTTGGCAAAAGGAGAAATCACTCATAAGGGTGTAAATCAACAAAATCACCATCATGTTTTTACTCTAGTCAAAGATACTTAACCCTTTCCCTCATGTAGACGCTTTCTCACGCCTCTGCAGCAGACAGATTTTTGAACTTTTAGTCATAATTATGTTATCCATTCAATTATAGAGATTTTCTATTTTTTGACAAAATATGTTCAAAGTCGTCTGCTGCAGAATTGTATGAGGGAATAGGGTTAATATTTGTTTATACCAATCAAATAAAGCCAAGGGTATAACAGTTGTCCTACGGTGGTCACAGGTGTTAAACTACTTTCTCTTATACTTATTTGATGCCTTTAAGAATGTAGGAAAAGTGACCAATATTATATAAACAAAGCTATCAGGTAGAAAAGGTTCGATGAGATAATAAGAGATTTGTGTCAACTCTTTCTAACATGTAATCTTGAAAACATCAAGGCAAAAAATAAGTAAATTCTCTATAAATGAATGTAAAATTCTCAAAAACAATTGTAAACATTGTAAAAATAGTTCATAATGAGCAGTTTCCCCACAGGAGATGACTTTTTTGTGCTTGCTTTTTTTCTTCTTGAAATATCTTCATTAACCAAGGTGAGAAGTACAGAAGCGTATATTGACCCGAAAATATTCCAGGTCATAAAAACTACATACCCCCTGACACGTTTCCAAGAAAGATGAAAAAAAAATGACTGGCGGTATGTTTCATAACAATGCCGGCTGCTGATTGATACTGAATGAACTTGAAGGTTTGGGAGATGGGTTACACCTCACCTATAAAACCTGACATATCATTAACAACAGTATAATTACTGGTTACAATAAATAAACAGAGAATTTTTTTATGGTCCTGATCTATTTTCACAGTTTATTAATGGTTTCAATTCTTTACAGCTGCTTTTTCTAATCCCTTTCCATCAAATAACAAATCTGCAGCAGACGACCTTGAAATAATTTACACAAAATTATGGATATCTGTCATAAATATAAAGGAAAGTACTATTATTGAATAGAGTTGAAAACATTATAGTTCAAATAGAAATTGCTCATCATGAGCAATTTATGCTTTTGTCAACATACTTTTAAAAGCTGCATGCTGCAGATATGTCAAAATGTTTCTGCATGTGGAAAAGGATTATCTCAAGAGGCTGCTTAATTGCTTGATATGTTCAAAATAAAATGGATCTTTTCATTCCTGTTTTCTCAATTAATGACAACTTGAAGAAGAAAGATCTGATCCTAGTTATGTGCATGCTGTTCTTGATCTACAAGATAGACTTAATATGTTTTCATACTTAAAAGAAAACATGATTTATCAAAAAAGGAAACTCTACAACTCTCAGAATTCTAAATAAGCTGTTTTTTTAATACAAGAAATGTCTGAATGAGACGATTAACTTTGAGTACCTACAACATAAGGTTTATTTTAACTCCTCCTTATTTATATCCATAGAGGAACTGTTTTAATTATTTTTCGTTGGAGGACACCTATGTTACATCATTAATCTTTTCAATGCTGAATTTTTAAAATGGACTTGTCTGACTTAAGCATTTGGATGAGTCCATAGAAATGTTCAGGAATATCAAGATAACAATGTTAAGTTGAGCAGCCAATAGTACAGAATCTGGTCTTAAGGCGTGGATGTGCTGGCTGACAGTCTCTATACTGGTGGCACAGCTAGGCTTCAAAAAAATTGGTTAAAGCAGCCAAAATGGTACAAAGGGTTAATGATTATCTTAACCCTTTCCTACATACAGCAAATCTGCAGCAGACGACTTTGAAAACATCTAAGCAAAAACATGGAAAATATAATTACTGGAAACAAGTTGAAAACATTGTGGCAAAAGGAGAAATTGCTCGTTTTGAGCAATTTCTCCTTTTGTCACAGTGGTTTCAATAGTGGTCTCCTGCAGTCACCAGAAAGCGTCTATATGTGGGAAAGGGTTAAATGGGAAATAATCTGCACTTTTCTACCTGTCATAATCAGGACATCAATAAAAGCTGATCTGATTAGTCTGATTGGGTTCTAATACTGACCTAATTCCAGAAAGACAGCCGTCTGCTGGCCACTGACCAATAATGCTCTTATTTACAAGCAAACAACATGGTAATCAAGAACAGTATCTCAGGTAAACACAAAATAAGGAGCAGCCAGGACATATAAATGCCAACCATTAGAAACACCTATGTGGAAAATCACTTTAAATAAAAATGTAACAAGGGCACCACAAAGCAGATGCATCCCCTGGGTATTCAATCATCACATCAAGTTCTCTTGTGATCAGTCCAATTTTGACCTTGACCTTTAACCTATGACCTTGAAAATAAATAGGCTTCTTGACCTTGCCATATACTAACTGTACACCAAGTTTGGTAAAGATCGGTTGAAGGATGTTCAGTGTAGAGTGGTCACAAGGTTGTTGATATGGAATAGTCAAAGTCCAATTTTGACCTTGACATTTAACCTATGACCTTGAAAATAAATAGGCTTCTAGACCTTGCCATATAATAACTGTATACCAAGTTTGGTTAAGATCGGTAGAAGGATGTTCAGTGTAGAGTGGTCACAAGGTTGTTGATATGGGAAAATAGTCAGTCCAATTTTGACCTTGACCTTTTACAATGACCTTGAAAATAAATAGGCTTCTAGACCATGCCATACACTAACTGTATACCAAGTTTGGTTAAGATCGGTTGAAGGATGTTCAGTGTAGTGGTCACAAGGTTGTAACAGATGGACGGACGGACGGACGCACAGTCCCGTTACTATATTCCCCATAACTTCGTTAGCCGTGGGGATAATTATCGAATAGAGTTGAAACCATTGTGGCAAGACGTGAAATTGCTCATTCTGCGCAATTTCTCCATTTGCAACAATGTTTTCAAGTCTTCTGCTGCAGAGGCGTCAGAAAGTGTCTGGATGTTGGAAAGGATAAGATCAAATGTATGCATGCACCACCAGGCATTCTTAGTTTTAGAATTTGTTTTGGTGATGAATGATTTGTTCATTTGAATTGTACGTGTTTTCCTGCCGCCTTCAGTAACTTCAGTTGTTATTGCTTAAACCCCACAATCCTGAGCGCCAAGATGGGAAAGACATTACTACCATTTGTAAAGTCTTAGGTATGACCCAACTCCAGTTATAAATGAAAACCATGATAAAGTGTGGAGTGTAAGAAATGGAATCACCTATAAAATTAAACACAGACATTTATCTAACCATGCAAATAATCTTAAGTATGAAAAACTGCACCAGAGACCATTGCCTGGATGGGAATTGAATATTATTTTGATTTCAATACCTCACTTCCATATACTAGAAAAGATAAAATAAACATTAAAACATGTATAGGAGCCAAGGGAGTTACTATAATAACATATGCTTATTATGCAACACTGTTTTAACTTCCATTGGAACATGATGTAGTTACTTTGTTTGTAGATCACGCCGTGATATATATATATATATATATATATACCAGCACCTCATACCAACAACAGGTACCATTACTTCCATGCTGGTGGTTGAAAAGGTGATAGCAGATTATAAATGTTAGAATGTCTTCTTCCAAACAATGCTGGGAACAGCAAAAACAAAGGAGGGAATTTATTACGAAAGAGAAGACATCCTGATGCCATTAAGATAAAACATACCCCTCTCCAAAAAAAGATAGAAGCTAAAATGTCAGAGTTCAAGAATTTCTTCTAAATTCACTTTAATCCTTTAGCATATGTAAGAAATCTGCAGCAGACTACTTTGTAAACATTTAAAACAAAATTTAGAAACCGTGAATGAAATGTTATTTCTGAATAAAGATCAAAACATTGTGGTGAAAAGAGGAACTGCTTATTTATTATCAGCATGCTAGGCTACTATGTAACTTTACAGGTTGTATTGTTCTGTAAGTTAACCCTTTCCCTCATACGACAATTCTGCAGCAGATGACATTGAACATATTTTGTCAAAAAATAGAAAATATCTATCATTGAATGGATAACCTATGACTAAAAGTGAAAAACATTGTGGCAAAAGGAGAAATTGCACATTCTGTGCAATTTCTTCTTTTGTCACTATGTTTTCAAAAATCCGTCTGCTGCAGAGGCGTCAGAAAGCGTCTATATGAGGGAAAGGGTTAAATTCGGCTCAAGTGATAAATACAGTGCAACATCTCCAGACTAATATCGTGTGAAACCAAGAAATGCTGTTGCTCTGAAAAGATTTATTTGTAGTAAAGGAAGCCTGAGTTGTTCTGTAGAGGTTTATGTCCCTCAGGTGCTGTTTTCTAGGCAGAAATACAGCAAAATAAAAGTATAATTAATGAATAGATTTGAAATTATTGTGGCAAAATGTGAAATTGCTCTTCATAGGCATTTCTACTTTTGCCATAATATTTTCACAGGTAATGTTTGCTGCAGATGAGTCAAAATGTGTCTGCATGTACTTAAGTGCTTAATTAGAAAATGAGTGTGCATTATAATTATACCGCAAATATCACACAAAATGCATCTTGTCTAGAATCTGTAAGTGCTGCATCTAAAATCGCCTGTGATCAATTGGGATCATAGAAACATAAACAAACACTCCCGTCTATCCTGTATGTCTTTAAACACTTTCCCACATACAACAAATGTGCAGCAGATGACTTGGAAAATGTATTGACTAAAACGTTAAAAATCTTCATAAATAATGGTTTTATTATATAAAAAGAGTTGAAAACATTGTGGTTAAAGGAGAATGGTTAAAGGAGAAATTGCTTGTTTTGAGCAATTTCTCAATTTTTCAGTGTTTTCAAGAGTCGTCTGCAGTAGAGGCATCAAAAAGTGTCTATATGAGGAAAAGAGTGAAGTGAATGCTATTGCCATTTACTAAATGCCAAGGGGTGTTACCAAAATTTACTTTATGTGCTTGGAGTAATTGAATTAATGATGAATCTGTTCAGGAAAGAGTCTTTTAATTCCCTTGTTGATTGGCTTCATTAGGGATTCCAAGATACGAAAGCAGAAAATGCATTTCAATGTGTGTTAATGAAAAAAAATCTCTTTTCGCATGTGGTGATATTAAACAGAATATATTGAGAAAAGAGCAGTGGATCATCATCTTTTCTTATAAATGGCTGTCCTGTTCTCGATGTTTTCTTTTTTCGTGTTATAGCAATTGCATGAGATTTGTTCAGGTATTCGTATGCAGAAAAAGTGTTCTCTAATACTTAACCCTTTCCCTCATACGACAATTCTGCAGCAGACGACTTTGAACGTATTTTGTCAAAACATGGAACATCTCCATAATTGAATGGATAACCTATGATAAAAAGTGGAAAACATTGTGGCAAAAGGAGAAATTGCACGTTTTGTGCAATTTCTTCTTTTGTCACTATGTTTTCAAAAGGCCGTCTACTGCAGAGGCGTCAGAAAGCGTCTATATGAGGGAAAGGGTTAAGTCTGTAAGATGATTGAACAGACTGGATTTATGGTCTTCTTTCT
The DNA here is from genome assembly GCA_031761405.1 of Serripes groenlandicus. Taxonomy (NCBI): domain Eukaryota; kingdom Metazoa; phylum Mollusca; class Bivalvia; order Cardiida; family Cardiidae; genus Serripes; species Serripes groenlandicus. The sequence goes on along the minus strand of JASEVX010000001.1, from coordinate 47,906,282 downwards.
GCATGGGAATGTGTTATGAAATGAGACCTCAGGTGCACATTTCCTTTTTCTAAATTTGATTATAATTATTCTTTTGAGTTACCCACAGCACAGAGTTTGGTTATGTAATAAAAGAGACATTGAGCAGTTTATTTCTCCATATCTGAACCTCTGGTGAGAAATGTTTATTTGTGTCCAGCTATATAACCCTTTGACATATAAAGACGCTTCCTTCATTAATTTGCCACAATGATTTCAACTCTATTTGATAATTAAACTCTCATTTATGCAGATTTTTCACATTTTTGCCATTGTCTGCAGCAGCTTTGTTGTACGTGGGAAATAGATAAAAACATATATCACCATAACATTGGGTAGAAGTACCACATTCACGTAGCACTTTAACCACCTTTTTCCCACACAAAGATGCTTACGTATGGATCTTTTTGCAGCAGAAGACTTTTGCATACACTATGGCAAAAGGAGAAATGTTTTTAATCAATAATAATTTACTGTTCTTTCATTAATAGAGTTTCCATACTTTTGACTAAATATTTTCTTCTGCAGATTTGTAGTATGAAAGATTAATCATAATAATAACAAGAGCTGTTCTCATGACAGTATTCTCGACTATTCGAAAGTTTGTCAGTAAAATGTTTTATTTTTGTCTGAGAACATGACTGTAAATTGTGTAATTGTGTAAGTATTAAGGTCAAAGATATAATCTTGTTTTAAGACCTTTATAAATGTACATTTATGATTACTAAATTACTATGATTTTATATTCTTTGAATACAGTTGAACTAAAAATTTGAGATTTTTTTCTTTCTGGGAGGGGGTATAGGTAGAGGGATCAGAGTTAGAGTTATCTAACTTGATAATCTACATAGGTGTGATAAATTGGGAGGGATATATAAAGTTTCAATGCAATGCATCAATTAAATACAGAGATAATGGACTCAATGTAGTTGCATTCAAAACTTTAACCAGAATTTCTAAGTCCAAAAAGGGGTATAATTGTGTCAAAATCTAATATAGAGTTTTGGGACTTGTCCTGCAAGGTCATTTGATGATGTCCAATAAGTGTGTGAAGTTTTAAAACAATAGCATCTGTGGTTTGTGAAAAAAAGCCTTGCATACAAAACTTTAACCAAAATTTCTAAGTCCAAAAAGGGGCATAATTGTGTCAAAATATGATATAGAGTTATGGGCCTTGTCCTGCAAGGTCATTTGATGATGTTCAATAAGTGTGTGAAGTTTCAAAGCAATAGCATCTGTGGTTTGCGAGAAAAAGCCTTGCGTGCAAAACTTTAACCAAAGTTGCAACGCCGACGCCAACGCACACGTAACTGTAATAGCTCTCATATTCTTCGAATAGCAGAGCTAAAAAGGGGCATAACTCTACAAATATGGTTGACACACGTTATGTGACTTGCTGCAGTTGTCTATATTGTCATTAGAAATAAGTATGCCAAGTTTGAAGTAAATATGTTTGATGGTGTAGAAGATATTAGTATTTGTAAACAACTTTAACAAACGCAGATGCTGACGCCCGGGCGAGTGCAATAGTCTCCTTATTCTTCAAATAGTCAAGCTAAAAATTAATTCTTTTGATTAATTCTAGAGACAATACTGATTTATCTCTCTTGAGATTATACACAAGCTTGATATTGTTTATGTCCAAGGTGAACTACTGTGATTGATAGATGGATACAATCTTCAGGAGTTATTGCTTATCTAAGCTGTTCTTTTGCTTATCTGCCACAGGGGAGTAATATATTGAACTGGTTGAAGTATAAAGATGGAAAATAAATGCATTTTGTAACTGAGGAAATCTGTTTTGAAATGCAAAGAATTTGCAGATTTCATTTTCTTTGTTTTAACCCTTTCCCTCATATGACAATTCTGCAGCAGACGACTTTGAACGTATTTTGTCAAAATATAGAAAATCTTCTTTTGTCACTATGTTTTTAAAAAGCCATCTGCTGCAGAGGCGTCCGAAAGCGTTTATATGAGGGAAAGGGTTAACCAGGGAAAGCGCTAACCTCCCCTTTCCACCTGCAGACGCATTTTGACGCAATAGCAGCAGATGACTTTTGAAAACAACATTGTGGCCAAATGTGAAATTGCTCATCATGAGCAATTTCTCCTTTGGCCACAATGTTTTCAACTTTATTTAACAATTAAGCTATTCTTTTATTGAGATATTTCAGGTTTTTGTCACTATATTTTCAATTTCAAAGTTGTCTGCTGCAGATTTGCTGTATGTGGGAAAGGGTGTATTGTATGAAAAAGTCTCAAAGAGTGTATTGTATGGAAAAGTCTCAAATTTTCATTTTCCCATAGTATTAAGGCAGAAGAAACATCTTTTGGGAGACCGTTCAAGAATAGATGAAAGAGAGGCATGTGTTCTATTAAGTAACAGTTCATAATTTGGTGGAAAATGTCTTAACCTATGACATATATATCACCATTAGCAACATTCAGTTGCTTAGTTTAAAATGACATGTTGACAGATGTCTATTACCAGGTTTTGGCAATTCCAGTTATCATCTTTCAACCAGTAACCCTTTCCCACATACAACAACTATTGAAAACATCGTCGCAAAAAGGAGAAATTGCTCATTTTGAGCAAATTCCCATTCTAACACAATGTTTTCAAAAGCTGTCTGCTTCTGTCATCGGAAAGCATCTGTATGTAGGAAAGGGTCAAACCAGAAGCCTTTCCTCTCAAACATTACTGTAAGTCTCCTGATGTTACTATAAGAAATTAACCTTTTCCAACACGTAGAAGCCTTTTGGCGCCTACGCAACAGAGAACATAATTTGAAAAGATTGTGGCAAATGGAGTAATCGCTCATAATAAGCAATTTCTCCCTTATTGAAAAAAGTTAATTTTCCCTTTTACAGATTTTCTATTAAATTTTACCTTAATGTTTTCAAAGTCGTTTGCTGCAGAATTGTTGCATTTTGGAGACAACAAGAAATCTTCTAAACAGACTTCAGAACCCTTTCCTACATACAGTTGCTTTCTGACGCCTCTGCAGCAGACTACTTTTGAAATCAGAATGAGCAATTTCTCCTCTTACCACAATGTTTTCAACTCTTATTCAATAATCAACATATTTACTAGTGTAGTTATAGAGAAATTCCCTATATTAGCTGACCTGATTGCGAAGTTGTCTGCTACAGATTTCCAACATACAACAATTCCTCAGCAGATGACTTTAAATACATTTTTTGCAAAACATCAACATTTTCAATTATTGAACAGTTGAAAACATTGTGGCAAAAGGAGAAATTGCAATTTCTAGTTTTGCCACAATGTTTTCAAAAGTCGTCTAATGCAAAGGCATTAGTAAGCATCTGTATGTGGGAAAGGGTTAACAGAGAATGTGGCCTGTGGTCCAGTGATTAGTGTGTGAGCATTTCTGACATGCGAGACATTTTCATCCTTGAACATTCTTACTAGTTACCCAAATCCTAACCATTTTTTGGGGTACAATTCTTTGTCTTCCTTGCAGCTCACCAACCAGCTGTTTCTGAACAGACCCTAATGACTATAGCCACCAGGATTTGAAACTTCCACTTCCTGCATTGGAGCAGAAGCCCTCATCACTTCTAAGGCTTCAGGGCCCAGATTCAAATTTATCAGCTTGCTACATTAACACGGCTGCATGTCCATTGGGTTGGCAAATGGATATTCATTCTTAGATGATACAAATATCCCAAGTTTTTTTCTTGTATGGCATTGCACAATTATGTTATCAGTGGAAGGATAATAACCCAAATCAATTGAGAGATGTATCCTAGATGATATGTCTGGGTAATGACCACAACAGAGAGAACGGCCAACTAGGAACTAAACAGAGTTCTAGATAAGGGGCGCTTTGCATGTTCTAAAATCCTTATTTGACCATGTTACCCTATGTTGTAGGTACTCATTTGGATTGTCTCAATGAAACAATTCCGTTGAGTACCCACAGCACAGGATTTGCTGGGCTTAGAAGAACTATTTTGGTGAAAACAGCTGTTTACCCCTCCTTATCTGGACCTCTGAAGTCTAAAGTAAAACCGAGGTCAATAGTATTATTTGTCTGCTATCATTAATGGAAATCAATCAACCCTTGAACTTCTAGACACAGCAAAAATGTTTTTTGTAAGCAAGGTAGAACATGTTTGATCTTGGTCTACATTCCTTTGCCTTGTATCCAATAGATTTAAATAGGCATGTATTTTACCCCTTTTTTAATACAGATGAACAGACAAACTATGTAAAAACAGAGGCTTAGATAAGGTGGACTTAGCTGGTCTTTTTCGCACAATATCTCTCTTATTACTGATGGGAATTGAAACATGAAAAATGCCACTTATCAAGAGCTCTGTAAAAAATAAGATTTAAAAGATCAATGTCATTAATTGAAGGAGTACATGTTTGAATGACACTTCTATGGATTTCATGTTCAGACATAAACTGAGTACATGATAACGTAATTTTTAACCCTTTCCCACACACAACAAAATTGCAGCAGTAGTCTTTGAAATCATCTGGACGAATATATGGGAAAAGTTTAATTATGTAATAGAGTGAAAATAAATTTCTCCTTTTGCCACAATGCATGGTTTCAAATATCATCTGCCACTGAGGCATCAGAAAGCATCTGTATATGTGAAATGGTAAAATTGTCTGCTTTAATTGAAAATTTAAAGTGAGACCTGTAATGCAGTGGAATTTTTGATGCATCAAGCTAATGATGAATCCTATCAAACAGCAATCACTGTCTGACCTGAACAATCTTTTTCTGTGTCATACTGACAATAAACTGTATCAAGTGTTGATGTCTGACATTGGCAATTGCTGTAGTTAAATTGATTGATCGTTTGGTGTTTTACGCCGCATTCAACAATTTTTCTGTTATATCACAGCATTTTCCTGGGTAAGTTACTAGTACTACTGGTCCATTTATCCTGACAAGCCAGTCAGTCGTAAAGCTAACCCTGCAACCCTGAGTGCCAAGGAGGACAGCCATTACTACCATTTTTAAAGTCTTTGATATTCCCCAGCTAGGAATCAAACCCGCAGCCTCCCACGCTCGAGGCAGTCAGCTACTGTAGCTTAAAAATCCACTTAACCCTTTCCCTCATACGACAATTCTGCAGCAGATGACTTTGAACATATTTTGTCAAAACATAGAACATCTCTATAATTGAATGGATAACCTATGACAAAAAGTGGAAAACATTGTGGCAAAAGGAGAAATTGCACGTTTTGTGCAATTTCTTCTTTTGTCACTATGTTTTCAAAAAGCCTTCTGCTGCAGAGGCGTCAGAAAGCGTCTATATGAATGAGGGAAAGGGTTAATATGCTGTATTTATTTTGGGGACTAAATATACAAGATTTCATAAATATTATAACATAGAGAATCTTTTAACAGCACCTATTGCACAAATTCCTAATGTCCTGTTAGATGAAATGGGGTTTAATTTCGTCACTAATTTCGGTATAACATTTAAACAAATGTGGCTGTCACAGTTCATATATCTAGTTATTTGTTAAGATATTACTTCGAGGAAAATATAACATGAAATAGTCACAAAACATAACACAATAACACAATAATAGATAAAAGTAAATTACTTAATGTATATCACACAAATTGCAAGATAGCAACGTTATGTTCAGAAGCAGTATTAGGAAAGTTTTCACCTTCCCTTACATATTGATATGTTTTAGCATTACAAAAAAGTGGCAGAGAAAATAGGGAATTTGAAAGGTCAGAGCTAATATGGATTTTTGCTGTATGACGTAGAAGCTACAATCAAATCAATTGTTACCACATGTGAGTTTGGTTTTCTCCACGCAATGAATGCCATGTAACTGTAAAGGAAGTGACAATAAGACCAGAAACTACAACACATGTTGTGTATAGACAGACAATACAGTATGAAAGGATATTATCCCTTTACCACTCACAGATGCTTTCTGAAGCCTATTGAAAACCTAATGATAAAAGGACAAATTGCTCATAATAATCAGTTTCTCCTCTGCCACAAAGTTTTCAAATTACTTTATGCTCTGAACTTTCATTTAATGAGTTTTTCAACATTTTTGCCAAGATGTTTTCAAAGTTATCTGTTTATATTAATTGGAGGATCAAACAAGATATAACAAGTCTGAGGGCCATGAGGCCTTGGATCGCTCACCTGGGAATGGGCTATTTAAGACTTAACTTTTTCAGCGCCAATGGCAATATCATCAAGACAAAATTTCTGACAAAATTTCAAGCTGCTCAAGTCAAAAATGTGATCACTAAAGTGTTAACCCTTTCCCACATATAACAAATCTGCAGCAGACGACTTTGAAAACATGTGACAAAAACCTGAAAATCTCCATAAAAGATAGCTTAATTGTTAAATCAAGTTGAAAACATTCTGGCCAAAGGAGAAATTGCTTATCATGAGCAATTTCACCTTTGGCCACAATGTTTTAAAAAGTCGTCTGCTGCTATTGCATCAAAATGCGTCTGCAGGTGGGAAAGGGCCGGTTAACAAGATTGTTCTACAATTTGGCCTAGTGACCTAGTTTTTGACCTGACCTGACCCATTTTCAAACTAAGTTTCAACATGCTGAAGCCAAAAATGCGGCTTCCAAAGTGTTAACAAGATTGTTCTTCAGTTTGGTCAAGTGGCCTACTTTTTAACAGACACGACCAATATACGAACTTGGCCTACATATCATCAAGACAAACATTCTGATCAAGTTTCAACATGCTCAAATTAAAAATGCAGCATCCAGAGTGTTAACAATATTTCCCTTCAATTTGGCGAAGTGACCTAGTTTCTGACCCAATATGGCCCAGTTTCAAACTGCTGAAGCAAAAATTTCGGCCTCTAGAGTGTTAACAAGATTGTCCTTCAATTTGACCTAGTGACCTACTTTTTGACCCAACATGACCCATGTTAAAACTTGACATACATTTCATCAAGACAACCATTCTGATAAGTTTCAACATGCTCAATTCAAAAATGCACAAACGAGAGTGTTAACAAGATTTCCCTTCACTTTGGCCTAGTGACCTAGTTTCTGACCCAGTTTCGACCTTGGCCTAGATATCATTCAGACAAATATTCTGAAAATATTTCAAGCTCCTGAAGCGAAAAATGCAGCCTCCATATTTGAACTTGGCCTAGATATCCTTAAGATAAACATTCTGACCAAATTTTAAGCTGCTGAAGCAAAAAATGCGGCTTCTACAGTGTTAACAGGATTTTCCTTCAATTTGGCCTGGTGACCTTGTTTCTAATTTAATATGACCTATATTCAAACTAGGCCTAGATATCACTAGGACAAACATTCTGACAAAGGTTCAACATGCTCAAGCTAAAAACGTGACTTCCAGAGTGTTAACAAGATTTTCATTTAATTTGATCTAGTGACCTAGTTTGTGACCCCACATGACCCTGTTTTGAACTTGGCCTAGATTTGATAGAGATGTATGTCCTGATAAACTTTCATGATGATTGGATGCAAAATGTTGCCCCTAGAGTGTTAACAAGCAAATGTTGACAACGAACGACGGATGCCGGACAAAAGGCGATCACAATAACTCACCTTAAGCACTTTGTGCTCTGGTGAGCTAAAAATAAATGCATGGTGGTCTTGGCCAATATGATACTAAATCTAGGGAAATTCAAAATAAGGAAACAATCCATGATAAATGAAAGTAAAACTATTGAATAGAGTTGTAAACATTGTGGCAAATGGATAAATTGCTCATCAGAGGGGGGGGTCTGCAGTTGTCTCAGGGTCAGAAAGGGCCTACATAGTATATATTATAACAAATATAATAGATATCTTTCTCCATCCAATGTGAAGAGAATCTTAAATTTGTTCCAAGGAGTTGAGGAATATTATACAACACAAACATTGATTAATTGTAGTTTAACTCTTTCCCACATATATAACAAATATGCAGCAGACGAAAAATCTTGGGAAATTTAAAATAAGGAAACAATCCATAAATTAAAGTAAAACTATTGAATAGAGTTGTAAATATATATTTTGGCAAATGAAGAAATTGCTCATCAGAGGGGTCTGCAGCAGAGGAGTCAGAAAGCGCCTACATGTGGGAAAGGGTTAACTCAATTTTCAGACTGCCTTGATATAACTGAAACACATAAACAAATATGGTCTAAAATCAGACCAAGTTCCGATCAAAGAAGGAACATTTAACCCTTTCCCACATACAGCAACTCTGCAGCAGACGACTTTGAAAACATCTAGGCAAAAGCACAGAAAATCCCTTTAAACAAAAGAACATTAATTGAATAGAGTTGAAAACATGGTGACAAAATGAGAAATTGCTCGCTTTGAGCAATTTCTTCTTTTGTCACTATGTTTTAAAAAGCCGTCTGCTGCATAGGCTTCAGAAAGCATCTATATGAGTGAAAAGGTTAAACAAATTTCAAGTGGAATAAAAAATATCCAGACTGAACTCAAATACTAAACACAGCAATGAAAAGCTGTTTGTTTACATTGAATGATAACTCAAACGGTAGGTTTTTCAAACCATTATTTGTAAGCGTTCTGCACGCCTGACAGATTACGCCATCCACAATAAATAAAACGGATTATAAGCAACCCAAACAAAATTTTAAATGCCGACATTGAAATGCAAATGTAAGTAAATACAACTTCCAACCCTTCCACTTTTGTCGTCCAATGGTTTGAACTAAAGGGCAGTGAACTGCACTGTGTGATAAATTTTAAATGTCGACATTGAAATGCAAATGTAAGTAAATACAACTTCCAACCCTTCCACTTTTGTCGTCCAATGGTTTGAACTAAAGGGCAGTGAACTGCACTGTGTGATAAATTTTAAATGTCGACATTGAAATGCAAATGTAAGTAAATACAACTTCCAACCCTTCCACTTTTGTCGTCCAATGGTTTGAACTAAAGGGCAGTGAACTGCACTGTGTGATAAATTTTAAATGTCGACATTGAAATGCAAATGTAAGTAAATACAACTTCCAACCCTTCCACTTTTGTCGTCCAATGGTTTGAACGAAAGGGCAGTGAACTGCACTGTGTGATACACTGTAATCTTTTCCTTTCATTTGAAATCATCAATGACGTATCTTAGCAACTATCAGCCCCATCCAAAAATCATGCAGACACAGCAGATGAGATTTTCCATAATGCTGGACGGACCTTGATGGTAAACTGGATCAAGATTTCTACAAGGACCTTGATTCTTTAGGAATGTTATTGGTTTTGTCTTGTGCATTAGTGATGCAACTTTTCATTAAGTGTCCCAAGTTTGGGGGTTTCCGGGCCATAACATAATACAAAACTGAACCAAGATTGCAAATTTGATGCAGCAATGGGACAATAGAAGCCTATCCATTTGTTCTTAAAAAGCAAAAGATAAGTACTTAAGTAATGATATTTTTGGATAAGTACCTTTAATCAAAGGTGCTTAATTAAGAAAGCTTAATTTATATCAAAAATAAACCAACATTTGCAACTTCTAATTTCTCACAATCTTTGAGAAGTTCTCTCTTGCAGATTATAAATGTAATTTTATTAAGAAAACTGGCAAGATGTTAAGTAATTTGAATTTAATCTATATGTGGACTAGAGGACCTCCACTGGGCAGAGAGTTAAAGACAAGCTATTGAATACTAATGAGAATTTAATCATTTTAACTCTTTCCCGCTGACACATTTAGATACATCAACAGACAGTTTTCAGCTCTGTATTTGATCAATATACTTTCATTTATAGAGATTGTCTATATTCTGGTCAATATTTTGTACTGGACATTTTCAAAGTGTCTGCTGCAGATTTGTGAAATGTGGAAAAGAGTTAAAATGTGTCCAATATTCTAATCTCACTGCAAAATACATTCCTTCCCAATTTAATCAAATGGCTATACTTTTACCAGGTATTAAAGGGAGTGTGTATTGACTCTTGAAGAAACAGTTCAAACAATAAGGATTTTTACTAAATAATCTATTTCCATATTAACCCTTTCCCACATGTAGAAGCAGACAACAACAGCAGTTGACTTTTGCCACATTTTCTTTTTTCAACTCAATTCACTGCTGATAGTTACTTTCATTTATAGATATTTTCTATAGTTTTGTCTAGATGGTTTGAAAGTCGTCTGCTGCAGATTTGTTGTTTGTGGAAAAGGGTATAAAAGATATTTTGTCAAAACGTGAAAAGCTCTCTGTCATAATAAAGTACTTCTAATTCCAATACCAAATTCATTTGATGTATTTGAAAGCAGTCAAAAGCTTTCTCTTCAACTGAAGTTTCATTACATAGTTGGGAGACTTATTATAAATGATGTGTTAACCCTTTCCCTCATATAGACGCTTTCTGACGCCTCTGCAGCAGACGGCTTTTTGAAAACATAGTGACAAAAGAAGAAATTGCACAAAACGTGCAATTTCTCCTTTTGCCACAATGTTTTCCACTTGTGTTTTGACAAAATACGTTCAAAGTCGTCTGCTGCAGAATTGTCGTATGAGGGAAAGGGTTAAATGCTTATTTGACCTAAAATCACTTTTTTGTGGGTACTCAAATTGAATCGACTCCCAAAAAGTAACCACAAAATATTGGTTAATTGAATAAGACAGCTTTTAACACTAATCATTCATACCCCTTTTAAGGCATTTTTCATCAGACAATTTATGAAAACTTAGCGAAAAAACAACAACTTATATTGCTCATGTTTTGATGAATTTCTCCTTTTGCCACAATGATCTCAACTCTATTCAATAATTATACATCGTTTACCTAGATGTTTTCAAAATCATAACAACTTTTCAATGAAAAAGCATTAGCATCAAACTGACAATATGATCAAGATCACATGAAAACAGACCTATTTATTTATTTGGGTTTTACGCCGCTTTCAACATTATTTCAGTTATATCACGGCGACAGTTCACTTATTTATGATCCCTGGGTAAACAAACCAGTACTAGGCTAGAAAATGTGCCTTGCCCAAGGGCATTCCACCATGACCAAGGTGCAGTGACTGGGGATCGAACCCGGGACACCCGATTTCGAAATCCCTGACGCCAACCACTCAACCACAGCGGACTCCTGAAACCAGACCTAATGACAAACATATTGCATACTTTTAACCCTTTCCCACATACAGATACATTTTGATGCAATAGAAGCAGACGACTTTTGAAATCATTGTGGCCAAAGGTGAAATTGCTCATGACAATTAAGCAATCATTAACCCTTTCCCTCATACGACAATTCTGCAGCAGACGAATTTGAACATATTTTGTCAAAACATAGAAAATCTCTATAATTGAATGGATAACCTTTGACTAAAAGTGGAAAACATTGTGGCAAAAGGAGAAATTGCTCGTTTTGAGCAATTTCTTCTTTTGTCACTATGTTTTCAAAAAGCCTTCTGCTGCAGAGGCGTCAGAAAGCGTCTATATGAGTGAAAGGGTTAATGGAGATTTTTCAGGTCTTTGTCAATATGTTTCAAAAGTCATCTGCTGCAGATCTGTTGTATGTGTGAAAGGGTTAAAGTTGACAGGCTTCCTTGACACATGAATGACTAGCAGGGAAGATCATGATCTGTCTGTGTGGAGGTGCAAGTTCATCTAGGACTTCCCTGAACCTAGTTTGCACCAGGAAAACCAGCATTCGAAGTTTAAGTATTAATGACAAGACAGTGCAGATAAAGATCTGCCTGCATGCACATTCCTGCTAATACAATGGGGCAATGTTTTTTCTAAAGTTACTTGAAACCTCCTGAGACTAAAAGGTGATCATTGCAGATCCTGATTAGACTGCATGAATGAGAAGGTTGATCTGGATTTATACTTAATTAATCCTTTCTCATTTTCAGAAAATCTGCAGCTGATGATTTGTTTTTGCAAAAACATGGAAAATGTATATTAATGAAAGTATAATAAATTATTGAGAAGAATTGCAAACATTATGGCAAATGAAAAAATTGTTTGTCAGCAATTTCTTATTTTGTCACCATGTTTTCAAATGAAAAAGCATCTACAAGTGGGAAAGGTTATGCATGGCCAGGTTTCCTATAGCACCATTCATGTTTTTGTATTTATTTCCATTCTTTTAGTTGATGTATTCAAGCTGGAGAAAATTATCCTTTTCCTATATATGGACACATTTTGATGCATCTTCAGCAGACAAACTTTGGAAAACATTGTGGCAATAGGAGAAATAGCTCATTTTATTTTGACACAATAATTTCAACTCTATTCAATAATTGTGCTTCAATGTTTCAACATCTTTGCGAAGATGTTTTCAAAGTAGCTTTAATTATGTAGATTTCTTATACATGGGAAAGCGTTAAAATATTATATCCAGTAACTAGTTAATAACGTTTTCATGGTTGTCATTTTAATGAAGTTAATTATTTTTCTTGTACAAAGATATATGTATTTTAGTAAATTATACTGTCTAATAAATTACATAGTGTCAGACATTCATGAACTGACCCCATCCAAACTAACTGATATATACTGGTAGCCACAATTTCATGACAGTTATCCCTCCTTTATCTCATTTCGTGATTAGAATTATGTTAATTTTGATGAAGAAGAGAAAAAAAACATGGGAGAAAAGAACAACTGTAAACGAGAGTACCAAGGAGCACAAATGTTAACAGCAAATAACCAATGAGGAGCCAAATTCAAAGTGTGACTGATAGACAAACACACAAACAATGAAGTAGCATTCCCTTAGTGTCAATCTGTCAAAGCTAGCATCACAATAAAAAAGGCTATGTTTTTCTGCCTATCAACATGGTTTCAAGGATTTTCATAGGTCATCCAACAGACATTTTTACAAAATGCACTTCATTCTTTAGGAGGAGAACATTTTTAAAGTTTTCACTATAGCCATATGAGGCAAAACAGCCTGGCAGCATGATTTTTGAACAATCAATATGGATCCTAAACATTTGAAGAAATTTACGAGAGGACATTGAAAGAATGCTACGAAGTCGATCTCATTGACCCATTGGTTACAGAGTTAAAGTCGTTTGAAGCCAAAAGTTACCGCACCCACGCTGGAAAATTTGCTATGACATAAACTTAACTTGTTTTTTTAGCCAGTGGAGCTAAAACACCTTTTTTAAAAATGAAAGTATTACTATTAAATAAGAATTGAAAACATTGTGTATCCTTTTGTTACAATCATTTTTAAAGTTGTCTTCTGCAGATGTGTCAAAATGGGAAAGTGTTTATAAGAATGTGTTCATCCAATTCAAATAATTATTGAGAACACAAGACCAGATCTAGCAAGACAAACATGGCCATAATAAGCTCTACATAAGTGTAACTTTTTTCAAGTTTCAAAATCTTTATCTTACCTTCAACCCAATGTTGTGATACTCAAAAGAATCGTCTCACTGAGAACCAACAGCATAGGGTTAAAATGGGTATTAGAGATCAATCATCCAGTCAAAATTTGTCTTAAGCAGTCACCCAAGGGGAAGTCAAAATTTGGCTGATGAACATAGGTGACTGGTTAACCCTTTCCCTCATACAACAATTCTGCAGCAGACGACTTTTAACATATTTTGTAAAAAAGTAGAAAATCTCTATAATTGAATGGATAACCTATGACTTACAGTGGAAAACATTGTGTTAAAAGGAGAAATTGCACGTTTTGTGCAATTTCTTATTTTGTCACTATGTTTTCAAATAGCCTCTGCTGCAGAGGCGTCAGAAAGTGTCTATATGAGGGAAAGGGTAGAAGTCAAATAAAGATGAAATTGTTGTTTTGGTTAATCTTCCAATATCGCTGCTAAATTAACCCTTTCCCACCTATAGACACATTTTGACGCATCAGAAGCAATTTCTCCATTTGCCACAATGTTTTCATTTATATTCAGTAATTATACCTTTATTTATAGAGACGCATTTTGACACATATCTGCAGCAATTTCGCTATTTGCCACAATGTTTTCATTTATTTTCAGTTATCATACCTTCATTTATAGAGATTTTCCAAAGGTTTTACTAAATGTCTTCAAAGTCATTTGCTACAGATTTGTTGTATGTGGGAAAGGGTTAATACATGTTGGCTGCATCAAAGAGGTGATCACTAACACAAGTTTGACTGTACAAATAGTGTTGAGCAAAGACCAGAACACTCCCATCTCATCTTTAACCCTTTCCCACATATAGATGCTTTCTGATGCCTCTGCAGCAGACATCTTTTTGAAAACATGCCGACAAAAGACATCTCACCATGCTTTTAACTCTATTCAATTATTGTGCTTTCATTTGAAGGGAGTTTCCAAAAAACTTCGGGTATGTTTTCAAAGTAGTCTGCTACAGATTTGTTGTATGTGGGAAAGGGTCAAGGCTACTGAATGTAGTGACTGCGTTAATGTCCAGATCTCTAGAAGTCTACTGTACACTATATAGATTATATTTACTGACCTTCCCTGAGCATTCCAACAAATAGACATTTCTGGAATCGACAAGCTTGGCATGCCTTCCTTCGTCGTTTTGTGATTTCACAGTCCCCACTGGCAGGACATGAATAGTCTATATTTCCTGAAAGTACAAAAGAAAAGCATTTCAAATCTCAATTCAACTTATCTTCTTTTCCCTTAGGTGTAGCATTTTACTACTTACCACAACCCTGTTCAATGAAAATATCAATCATCTATTTTGATCTATAATCTGCTATACTCATCTTTAAACAGCATCTAAGCTTATCTTAACCCTTTCCCACATACAACAAATCTGTAGCAGACGACTTTGAAAACATCCTTGCCAATTTCATTATGAGCAATTTCTCCTTTTGTCACACTGTTTTCCATTAAGCCGTCCAACATACAACACATCTGCAACAGACAACTTGCAAAACATGTAGGCAAAAATAGGGAATATCTCAAAGAATAATAGTTTTATCATTTCATAGAAGTAATGGCTTTTAATTTCTTCTTTTGTCACCATTGTTTTCAAAGAGAGTCTCCTGCAGATGCATCAACTTATGAGGGAAAGTTAGAAACACCATAAATTGTTAGCACAATTTTGCAGACTAATCTTGGTCTTTATTTATTTCAATGACCGACCTTTCCATAAATAAGCCAGAAAAGACAAAATTCCATGATGATGGTATTAAGTTGGTGTAATTCAGCAGGATAAGGGTGTATTTTTCCTCTAAGCATCACTTTGTCTTGGAGCAAATTAAACCCACAAAAAACGAATGACTTTAGATAGCTAAAGATTATGTCAGAGAATTAGGAGCGAGCCTGTGTTCACTGAACAACATACAATTCTCACTAATTGGAAGAATCCATATTCTTCACTACGTATACTGTTGAGTTACATTCTATTAGCATGAGGACCTAGCAAATTAACAGATGTTTTTCCTCTGTATTAACACTGGGAAAGTAATTATTGCCGTTTTCCATGGATTAGAATCAATACCAAAAATCAAATATTGAGTGCATTCCAAATCTCTCGTGTGTGTTCTGATCTTTCCTGTGCCACTATGGGTAGCCACTTCAAGGTTGGAATTGATATGAGCCAAGCAACACTCAGAATGGCTTCTAGAATAAGTGCAAACCTTTTCTCATGATTATTATATTGCTTTTCTTTACCCTCTTGCACAGGCAGACACATTTGACACATCTGTAGCGGACAGATTTTGAAAACATTGTGATAAATGAAGAAATTGCTAATAATGAGCATTTTCACCTTTTTCAATAATGTTTTCATCTTTTTTTCAATAAATATACTTTCATTTACAGAGATTATCCAAATATTTGTGGATATATTTTTAGAATCCTCTCCTAGATATGCTATATATGGGAGAGGTTTAATGTCCCATAGGCTGACATTATAGGAATGAATTGGTTGCAAAAATGTTCATTACTCCCTAGAATAGATACTTCTAGAGAAATGGAGAATGGTAACTGACCTTCTATAAGAGCCCAACTATAATTAGATGAGATATTTTTGTTATCAGGATCTCTCTATAAACTTGATGATGTTGGTACTCATGAGAAGATTGATGATGCGGGTACTCATAAGAAGATTGATGATATGGGTACTAATAAGCAGATTGATGATGCAGGTACACATGGGAGAATGATTATGTGGGTACTCATAAGCATATTGATGATGTGGGTACTCATAAGAAGATTGATGATGTGGGTACTCATGAGATTCAAACTCTTCTAATACAAGAAACACCGCAATGCATGAAACCAGGTTTTCAATGATTGACAGAAGAACTTCAGGCTGTGTTGTGAGAATTATAAATAAGCCTCTTTGTTGAATGTTGTCTGTGTGTAAAAGAACATGCCAAATTGGTTACAGGATATACACAGAAGACAGGATGTAAATGAACTGTAACTAAAGAATAGTTTTAACCTTTTTCTATTTTAGTAACAGCGACCTTGAACTTGCCTCTAGGGGCGCCCCAGATGCAATCCCATGTAAGGTCTCCATAAACAGTTTCATAGGTGAGTTTGACACCACCCGCCCACCCGGTCAAACAACGATATCGTTCTTCCGATTACCATTTTTAACTGGGTTAAAAACCTGATTAGTAACCTTATAAGTGCCCTCAGGAAAGAGACAAGTATGGAATTAATAAATGTTTAAACAAAATCCTCAAATTATAATATTCCTAATATTCGATAAAAGGGAAATATATCATTAAGTTAAGGATAGAACACATTTTACTACAGGCCTCACTAACAGATGTGCTACCATTGACGTAGTTGCATTATCAGTGTTCTGCTAAAAATAATATCAAAACCATCGCATACGCATCAGATAGAGGACCGTAATTTGGCATGGGTACAATTCTGTGAAATGTCAGAGGTTCCTCATGGAGATTGTTTACATTCTTGGAACTGGAGGTGAAGCAAAACGAAATGGTAACAACTAAGCTTGTCAATTAACAAGATTGTGTAAGACGAAATTAATTAGTTATCTCTTTGATTCAAAGGTTTATATTCTCTTCTTGTTTTATTTTTATTTTTCAATTTAACCTTTCAATAAAAGCTTTCTGCAGACAGTGATCTATCACCTAAAATCGCTTAATCCTTTTCAACATGCAGATACACTGTGATGCATCTGCAGCAGATGACTATCTATCTTTAATCTATTTAATTATCATACATTTTGTCTCAATACTGTCTGCTGCAATTTGTTGTATGTGAGAAAGGACTCGTTTTCCAATGATATATAGCTTTGGGGAAAATTAAATTATCTAGGAAGGAGCAAATTATGTAGTAATTCTAAATCTAAATTTATTACTGACTATGGCATTTTATAACAAACAGTTACTTATATAATGACTTCTTTTATAAAACCTGTTTTGCTTTACGCTTGCAAGCAGGAGAAAACTTTTGTTGTCTTCAGGCGTTTTCAGTAATGTTGAACATTTTGATGCATTCTGTAGCAGATGAATTTTGAAAACACAGCAGCAAAAGGAAAATTTGCTAACAATGAGAAATTTCAACTCCAGTCAAAGATTATACTTTCTTTAACCTTTCCCACCTTTGGACTCATTTTGACGCATCTGCAGCAGACGTCTTTTGAAAACATTGTGACAAAAGAAGAAATTGCTCAAAACTAGCAATTTCTCCACTTTGGCACCATGTTTTTCAACTTTTTTTCAGTAATCATGATATTACAATTATAGAGATTTTCTATATTTTTGAGGAAAACATTTTTAAAAGTCGTCTGCTGCAGGTTTGCTGTATGTGGGCAAGGGTTAATTTACATTTTACATATTTACTTAGTTGCTATATATTAAAGTCTTCTGCTGCAGATTTGCTGTATGTGGAAAAGGGTAAATTGATATGGGTCTTATCTATTATCCTAGAATGTTACAAAACCACGACAATGATCCTCTTGAAATGTAAGTTATCCACAGAATGTATGAGAAGTCTGGTAATACCAAGGGTGTGTTTCCACACAGGAGTTACCTTCCTTTGTTAAAAGATGGAGCTGTGGTCGAGTGGTTAGCGTCGGGGATTTCGAAACCGGGTGTCCTGGGTTCGATCCCCAGTCGCGGCACTATGGTGGAGTGGAGTGCCCTTGGGCAAGCCACATTTTCTAGGCTAGTACTGGTTTGTTTACCCAGGGATCATGAATATGTGAACTGTCGCTGTGATATAACTTAAATAATGTTGAAAGCGGCGTAAACCCCCCCCCCCCCCATCAAAAATAAAAATAAATAAAGGATGGAGTTACACCCATCCCCAATGTTTTACAAAACAACTTACATGTGTGTACTTTGCTGACCATGTTATAATTGATTGATTGATTGTTTATTATAAAGTGCTTTATGAAGCTTCAACAATTGTTCAATTATATCACTGCACTCCTGTGTAAGTTACCAGTACTACTGGTCCATTTATACTGAAACCAGTCTGTGGGTTTAAGTGCTAAAGAGAGCAGCCATTACTACCATTTTTAAAGTCTTTTGAAATGATCCGACCAGGGATCGAACCCAAGACCTCATGTGGACGCTCTACCACTACACTCTGACCATGTAAAGGGTTAATTTCTCAGCCGAGTACATGTACTCATGTAGTTTCAATTGCAACCAAGTCCATGCAATTTATAAGATCTTTAAAAGCATAAAATAATTCCCAGTTTGTATAAAGCAGTATTTTAAGTGCAAAAGTTTTGCATTTATGATCTGAATGATATGAAAACGTATGTTGTAATTTGTGAGATTATCCAAATTTCAAAGAATAGCGAGAATTAAATTTTCATTTACTCAGTAATTAATGAAGTATGAAGGCGCTGGAATGCTAGAAATATATCAATTTATCAATATCAAGATTAATAAATTTCCTTCACCATCCGGTATTGATGTAGCTCAATTCCTAGCGGACAAAACTGACAGCCGATGTTATTTAATAACACATCTTGATGGTTTAAGATTTCTGACAATTATCTCATAATTTATTGACCCTATTTGTAAAAGACTTCAGGAAATTATTAAGACTTTTCCATTTCAATATCATGCAACATCCATGTGGCTACCTATCCTTTCTTTTTAAATTAGGAGATTTGGAAAAAGAAATAATTCTAAATTATCTTAGTCTTCTTGATCATTTTGTGAACAATCATTTTCCTCTTACACTTCTTTTTGGTTAATAGTGAGTCAATATTAACTCTTTTCTACATGCAGATGCAATTTAACACATTATGCAAAATATGAATATTTCTAAACATTGCACATGTGACATTAATGTTGTAGAACACAATGATTTTATTTTTACTCAATAATTTTAGTCTCTCATTTATAGAAATGTTTAATATTTTGTCTGCATCTTTCAGTCCAGTCTGTTTAAGATTTTTTTTTTTGTATGGATCGAGTGTATTAAACTTTCTAATTGTTTCACTATCATAATGGCAGCGATCTTCCTGCTGATCTGCAGCATATCTTTTTCTTTTTAAATTCTTCCCTGCTTGGAAGAAGTGTTATAATAATTAAAACTATTTTATTTTATTCTGCCAAAAGTATATATTGGAGCGGTGCTTGCAAAAACCAACCTTTAGGCAATTACCATCTGTTTGCCAATTAGTCCTAAAAACTTTCATGAGAGTTCTAAGAACAAATTTTTCTCTCAATAAAACCAGTCGGCTCTTTTCTACACATGTCACAATTACCCAAAGGTTGGTTTTCCTGTAGCACCACTCATACGTTCACATATCTAAATCATGTATTATATTGTTTTAACAGTTCTAGATAAGGTACATATTTCACATTTCACAAAAAAAAAAATTGTTTCACTGAGACGATTCTTTTGAGTACCCATAACATAGGGATTCGTCGAGTTATAAGAGAGATATGGGTGGAAAAAGACAGGGTTACCCCGCTTTATCCGGACATCTGGTTTTGTTCAGATGCCTTCAATTTGGAAGAGGCTAAAAATATCATATCTTCAACACCATATCATTTTGTACTTGCCACTCAGAAAACAGTTTAAGTTTCATACTCATCTCTGGTTCATGCACTTAAAGATTCAGGCAAAACAGTGCCAACTATGTCATGAAACAATATGTAGTTACAATTGTTTTTCATAAAGCTCTAAATATGTCATCAGCCCTGTATCAAAACATGTCATCACCCAGCAGTAGCTGGCTTTCTAGTTTTGACTTTTATTTCTATTCCGAGATCTCGGAACCACTCAGTTTGAATTAGTTCTAACCCCAGGAATTCACCCACGCAAGGCACCTGTCAGCCTCTTTATTTACACAGATTGAGAACTCGGGGAGAATTTCACAGCTCAACTAGAACTTGGAGTCATGCCATTGTTTGGATCTAGCACACCTTTCTGGAATTTACATTTTCTCAAATCAAAATTGCCATTACTGGTCAGACAATCAAACTTTAATAATAATGAAATATTTCATTTTTTAAGTTATTAGGTCGTCTTAATAATGATGTTTGTGGGTTCAAAGATAGTAGCTGATTCTGTCAAAACTGCAAAACTGTATGATATCCAAGTCCTGAAGAAGCTGATAAAATATCTGTATATGAATACCTATTTTTAACCCTTGCCACATACAGATGCTTTCTGATGCCTCAGCCTGCATGCAGTAGACGACTTTTGAAAACATAGTGGCAACTTCACTGGAGATAATTTTGCTCATGGTGAGCAATTTCTCTTTTTGCCACTAGGTCTTTAACTCTTTTCTTAAATTAAACTTTTATATAAACAGATTTCCCATAATGTTCTCCAAATTACTTCAAAGTCACTTGCTGCAGCTTTGTTGTATGTGGGAAATGGTGATCTTTTTCAGGCTTTCTCATCCATATTTTAATTTTAGACTCTGAGATTTTGGAATTTAGGAACTATAATCTTACTGAAGGGATACCTTTGAGGACCAGCAACATATGGTTTTGATTGAGTATTTAGATTTAAAAACATATAAGTAATTTATGGAAATCTTTTTATCTGAAAGTATAATCAAATGAATAGAGTTAAAAACATTGCAGCAAACTGAGAAATTGCTCATTATGCATGTTTTATCCATTGACCACACATTATGTTTTCAAAAGTCGTCGCCTGCAGATTATTCAGGACACAAAATTATTCTGCATGAGGGAAAGGATTAATTGAGTGTGCATTATTCTAATGAACCTCCTGTTAAAGGGAATGCCCATAATGACCAATTTACCAGTTGAAGGAGATTCCTCACTTGTAAATTACTATTCCATTCATTCTCTCATTGATACTCAGATGGCATGGCTTATAATATACCTGTGCTTCTACCAGCTACTAATAACGATCAATTACTGAAGAGAAAGTTTGAAACAGAATGTTTTGGCTAAAAAAAGGGAGGAGGCTTGTTTCTAAGAATGGCAAACAAGTAAATAAGATGCATACATGTACATACAAGCCTCTGACACTTGTAAATTACTATTCCATTCATTCTCTCATTGATACTGAAATTGGCATGGCTTATAATATACCAGCTGGCTTTTACCGCGACTAATAACAAACTGAAGTGAAAGTTTGAAACAGAATGTTTCAGCTAATAAAAGGGAGCAGGCTTGTTACAAAGTAGGGGCAAACAAATAAATTAGATGCATACATGTATATACAAGCTGATCTTGGTTTAACATCCTGGCTACTTAATTCATTTTTAGCTTTGTTGTACCTTTATGACATGTAGGCACATCTGTAACAGACATTGATGATAAGCAATTTCTCCCGTTACCACAAGGTATTCAACTCTATTCAGTCACTATACAGTCCATCAATAGAGTCCAAGGCATTTGCTGCAGATTTGTTGTATGTGGGAAAGGTGAAGCAAAACTTAGTATGTATACACAGACCTGCTTGTGATACTATTCAAAACAAGAGCCTGTTTTGGCACATTTACAGATCAGGTGTAGTAGATCTACTCTATCTGTCTAGTAGTATCCCTCTATCGGTGCCAAGAGGGTGATTACTTTGACCCCTTCCGAGAGACAAACATTTTTGTCACAATATTTAAAAACATTGAGGAAAAAGAAGAAATCTCCTATTATAAAACATAAATCTTCTTATGCATGCCTTATTTAAAACCATCAGACAACTTTTGAAAAGAATTGTAGGAAATTAGGAGAAATCATGCTCATCATAGTGCCATTGTTCAGATTTTACATTCCCCCCATATCTTTCAACCCTTATCATTACAAACAATTTCTGATGCCACTACAGCTGACAACTTTATAAAACATTGTGGCAATTACTCCTTTGGTCACAATGATTTCAGCTCTATTCAATCGTTATAAATACATACATTTATAAACATATTTTTGTCTAGATATATTTAATAGTGGTCCACTGCAGATTTATTGTATGTGGGATAGGGTTAAAGTAGACAAATCTATTTTCATATAAGGTCAACTGTTAATATTACAGTGTTCAATAGTAAACCAGGTAATGGGTTCACTTAAACAGTATGAAAAATCACAGTTTAAAGCATCAAACAGAATCTTTTTCAGGAAACAAATTAATCGCTGTACCGGTCAATAAGTAAGCCTTTTGACCTTTTCATCTATTCATGAGAATTGATCAGACTTTGAACATCAATCCAATGTGTTTTCTTCAGAAAGGCCACTAACAAATAACGTAGACGCAAGATCAATAAATCTATTTGGATTAATCAATGTCCCAAGCTCGGAATTTTGATTGAAAATTTCCTGGGAATTGCGGAGACAGAAAATGGATACTTAAGCTAAAACCCCGAGGGAGATATTTCAATAAGTATGAAACAAAGTGATGGATTCCCAGAACAGCATCATCAGGCAAAAAAGTCTGATACTGGATTTTATTGTCTTGTTATTTAATTTTCTCCTTTTTTTCTCTTTTTTTTTAAATCATAGACTTGCTTTATTCAGTCATCCCCAAGCTTGAACAAATTTGTATTTCTATCTACTTGGCGATTCCTTATACAACAAATGTGCAGTAGACAGTTTTGAAACTGTGTAAATCTCTGTAATGAAGGTATTATTATTGAAAAGACTTGAAAATATTGTTGCTAAAAGAGAAATTTCTCATCAAGATCAATTTAGACTTTTGCCGCAATGTTTGCAAATAGTCTGTAAGTTGGAAAGGGTTAACACATTTTGTATTTGCCTCAATGTGCTATTAGGCATACTGAGCTAACACAATGGTCATGCACTCAGAACTCACTGCGTTGAAAGGATGGCTTTCGATTGCTTTCAACAGTATTTCAGTTATATCACAATGCTTCCTGATTTAACCCCGAACATCCTCAAACACCATCACATGCATCAGTTACGTATTATACGTAACGACCATGGGCAGAAGCAAAACAGAGTGAATTTGTAAAATCAGAAACATTCTTAACCCTTTTCTTCATGCAGACACATTCATGCAGCAATTATAACTTTGAAAACCTTGGCAAAAGCAAAAATTGCTCACTATGTTGCCACAATGTTTTTAATTCTTTACAATATTTAAAATTTCATTTATTTTCCACCATAATTTGCTGCAATTTTGCTGTAATTATGTGTGAAAGGGTTTATGCTGTTTTTAACAGTATCTTACTTTGATTGTGGCAACCAGTTCACCTTACCATGTGTTTTCTCAAGCTCTTTCAAACCTGAGTACTCCAAACAACAGGCAACCGGCTTCCTTCCCATATTGATTGTCAGTTCATTGACGGAAGACGAGTGACACTTGTCACAATGTCGTCTGACAGCCATCAGAAAGAATATTGGCCAAACTACAATGAGAACCCATGATCTCTCGATCAATAGCGCTCTTATCATCATCAACGGTGCCAAATTGGATGACTCAAAACAGGTCATTGAGTATTTTATATTTCCATATAAACTGGACCTTTTTATGTATCCATCATGCAGCAGTTCAATTTGCACAGGCTATAATTTGCAGACATCCATTACAAAAGTAATGTAAAGGATATTTATGGGAGATCTACCATGGCTGGAGATGTCATTATTTGTGCATCTCTAACATTGTGTGTCTCCTATATGATTCCATAAATATACGCCAGACTCCAATAGATAAATATGACATGTGTTGCCAAATAAAACAGCTAGATCCTCCTACAGACAAAATACACCAAGACAAATTATATCACCCTTTCTGTATCAAATGAAGATAAGGAATGTCCATACTGCCAATGGTGAAGACCCAAACCTGACCGTTTGGATCAACACTGGTTAATGCTCATCTATTATTTAAGAGAGTCATAACTGCAGATCCAAAAAAATATGAATCCTTTAAAAATCTAAGCCCAAGACTTGCTCATATATTAAGTGAATATATATAGACTGCTACATTTAATGCACAGACAAATTACTTGACAGACAAGAATCGATTGCAAGTGAGCTCTCGTAAACTCTTCATTATTCAATTGCAGCCTAATTTGGGCTCACTTTTTGTTCATTAATACTAAGTGGGTAGGTACGATCAGAGCGAAACGAGACTGCCAAATAGAATCTTGACAGACCAGAAATGTCTATACGCCAATCATCCTAGTGAGTAAGTGGTAACTTATGCATTTGCTGAAAGCATTAATCAAAAGAGCAGACATGCAGTTTACTGAGAATGAAACTGGTCTTTTTCTACACAATTATATTGTGAGTCAGAGCACTAGATAAGAGGGAGTTAACCCTTTCCCTCATACGACAATTCTGCAGCAGACGACTTTGAACGTATTTTATCAAAACATAGAAAATCTCCATAATTGAATGGATAACCTATGACAAAAACTGGAAAACATTGTGGCAAAAGGAGAAATTGCACGTTCTGTGCAATTTCTCCTTTTGTCACTATGTTTTCAAAAAGCTGTCTGCTGCAGAGGCGTCAGAAAGCGTCTATATGAGGGAAAGGGTTAACAGGTCTTTCCCCACAATATTTCTCTTATTACTCAAACAAATCCTATCTTTTGAGGACTTTAGAACATGAAAAATGCCCCTTTAAATCATCATCTAGAGCTCTGGTGAATTATAAAAATATCAACATCAGCCAGACAAGTTTTCAGTGTACAAACAACAAAGGATATGAGGATCAAAAAAGGATTTCGGAGTGTGAAATATTCATCAAATCTTGGGGCTTTAACAGCATCATCAGACAACACTGATCCAATGCTTTCTCTTTGGTTTCCTGTGTGTCATTGAATTATTACATCTAATGAATGTGATCGAATGATTTCTCACATTTCGTTTATCATCCTGCCTTACAAGTATTTTAATGTTCTGAAAACAGCTTTTGCAGTAGATTTGTTTTGTATACATTTCCAATGAGCAAACACATTTTTACACATCTGCAGAAGACTTTAGAAACATACTGGGCAAGGAAAAATTGCTTACAATGAGCTAGACTTAGTTCTCATTCCACAACAATGTTTTTGATTCTATTGAAAAAACATACTTTCATTTACAGAGATTTTCTACACATTACCTCAACATGTTTTCAATTATCTGCCCCAGATTTGTTGTATGTGGGAAATGTTAAACCAGGGCTACATTTATTACTGTCATAGATATAATTCATTAGCAAGTAAAGTTGTTGACAAACAATTCACGCTAATAACCCTTCACAACATACAACGAATCTGCAATAAACAAATTTGAGAACATCTAGGATAAATATATGGAAAATCTCTAAATCTTAAAGCATAATTAATAAATTAAATTGCAAACAACGAGATAAAGGAGAAATTGCTCATTATGAAATTTCTTCTTTTAATTGCCTCAATGTTTTCAAGATGCAGCAGATGGGTATAAAGGTGTGGAAAGCATCACTCAGATTCTACCATACAAACATTGTATTTAATCATGGACATAACCTGAAAATGACCCCTGTAAACAAAATCTTTTCCTCCCCCTTTGGTCATTTAGGTACAGTATAGACAGCAGCACTTTACTGTAAATATTGAGTTCCAATTATCAACCCTTTCCCACTTTCAGACGCAGAAGAAGGAGAAGGAGAAATGGCTTTTTGGTAGAACGGCAAAGTAATTCAATGACAACAGTTAAAAACATTATGGCAAAAGCAGTATTATTGCTCAGTCCAAACACATCTGAATGTGGGAAAGGGTGGTTACTCTGGTAGAAACAAAGCTATCCAGTACTGTTCAACAACACAAGAGTCTGACAAATTGTTGATTGATGAAAGATGGACACAATACTGCTATGATACTGTAAAATGATATAGATTCAGATGGATTGACACACAATATATATCCATTGGCGGTCATTTTAATTTAAGTCCATTTTCCACAATTTTAAGTATCACAATGGCCAGTTCACCAGTACCCATGCACATGTTTCCTGGCTAATGCTCAGTTTACAGTACTCAGCTGCATTTCCACATAGACAGTAAGCCCATTGGTGGAAGATGTATAACGCTTGTCACAT
The DNA here is from genome assembly GCA_031761405.1 of Serripes groenlandicus. NCBI lineage: Eukaryota > Metazoa > Mollusca > Bivalvia > Cardiida > Cardiidae > Serripes > Serripes groenlandicus. The sequence goes on along the minus strand of JASEVX010000001.1, from coordinate 47,879,881 downwards.
TTTATTTTGTCAATCTTAGGGAAGAAGTTGGACAAGCTAAGGGCTCACAACCCTTGGATCGAGCTACTTTGGCTGGCGGTATGTTTAGAACCTAATATGATAATGTGAACGGCTTTTATATAATGAAAAGATCTGCATTGAAACATCGGAGATACAAATTGAATTTGATGTGGAGAAAAAGAATACATGGTAAAATGGAGAAAATGCTTGTTTTGAACAACGTTAAGGCTGTCTGAACAGCAATATTAATTGCTTAGCATATCTTTGCAACTCTTGTAATGATTAAATTCTGATTAAAATCATTACCATCGATACCCATTAGAAGCAATTATTTCCTTAATTGTGTTCACCGATAGACAACAGCAAAAAATAAACGTACTAATTTGATCAAGCTGATACAAAATAGATTTATTTCACATGTTTGACAATATGACTGTTTAAGTTGATCGACAACTATTATACATAATTTAAAGGGTTTTCCTCCCATTGATTTGGCTTATTTCAAATCAAACTCTTATTTTGGCTGAATTTAAGCTTAAATTGTGCTTTTTTTAGTTAATTGTTTCACATGACTTTCATCAGCGTTTGAGATATGATAAGTTTACTATTTAAATGTAATGCTGTCAATTTCTGGTGATTTATACATTATATTTACCTGTAAAACCCCAATAAAACAAACATTATTTGTTACTAATCCATTAACTTCCAATTAACTAACAACTTGGTTGTTTTACTGTAATTGTTCTTTTGTCACAATGTTTTCAACTCTTTTTAATAATAAAACTTTCATTTACAGAGATTTTCATCATGCTTGCTTTCATGTTTTGATAGTCGGCTGCTGTAGATTTGTTGTAATGTGGGAAAGGGTGAATTTATATCTATAGTTGTGTTAAATGCACTCTGGGGATTATATTAATCACAGAAAGTAGGATTTTTTCCAAAGGAAATGTGTATAAATCAACTACATGATCAGTTGATGCCAAGCAGAGGCTCCGTGTGTCCTGTATTAAATGATAAATTGTGTCAAAGTGTTGGCTATATAATACAAGGATATAACACAGGACTGGATCTAGTCCTATTTATCTTCATTACAAAAGTATTTGTATAATGCAATATGGGAAATATGAATCAGCTGCCTCTCACATTAAACAGGGGCCCTCAGTTGCTCATGCAAACAAAACTTTGGATATAGTTTTACCAGAGTCTTAACCCTTTCCCTCATATAGACGCTTTCTAGGATCTGCAGCAGACGGCTTTTTGAAAACAGTGACAAAAGAAGAAATTGCTCAAAACGAGCAATTTCTCCTTTTGACACAATGTTTTCCACTTTTACTCATAGGTTATCCATTCAATTTTAGAGATTTTCTATTTTTTGACAAAATATATTCAAAGTCGTCTGCTGCAGAATTGTCGTATGAGGGAAAGGGTTAACTGTCTTTTTCATATAAGCCTCGACATATTATCCCTTTTCCACATACAGACACTTTCTGATGCAGACAACATTGAAAAACAACTGTAGTCAATGATTGTACTTTCATTTTAAGAGATTTTCCATATTTGTTGTATGTGGGAATTTAAGGGTCTTGTGTATATATATATATATCTTATCTCTCGCAGAATCAGACTTCATGTCTTCTTGTTACCTCAGACAAACAAGTTTCAGGTTTCCACACTTAATGCGAGAAGAAATAAGAGATTAAATCAGACCCTCCTTTTTGCATGACATTAAAATGTAGATGAAGTCACCTATAGTAGAGACAGCAAAATGTGGGGATTTACAAGGAACAGATTCAGAGAGAATGTTTCATGGATTGTCTGCACAGTCTTAACTTTTTTCCTGGCACTTTAGATATCACTTCAGCTGGGTTAACTCTGCTTTCATTTTCCCATTGTTTTACTTCGGATGATTTCAATTTCATTGCAGTCTAAAATTGGCATATCAGTGGTCATGTGCTAACCATTTTTCCCATTGTTTTACTTCGGATGATTTCAATTTCATTGCAGTCTAAAATTGGCATATCAGTGGACATGTGCTAACCATTGTTCAACATACAGCAAATCAGCTGCCGCAAGTCGATGTTGGAAAGATCTAGGCCAAAATATGGAAAACCTCTATTTAACTTAGTAATTTATCATAAAATAGGGTTGAAAAAATGTGTGTCAAAATATTTTTATATGTCATCTGCTGCAGACACAGTTTATATGGGAGAGGGTCAAGAAGTTATAGAATAAGAGTACCGGTATTTATGTTACAGGTTATTTCATCTTTAATTATCAAATGATCATTCCATTAACCCTTTCCCTCATACGACAGTTCTGCAGCAGACCACTTTGAACAAATTTTGTCAAAACATAGAAAATCTCCATAATTGAGTGGATAACCTAAGACAAAAAGTGGAAAACATTGTGGCAAACGGAGAAATTGCACTATGTTTTCAAAAAGCCGTCTGCTGCAAAGGTGTCAGAAAGCGTCTATATGCGGGAAAGGGTTAAAAGTGTATTGTTGTTTTGGGTTTTACACAGCTTTCAACAGATAAGGCCATATATCATGGCGGTCAATCAAGAGTGATATTGGTCCCACACCTCATTTTTACATCAAGATAAATTGTTTGAAACCAATACCACCCCACCTGCTGGAGCTCAAGAGTTGCATTGACTCCAGTAGTTATGTCCCCTTTTGCCGGCTCTTACAGACTGTGGCTGCCATTTTTATTGAGCATACCACAGCCACAGGGCCATCCATTGACCCTTTCCCTCATTCGACAATTCTGCAGCAGACGACTTTGAACATATTTTATCAAAAAATAGAAAATCTCTATAATGGAATGGATAACCTATGACTAAAAGTGGAAAACATTGTGGCAAAAGACGAAATTGCTTGTTTTGAGCAATTTCTTCTTTTTTCTCTATGTTTTCAAACAGCTGTCTACTGCAGAGGCGTCAGAAAGCGCCTATAGGAGGGAAAGGGTTAAACGTGATCGACAGAATAAATCATCTAAGTTTATATAATCATCGCTTTAACTGTAGTCCTTTGATGAATAACTATTATCTATGACTAGAATTTCTCTCAGCAATAACTTATTTAAATGAAAAGCTTCTATATTCTAACGTTTGGTTAAAATATATACATCAATGTAAAAGTGTGATAAAATATGAATTATTAAATGCATGATCATTGCAAGAGATATCGCATCATTACTTAATTGCTTCATTGACTTGATGAACACAATGTTACAGTCAGTGTCTATAATGTTGTGGATGTAAATGCTTTCAAAAACAGTATTAACTTAATATTATATATAGATAATGAAAACATCGAATGGGAAATCCAAATTTTGGAATAGAGAAGAATAAACAATGAGGGAAAAAGAGAAAATGTTCAAGAAGAGCAAAAATGAAATCTATATAGAATAGAGAAGTAAACATTGTCGGAAAAAGAGAAATTGTTCAAGATGAGCAATTTCTCCTTCACCCACGATGTTTTGACAGATGTTGTCTGCTGCAAATGCTTCAAAATGTGTTTGCATGCGGGGACAGGTTAAGTTTGAATAAAATGTTATATATGGCAACACTTTTGACTTGTTATTTATTGTGTCTGCCTTTACTCCTACTGAAATTGTTTTGTTTGTTTTATCCTGTTAACCCTTTCCCTCATAAAGATGCTTTCTGACCCCTCTTTTGAAAACATGGCAACAAAAGAAGAAATTGCACATAACGTGCAATTTCTCCTTTTGTCACCATGTTTTCAAATCTATTCAATTATTATTCTTTCATATAAAAGGATTGTCTGTGCTTTTGCCTGAACGATTTCAAATTCGTCTGATGCAGATTTGTTGTTTGTGGGAAAGGGTTAATAATGTCAACTATATTATATAGACCTAGTTATAATTTTACACAATATAACTCAGTGATGGTATCACTTTGAAAAATTTCTGGTTTGCATGTGATGCCATAGAAGTCATTGCAAACACATCAAAATGCATCAGTGTTTAATATCGAGTGAAAATTGGATTGAAGTTGAATAGGTTCATATAAAGAGTATACTATATCCCTACCAGTTTACAAAGGGGTGAGGGGTTGAAAGTTCAAGATTGTTTACTCCTACAAGCCATTTTGTCATTTTGTCAGAATATTCATGCTGGACTGACCTGGAGTAGTGAGTGACAATTAAGACATAAAATTGCAGTAATTAACCCATGATCTAATACTGTTGATCTTAACCCTCTCTATGCCGACTCTTTAAAATGAACTTGTCAAGCTATGCATTTGGAAGAGTCCAGCGATTTTTTAGGAATATCAAGATAAATATGTTGAGTTGAGAAGAAAACATTATATAGAGCTTGGCACCAAAATCCACAAACATTACTTATAGTGCTTAAGTAATACTTGAATTCTTAACCCTTTCCCTCATATAGACGCTTTCTGACGCCTCTGCAGCAGACAGCTTTTTGAAAACAGTGACAAAAGAAGAAATTGCACAAAACGTGCAATTTTCTCCTTTTGCCACAATGTTTTCCACTTTTTGTCATAGGTTATCGTTGAATGGATAACCTATGTTTTGACAAAATAAGTTCAAAAGCGTCTGCTGCAGAATTGTCGTATGAGGGAAAGGGTTAAGAGCGCATTTCATCATTTCTGTATTTCTAGTAAAAAGGCAAAACAATTTAATTTCTTTACAATTAAGTCAGATATGTCAAGGCTGTTACTGTATGTATTATAAGCATGATGTAATAATCTGTCCCGATTTCAAAATACTATAATCATGTGTGCCAAAATAAAAACTGCAATAAGCTGTATTAATTTCAAAATAACCTGTATAGACCCTTTACTTTTACACAGGTTTTAACTCTTTCACACATACACTCTTTCTGCAACCTCTGCAAAAAACATTGTGGCAATGGGTCAGAAACTGCTCATTAGTCGCCGGGCAGAAGCCCGCGACTTCTATTTTTAATAGCTTTTCTGAAATCACATGGGAGGGCGGCTTATTATAAGAAAGAAACAAATCTAGATGATTTGAACATATTACAATTGTGGTTGTTTACGAACACTAATAAATGACACATCTACAATGAAATAAATATTCCGATTTTTTAATGTTTGCAGTTTTTTTTATTTCACTCGCATTTAAGTTTTTTGTCTTATTTACGAAGACAAAAGTGGTCCCTTCAAGACGTGAACCAACACCCCCCTAATGCAGACTCTTATGTGTCATCATTGAGGTCAATTTCGGATTCTCCTTTTAATAGCAATTTTAACTTACTAAATGTTGTTTTCATGTTCAAAGAGATGTCTTGATTTGTGTAGAATTCATTTAATAATGTTAATCCATGAATATCTAAAGTAGGAACTGTTTCTAAGCTAAATATAGACCCTATTCTGTTGTGTAGTTTCGTGACCTTTAACATCAATTTTCGCGCATGCGCATTTCGATATGAAAAAGCGAGTGATATTATTTTATTTTAGACAAGTACAAGACGAATGTTTGACGCAAAGCGTCAAAGAGAAGCCGCAATATTTCGTTGTACATGTAGAAATAAGAAAAAAAGAACATTTGTAAATCCACAAACAATAGAACAATTTAAACTGTAGACGGTAATGCTGATATATTTCTCCTTTTGAAGACTTTTGTTTACTTCAAATTACCTCCCTTTAAAGCAATACCAGGATATTTACCTTGTGATTCGAATAAGATTGACAAACATTGAAATTATATGAATGAATACTATTATTTAAATAAGTAACAACAGCAAAATTAAATTTAAGCCAAGATAAATGTGTACACATTTCGTTAATTTTTTATAGATACCCTAATGTACAGGTATGAATATAACATTTATAAGCAAATGTTTTCATTTCAACGTTCCTAATGTTTGAATAGACTAAGAAAAGTCAAGAATACATAAATAAATCAATGCAGTCTTTTCCGGCGACATTGATGCCTTGCATCAACTTTCTCTTGTGATGAACTGTTACAATTTCTTCTTTTGCCGCAATGTTTTTAATTGTATTATCAGTAATTTCTTATCTCCCAAATTATTGTCTGTCTAAATCCTTTCCCACTTTATCCAATAACTATCGATTCAATTATAGAAATTTTCTATATAGGTTTCCTGCAGCACATTACATTAACCCTTTCCCACAATTACAACAAATCTGTAGCAGACGACTTTGAACATATACCCGAAATTTGTTGGAAACTCCCTTAAAATGAATATAATTGAAAACATGGTGACAAAAGGAGAAATTGCTTGTTTTGAGCAATTTAGTCTTTTGACGCCATGTTTTCAAAAGACGTCTGCTGCAGAGGTGTCAGAAAGCGTCTATATAAGGGAAAGGGTTAAGAAAAACAAAATCTGCATAGAAAAATATGGCCAAAGGTAAAATCTAAGGCCTTGAAAAGATAACGGCAAAGTGAATATTTTAGAACATTCTATATAAAATTACACTCATGTTATTTTGAAATGTTATCCATAGAGAAAGAAGTTTTTATATTTTATTTGACAAGACAATAATGATAATTGCTGAGTTGACTTCACACTGAAAAGGTCCCCCCCCATAGGGCACCCATTAACCACCATTTTTAAAGTCTGTGGTATGACCCGGCTGGGGATCGAACCTGTGACCTTCCTAACAAGTAATAAGAGAGCTATGGTGGAGCAAAGAAAGTTTACTTCATCTCAGCTATAAGCCTCTAAGACTGTATTGTACAGATCAATCACATTCTGATTTTTAACCTACCTGTTATAAAACATTAACAGGTGCCAAAATATGGTTTTATCATTGATACAAAAAGTCTTGTGCTGGCTTTGGCTTGATGCTAAAAATAACTTTGAATGTTTTGTACTATTTGTATTGTTTTAGAAATGTGTTTTTTGTTTGTTTCGGGAAAGTCTCTTTGTATCATGTTTCTTCATCAAAGATATAAGATATATTTGTTTTTATCACATAACCAAGACAAAGATACCTAATTATCAAGACAGAGATTGTTTAAAACCCTTTTCCACATACAACAAATCTGCAGCAGACAACTTTAATAATATCTAGGCTAAAATGAGAAATATCTCTTTATAAAAAATGTTGATTAATGGAAGGAGTTGAAAATATTGTGGCCAAAGGAGAGATTTCTCATCATGAGCAATTTCACCTTTAGCCACAATGTTTTCAAAAGTAGTCTGCCGTTATTACGTCAAAATGCGTCTACATGGTGGGAAAGGGTTAAACAGGGATTATGAATAAGTGAAATGTCTCTGTGATATATAACTGAAAAAATGTTGAAAAAGTGTAAAACCCTTATAAAACAAGCAAACAAACTCACTTGTGCATCATATTAACTAATATGTCATTGTCTGTCTTTAAGAAAATAGGTTCCAGTTGAATAGGTACGTTGGCTTATGTGAACAGCGTTAAGTACCAAATCCGCCTGTTCATTCAATAATTCTATTTGCCATAATGTTTATCAGTGCTACAAACGCATCAAAATGCATAAGTATGTCTTAGGAAAGGGTGAACTATTATAGCATGTAAACAAGAGGGCCCTGATGGCCCTGGATAGTTCACCTGAGTTAACCCTTTCCCTCATATAGACGCTTTCTGACGCCACTGCAGCCGACACCTTTTTGAAAACATAGTGACAAAAGAAGAAATTGCACAAAACGTGCAATTTCTCCTTTTGCCACAATGTTTTCCACTTTTTGTCATAGGTTATCCATTCAATTATGGAGATTTTCTATGTTTTGACAAAATATGTTCAAAGTCGTCTGCTGCAGAGTTGTCGTATGAGGGAAAGGGTTAATATGCCAACCACATTATCAATAACAATAACTCATTTTGTGGTCAGGTAAGCTATTACTAGAATGTTAACAAGATTTCCGTCAAACTTTGCCAATATATCATAAAGTCAATCATTGTGATAAATCTTAACATGCTAAATATACCCCTTTCAGAGATTTAACAAGATTTTCCTTCAATTTAACCTAAGTTACCCAGTTTTAGACAGGACATGACCCATTTTTAACGAATTATTTTTTCTCAAAAAATAATACAGTTAACGCGATCGTGTTTGATTCCGGAAGTCACGGTTAAACTACACTTCCGCTTAGAATACACATTCGCTGCACCTAAATAGTCCTAGTATTTTTTCGATATTAAAATGACTTCTACGTGTTATTTCAATACAGTGAAGTCATAATTATACTATCGAATCATCATAGATAATCAATTTTCTAGAAAATATCAAATTAACAGCACGCGCATATATATTTCATTTGTCGGCAGGTACGTATAAGCCACGAGTATGAATTTTAGTCGTATGCCCATTCACTAGAAGTCGACCCCACGCTGTATAGAACAATGTTAATCTCACAAATATGCCACTACGCAGAGCTCAGTGAAATAGTCAGTGTGCATTTTAAACGCTCGCATCGCCGTATCAAAGGGGCTTTCTAATTATAGATCATGGTTTACATACGCGCGCATTCAGTTAGCTTAATATATATACGAAAGTAACGCTCAAACGTTGTATCAAAGTACCGTGGTGCAATGGAGAGCGTGTAGAACTACTAATCATGGACTACTTATGGACGCGAGTTCGAGTCCTAATAGGAACTGTTCTTTTTTTTTTTTTTTAATTCTTATTTTATGCGATTTGTTAAACATTATAGATTTATAATAATTAATTCACTCACATGAAACATAGTTATAAGCCGAAATCCTGGTGACGAAAACAAATCGAACTAACAATGTAAATCTCACAAATATGCCATGGGTGTTTTGACAGACTTTACGCAGAGCTCAGTGAAAGAGTTAGTGTGCATGTTAAACGCTCGCATCGCCGTTGAAATGCTACATTTACTAAAACTGTCAACTGATAAAAAAAAATCTCTGGACAAAAATATTAATAATAATAAAATAGACTAAATTGTGCAATAGCATGATCAATTGCATTCATAAATTAGATTTTACAAATGTTCAAAATAATTCGTTACCAGTACTTCAGTACTTTGATTAATCTTCATTCCAGATATCATCAAAAGACCCATTCTGACAAAAGATTCATCTTACATGCTCAAGTTAAAAATGCTGTTAACAAGATTTTCCTTCAATTTGTCCTTGTGACCTCACACATGACCCTGTTTCAAACTTTGCCAAGTTTTGATGGAGATGTTAGTTCTGTAAACTTTCATGAAGATTGGATGCAAAATGTTGATTGTTTAGTTTAAACTTATTTATTTTACATCAATTGCGAAACAAGCATGGCTTAGATTAATCACTCTCGATGTCTGCTTCCTGGAGACTTAACCAGTACTCGCGCCGTTTGTGTGGACAAATCCCAAAGTCAGGACCCGCTCATCACGGGACTCGAACCAGGGACCTTTGATACGAGAGGCCGACGCTCTACCTCTGCACCACTGTCTTGTTGACAAGCACATTGTTGACAGACGGACAACAGACAAAATGTGATCACTAAAGTTCACCTTGATCATTTCGGGTTCAGGTTGAGCTGAAAAGTTAATTGCTTTGATAACTGAACCTGCAATTGAATAATGCAACTGATTACAGTAATATAGGATTTCTCCAATGTCGTCCTTGTCACATAATGTAAATCATTCTATAAATACAAATCCATGTTCTGCCATCTCTGTCTATTATAGCAGCCAATGTACCCTTTCCCACTTATAACTAAGTTGTAACAGACAATTTTTTGAGAAAATATAGATATAAATGAAAGCATAATTATCTACAAGTGAAAGCATATGTTTATTGAATATAGTAAAAATAATGTGGCAACAAGAGAAATTGCACATTATGAACAAATTTTCCCTCTGCCAGAAGGTTTTTTGGTCTGCTGCAAATTGCCTCATGTTGTGTCTGCAAGTGGGAAAAGGTGAGCAATGATCAGATTAACTAATGTAGCTCTTGCTTATAGAACGGTATTGAGGCAAATTGAAAGCATTGATAGAGGTGCAAAGAACACATTGCTGTCAACCCTTTCCCTCATACGACAATTCAGCAGCAGACGACTTTGAACATATTTTGTTAAAAAGTAGAAAATCTCCATAATTGAATGGATAACCTATGACTAAAAGTGGAAAACATTGTGGCAAAAGGAGAAATTGCACGTTTTGTGCAATTTCTTCTTTTGTCACTATGTTTTCAAATAGCCGTCTGCTGCAGAGGCGTCAGAAAGCATCTATATGAGGGAAAGGGTTAAAGCTTTCTTTTCGTTGGTGGTAGCAGATGGCTAAATGGTTATTAACTGAAACATCAAAAAGAATATTACATAAAAGAAATGGACCCAAAGGCAGTACTTGTTGTAAAACACTAATATAGATATCTTCTTAACTTAAAGAATTTCCATCATCCAAAACCCGTTTCATGTTATCCGACACATCTGCAATCAAGAAACCTTTCAAGATGTTGTGTAAAAAGAAAGGACTACTACATGTAATTGCATCTAAACAAGATTTTTTCCACATTGACACCAATTATTTAACTCTTTTTCAATGCTCGATCATGATGTTTTAATATTTTTTCGGTTATATTCATGGCCGTTTCCTGGGTAAGTTACCAGTACTACTGGTCCATTTATCCTGACACCTGAGGGGGTCAGTTGTAATGCTTACCCTACTTCCTCAGAGAGTCTAGGAGGGGATTAGGCATTACCTGGTCAGGGAATGAACCGGTTACCTCTCGCACCCAAGGCAGTGTTAAAAACATTATAAGAGCACTTCTATACATGACCAACATTTTTTATTGTTTCATTACTGCATGTCAAAAGGAGAGATGAACAAGAACAAAGAGGCCACATATAAAATCAGAAATGGAAATGGAAAATTTTATTGACTGAAATCAGCCTAGATAGTTAATGGAACACAAGTCAATTAGATTTGCTGCAAGGCAACATTTCAATTAAGTTTAAATATAGACAGATTCTTCATCACCAGGGGATTTGTGTGAAAGACTGGTCAATTAATTTCTCAGTAAAATAAAATTTACTCTGATTAATGGAACAAGTGGAAATATCAATTCACAGCCATTGTTTACAAAAAATATTCATGGCAATTGCAACTAGAACTATCACTGAAGATGATAAATACTCCCTAACCTGCACCTTGACCTACACCATAACTTAATTAGTAAAAGGGCCATAACTCTGTAAATTAACTCTGCAATTGTAACCCCTTTAGGATATGCACATCTCCTTTTGGTATAGAAGCTCCAAGTAAAATTTTATTGAATTCCACCCAGTGGTTTGTAAGAAATAGGCCGGATAAAATACCAACTAAACAGCACCTTGACCTACACCATAACTTAATTAGTAAAAGGGCCATAACTCTGTAAAATATCATGCAATTGTAACCCCTTTAGGATATGCACATCTCCATAAAATTTTATTGAATTCCACCCAGTGGTTTGTAAGAAATAGGCCGGATAAAATATGGCTTCCGACCGACAGACCGACTGCCCGACACAGTGACTCCTATATACCCCCTCTTCTTCGAAGGGGGGTATAATAAACATGTTAAACATGTCTCAAATGCATACACATTTTGAAGCATCTGCAGATGGGTGACTTTAGACATCAATACAGCAAACCTATAGAAATTGCACTTATTGAGTGATTTCTCCTTTTGCCACAATGTTTTCTACTCTATTTAAAAAAGTGACTTTTTTTTTATTGAGATTTTCCATATTTTTGGACGAAATGTTTTCTTAAGGCATCTGCTGTAAATTGTATGTAGGTGGGAAAGGGTTATTAATAAAAAGTACATAATAAAAAAAATCTTCTTTTGCAACAATGTTTTAAAATCTTTTCAATAATTTTACCTTAATTTATCGAAATTTTCGGTGTTTTTGTGGGGATGTATGTTGTTGATTTGATGCATGTAGGAAAATGTAATTTTAACGATAATGATTGCAGTTCTATACTATATATTTTTACTTGTCCAAGATTTGGGACATGATTATGGAAGATCTGAGAACAAAAGCCACTGTAAAGGTAATTAGTCATGGATAACTGACTACATTTACTAAATTAAGACTAATCTCTATTAATAAATGTTATTAACCCTTTCCCTCATACGACAAATCTGCAGCAGACGACTTTGAACATATTTTGTCAAAACATAGAAAATCTCCTTAATTGAATGGATAACCTATGACTAAAAGTGGAAAACACTTTGTGGCAAAAGGAGAAATTGCACATATGTGCAATTTCTTCTTTTGTCACTATGTTTTCAAAAAGCCGTCTGCTGCAGAGGCGTCAGAAAGCGTCTATATGAAGGAAAGGGTTAATAAATGTTATTAACCATTTGCTCATATACAGACACTTTCTGATGTCTCTGCAGCAGACAACTTTTGAAAACTTTGTAGCAAAAGGAGGAATAGATCATAATGAGCCATTTCTCCTTTTCTCACAATGCTTTCAACTCTATTCAAATTTATTTAGTTTCATTCAGAGAGTCCATATTTTTGTCTAGATATTTTCAGTTGTCTGCTGCAGATTTTGTTGTATGTGGGAACACCCGGTTAATTTTTGTTCAGAAAATAAAGGACACAGACACTCTTTTTGAAGTGTATGTAAAACTTTAATTGTTACAATAAAGTCTGTTAACAAATAACGAGCAACTTTTTATAAAAATTGTACTTCCAATTCTTAAATGTAACAGTTTTCCCGCCCTGAAGCAATTGAAAGCAGCCAAGATTGGTCTGCAAGTGGAAGGGTTAACAATTCATTTTTCCAATGCTTTTGATTTGGAGGTGTCAAATGGATAAGGTAACTGGTTCAACACATACCCAATCAAATTGGATTATCAAGGATTATTGAAACGGTCTTGTTTAAACTTGCTCTAATCTCAGGGCACCCAGCCAGACTCGACCCGTTAATCCTTTCCAACATAATTATATACCACACTAACTTTGAAAACCTCTTGGCAAAAACAAGGAAAATATCTATGAATGATGGATTATCTATCCATTGAATAGAATTTAAACTGAAAACATTTGTGGCAAAAGTTTTCAAAAGATCTCTGCTGCAGATTCATCAAAATGCGACTGCATGTTGGAAACTCTTTCAGAACAACCTAAGACGACTCTAAACAGGGAGAAAATTTGACATTTTTTTTCCTCACTACAGAAAAGTCGCTGGAAAAAATTTATCCTAATACATCATGTGAATTTCCTTTCAACTAATGAGTTGACATTTAGTCTTAACCCTTTCCCTCATACACCAATTCTGCAGCAGACGACTTTGAACATATTTTGTCAAACAATAGAAAATCTCTATAACTGAATGGATAACCTATGACAAAAAGTGGAAAACATTGTGGCAAAAGGAGAAATTGCACGCTCTGTGCAATTTCTTCTATTAATTGTCACTATGTTTTCAAAAAGCCGTCTGCTGCAGAGGCGTCAGAAAGTGTCTATATGAGCCTGGGAAAGGGTTAAGTTAGTGCAACAGCATTTGAAATCTATATGGCAGAGATTTATTGAGTGGGAAAAGGTTGTTTGGAGACCTCCTGCAAGTGATGATAGCATATCAAAATGATGTGACCCCTATCACTTTATATCTACACCAAAACAATTTCGGCTTAACACTTTTTACCATATATATATGCAGACACATTTTGACACATTTACAGCAGATGTCTTTTGAAAACATTATGGAAAATGGTGAATTTGCTCTTAATAGCAATTTCCCCTTTTGCCACAAGTTCTAGAATTGAATATTTTAAGTTGTCTGCTGCAATTATTGTTGTGTATATCGCAAAGAGTTAATGGGGATCTAAAATAAAATGTAATGTATAAATTAGAATTTGAAAAAAGATTTAATGTTTTTTCTGTAAACATATCAGTTGTGTTTTTCTGAAGTCAACAGGGACTTTTCCATTGATAGAGGAATTGAATGAGGGTCAAATGAGTTATAAATTTCAATTGGAAATATTTCTCGTCAGCAAAACATCATAACCTTTTCCCATACATATCAAATCTATATCTGGACAAAAATGTGGAAAACCTCTATAAATTATGAATATGAATATAAAATAGAGTTGAATTAGCTGTGGCGATAGGATCAATTTTTCATTATGAGCCATTTCTCTTTTCCAAATAGAGTTTTCAAAAATTGTCTGCTCAGCAGATGCATAAGACTGCCTGTGTGCATGTTGGAAAGAGTTATCCCTTTCCCTCATACAACAATTTTGCAGCAGATGACTTTAAACAAGTTTTGTCAAAAATTAGAAAATCTCTATAATTGAATGGATAACCCAGGACTTAAAGTGGAAAACATTGCGGCAAAAGGAGAAATTGCTCGTTTTGAGCAATTTCTCCTTTTGTCACTGTGTTTTCAAAAAGCTGTCTGCTGCAGAGGCGTCAGAAAGCATCTATATGAGGGGAAAGAGTTAACATTTTGTGGGTAATCAGCTTGTGCACTAAATTATAAAACAGTTATTGACAACTATAAGTTCCCATGATCCTTTCTTTTTTAACCCTTTTTTCACTAAGAGACGCATATGGACACATCTGCAGCAGACAACTTTTGAAAACATTGTGACAAAAGTAGAAATTACTCAAAACAATCAATTTCTCCTTTTGCCACAAAGTTTTCAACCTTTTTCAGTAATTATAGAGATTTTCCATATTTTTGAGTAGACATTTTCAAAGTTGTCTGCTGCAAAATATGCAGCAGATGACTAAAATTATATATATACGAGAACATTTTTGCAACTCATGAAAAGTATGGTATTAGCTTGCTTTTCCTACATGATGGCTCAGAGGAAGACAAAAAAAATTAGGCATTTCCATGTGTCTGATTATAACAAGCAGATATAGATTATGTTATTTAGCAGTCAAATTTCACACACAATTTATGGCTATAGAGCGTTACTGTGATACCTTGCAGATGTCATATTTAAACATTAAGTCAATGCGTGCATTATTTTTGAGCACGAGCCTGGTACATTCTAAGCTGTTGGCTGAATTCCATACTTAAGCAGCTGTCTGTCTTTATGAGTTCTTATCTATGTTCAGTCTACATCAACCCATCTTTTTACTTTTCCGTTTAAAAAGAAATCAAGAAACAAAATTACATTACATCATAAAGTACATGTCATGTAGATATTTGGACTGAAAGACTGATAAATGAAGCATTGTATGCAACTAAAGACCTTGAAAACATCTATGCGCAAATACGGGAAATCTATCAAAGTGAAAGGGCACTCTTTTGTTTTAATTGAATAGAGCAATTTACCCTTTTGCCACACTGTTTTCAATAGTTGTCAGCAGCAGATGGGTCTACAATGACAAAAGGTTCAAAACCATGTTCTAAATGAGCTGTCAACACAAACCTCCCAAATAACATTAACCCTCAACTTGATACAGAGGACGTAAATATAAACATCAACGCTAATGACTTCTCCTTTTCTAACAATACAACTCTATATCAATTAATTTTAGAAATACACCTTTTTTCCCCCCCCTGAGAAATTTTTAATGCATATAACTCATTAAAATATCATAAAAACATTTAATTTAGGACAGGAGACAAAACTTATCCAAAAGACAAGTTTATTGAAAAGCCTTTCCAATTTGATCAAGGTTCAATTACTCATTTATATGTTATTATGGAATACTTCAATATACTTTTGAAGACAATCTTTTGTCTGGAAAGACACTTAATTTCAAATAGACTCAGTTTTATTGCGGGTTATCAGGTAGCTTCTTTCCAAATCAAGATTTTGGTTACCCACCAGCGACCCATCATTATGCAAATGCCTACTAGTTTTATTCTTTACTGTTTCGAAATTGGAAATAAATGCATTTATACCTGTTCACATTTCAGCTTCAACCTTTCACACATACACCAATCTACAGAAGACAAGTTTGAAACTTTCTATGGAAAAGTGTGTACAAATCTCTATAAATGTAATTATAATTATCAAATAGGGTTGCAAACATTGTGGCAAATATAGCACTGATGAGAAATTTCTTCATTTGCCAATGCATCCAAATGTGTCTGCAACTGGGAAAGGGTTTATTTAGTTGATATGATATTTCATGATTGCCATGAAAAGGCAGACACAATAGCAAAATATAATCTTACTGTCTTAAGTGGATTTACAAATATCTAAATACAGTCAACCAGAGTATGAGTCAAATCAAATGGTCCAAAGTTGATAGTACATGGTTTTCCAATTGAATCATATATTAGATTGAACCTGGCAGTATTGAACTTGAGATACTGTTATATTATTGATGAGGTCAGTCAAAAGGCAGTTAAAACATGTTCTCATGAACAAACAGAGGCATAAGAGTCTTTGAAGGAACATGTGCCTTGCCTGCTGATAAGTCAGCACAGCAAACGGACAAACAGATGGTCAGACAAAATATAGCAAGATAATTTTGGCTAAATACACGGAATTACCTCAATGACACATTATACTTTGACTGAGATCTTTTTGACTAGTTGTTGAGAGACATTGTATGGAAAATAAGATTATAGTTGACACTTTCTCATCCATGTGTAAAATGGTTGTAACTACATCTTATCACAAATATAGTTACACCGGTTTTTGCATGAACCCACATAATAACTAAGTCTGTGGTTGCAACACATACTTTCACATCCCCAGATCATGTATTTGTTCGAAGGGTGTTAACTGCCGCTTTCAACAGTTTTCAGTTATATCATGACATTGTATGCAGTTTAATTGTCTGTACTGCTGGTTACAGGTTCATCCTGACACCAGCGCATCAGTCCTATTGCCATACCTCATGAGGGAAGCTTAGCTACTACTATTTTTAAAGTCTGAGGTCTCCCACTCTCCAAACAGCCTCTTTAAGCAACACATCAACGAGGGGGGTACCCAGATTTGTTGTGACTATTATACTTTACAGGGATTATGAGGCTATTCATTTAGCAGGGAGCATTGATAAATGCAATGCACCATATTATTGTAACAGGTAAAAACTCCCAATAAATCATACTTAACAAGCAGGTGACATTATGGTATTTTCTTCTTCACACTATGTGTTCATCAAGCATTATTCAGTTATCTTCCATTAAGGTTTCAGGAAATGTTAACCCTTTCCCTGATTCAGATGGCTAATATGACACTTTAACAGCAACATTTGAAAACATTGTGTAAAAAGAAGAAATTGCTCATCATGAGCAATTTCTCCATTTCCCACAAAGTTTTAATTCACCTCAGTTCTTAAATATGATATAAAAGAAAGAATATTCCCCCCTCTTCTCCAGGTAATGGTCCTTATTGTCAACACAATTTTAATTGTCAGGATATATAACCCTTTCCCACATACAGCAAGTCTGCAGTAGATGACTTTGAAAACGTCTACTCAAAAATATGGAAAATCTCTATAATTGTAGGTATAATTACTGTATAAAGTTGAAAACATTGTGGTATAAGGAGAAATTGCTTGTTTAGAGCAATATCTCATTAATTTTTGTCTCTGTGTTTTCAAAAGTCGTCTGCTACAGATGCGTCAAAATGCGTCTTCAGATGGAAAAGGGTTAATACACATAGAACTGGTAAATTACCCAGGATATACTGTGATACAATTGAAGTACAGTTGAAAATAGTGTCAAACATCATTCAAACAAACATAATAATTTTTATCTTACTGCAGACACTGTAAAGGATAAGTATCGGTGGAAATTCACTTAACCCTTTCCCTCATACGACAATTCTGCAGCAGACGACTTTGTCAAAACAAAGAAAATCTCCATAATTGAATGGATCGCTAACCTATGACAAAATGTGGAAAACATTGTGCCAAAAGGAGAAATTGTACGTTTTGTGCAATTTCTTCTTTTGTCACTATGTTTTCAAGAAGCCGTCTGCTGCAGAGGCGTCAGAAAGCTTCTATATGAGGGAAGGGTTAAATAAAGTTAAAATATCTGAAAACTAGAGCAGTTACTATCAGATCTGAGCAAGAATAATTACTCTTTATCCCTAATCCAGATTGAATTTAAGTATAGTCAAGCCTTAGCCCTAAATCCAAAATAATGTGATTACTAAGGTAAATTTAATCTTTTTAATTCAAAATTTCTTGTCAATTTTGCTTTATTATTTTTGTCTGTTTTAACCATATGCCTGATTTGGTGAAAATGTACCTGCTTGCAAGTTAAAAAGCATCAATAATGTGATTGCTGCAATTAAAGTACAAAAATACAAGTGTAATATTCTTTTTTTTACACATTATTAAAAGTATTTCAGTTATATCACAGCGTTTCCTAGGTAATTTAGCCGTGACTCCTGGGGTTATTTAAATATCCTGACAGAAATGAATCGGTTGTCGGGATACCCAAACATCCTTGAGCTACAACTGCAGGGAAGCCATTGCTACCATTCTTTGGTTACATGATCCGACCAGAGAAGAAACCATCAGGTCTTCCAATTCCAAAAACATCACAAGTTAATTTCATTTTGATATAAAGGTTAAAACATTGTGGCAAAAGGAGACATTGATTGTTAAAAGTAAATAACTTTCATGTTTACAAAAAAGGTTCGCGGCAGAGGTGTCAAATATTGTCCATATTAGGGAAAGGGTAAAATAGTTTTAAGCAAAGTACATCACCAGATTTAGTAAGTCACCCATGAATATACAGAAAATTAACAAAGGCACTTGCCTTAAATCTGTAACAGTCAATAAACTGCAATTGTCTTTATAAAAGGGGACTGGATTTAAAACCGTTACACCAATGTTAAAACAATGGCCAAAACTGATACAAATGTTTCTATCCTGATATAAAGATACAAAGTATGTGGATACAGTCAGTGTTTTCATTCACAATGTAATCGCGTCATGGTAAAATGTAACATAACTGCAAAATCAGTGAAGGATCTGGCACGTCAACTTCATATACACCATCTTACAACCATTTAAGCCTTCACAATTTGAATCAGTACATTTATTAGCATCAGAATTGTATTAAGCAAAGCATCTTGTGCCGAGACAATAAATCAACAATATTTTAAGATTCATGGTTCTCTAGCTGCTCCAGACAAGCCAACAGAACAGGTAACATAACGATCTGTCTCCACAATCATGCAGGGAACATAAAGATCTGTCTGCACAATCATGATATCTGATCCAATGGCTTATCAAATGCTTCTGTGACTAATAAATTGCCAACAGTGGAGATGCAGCTTTGCACCATGCAGTAACACAATCTGGGTCTATATTGGTTCCAGATATCCTATTGTATCCTATTGTATCCAGAAGATGTGTTTTGAGTTCAAAAGTCATCATTTGAACTTGGAAGTCCTATGTTGTGGCTACTCAAAACAATCTTATTAAGACAATCCTTTTGAGTATACAAACAGTATAGGGTTTGGTTTAGTAATAATATAAATATTGAGTGTAAAAGACGAGTTTACTCCCTCTAGGTCTCTCATAATTGTCTTATGCTTGGTCATCCTGTGAAGCACTGTAATTCCCTTATTCCATGGCAAGGCCCCGTTAGTTTGTATCTGATCATCTCTTGTTCAGGTAGGTGCTTACTGATGATTCCAATCATGTTAAGTATTATCATGCTCACCCTTCGATGACCCAATACTCCTCACAACACAATACAATCCCCTCTCCAAAGATAATGCAACACAATGCATGAATTGGGGCATGTCTATGAATTAAATATAGGCAGTATATAACATTATCTTTGTTAAATTCCTTAGGTTACAAAAAGGTGTATAAGGAAATTCCCAATGGAACAATTTAGCTTTCACAAAGATTTCTCTCTGCTGCTGTATTCTCATTATTATGTTTGTTCTTGAAGGAATAGGGTTAACTTTTACCATGCTGTAGGCAACATTCAATCACATTTAATTGTGACCAATCTGTAAATAGAAGATCAGGTCAGGGCATGTTTGTTTAAAGGATTGGTCTAAAGGATCTGATCTGTATCCACACCAGAGAATTTAGTAGAGCAATTCAATAGAGCTACATATGTAAATATATATATTTTTTCCCTTTTTTAAAAAAAAGACTGATATTTCATTGAAGCAAATTGTAATTTCATAAGTCCTCCGCTGCCAAAAAATGCTTTGGCATGCAGGAAAGTGCACTTCTGATGAAATTATCAACCCTTCCCCCCAAAACAAAACCACCATTCATTGTATGAAATGCAAATGCGTCCAGATGCTTCTGTAAGTGGGCAAGGGTAAAGAGAGTTAAAAATGAATAGGCTTATACTGTTGATGTCCATCAGTGAGATAAATAACAGTTAAATTACTTAAGATTATTATACTATAGATACTTTGTTTTAAAACCATGATCCTGCAATTAAATCATTCACACTGAATGGCTTTAATGAATAAGCTGACTTTTAATCTCTCATTTACCACCAGCATTGAGCCTGTAACTTTACAACCCTTAGTTAGCATGGGCTTGTATCTTTAAAATGACTAAATCATACAAAATAGTTATTGTTAAAATCTTTCCCACATACAGATGAATTTTAAAAACATTTTGGCAAAAGAGGAAATTGCTCAATATCTTCTTTTGCCAAAACGTTTTTAACTCGATTCAATATTTCAACTTTCATTTGCAAATTAAGATTCTCCATACATACTGTTTTCGAAGTCATCAATGCTGCTCAAAGTTGTTTAATTAATGTGTTATAGGATTAAAAATAAATAATGATTTAAATGTCAACATTTCGCCCTGATATGCAAGAGGTATTAAATTATTTATAATCCACTTAACTGTTTTATCTGGTATAATCAAATTGTGGAAAAGCACGTTCAACTTTTATCTCGACAACTGTAAGTAATCTGTCTTTCAGATAGATCTTGAGTACAAAACATTGTGAGAAAGAACAATCTCATCTTTTTCACTATTTTTTAAATATCGTCTGCTTATGAAGGTGTCAAACTTCATCAGATTCTGTTCTATAGAAAGGGTGAATTGTAGCCTGTATTTCGTTTATTGTTAAATAACAGAATACAAGAAATAAGAAATTTGAGACCAATTTATGTCATTTTGAAGTGTTCTTAACAATCAATACTAAACGTGTCAATATTTGTAGATGATATGAACAAACCAAGGTAAACCAGATAGTGGCATGTTCAAGTACGCAATGTAAAATGATACAATTTTTGAATTTTTGTTAACCTGACAAAATTATGAGGAACTAAAAAAGGCAAAATGACTCAATGTAAACTATATTATATTATAGCTACACCATTAATAAATCATTGCACAGACATATTTAGGAAATGGGAGTTCAAAAATTAGCCTTACACAAACCATATCAAAGGCCCGTGCACCTTTCTGGACTTATTGAGAGATCTCTTTGCTGATAAATGAATGAACACTCTCTTAAATGCATATCACTTTTGAAAACATTGCATCAAAAGGACAATCCTCATATTGAGCAATTTCTCCTTTGGCCACAATGTTTCCACCTCTATTCAATAATATAAGTACTTGATAGATATTTGCCATAATTTTTCCTTTATGATTTTAAAGTTGTATGCTGTAGATTTGTTGTAAGTGGGAAAGAGTGAATGTGATTTTAACAATCAATACTCTATGAGCCAATATTTGTAGACGAAATGGAAAATCAACTTGTAAAACAGATAACGGCATGTTCAAGACTAGAACACAATGAAAACTATTAATACAATTTTTTTTTGTGAACGTGACAAAATTAACAGGAAGAAATGGCTTAATGACTCAATGAAAAATTTATTCACAAAATTAACATCCTGAACAAAACTTTGCACCGACATCTTAGCCCTTTCCAACATACAGAATTGAGATTGCCTCTGCAGCAGATGATTTTTGAAAACATTGTAGCAAGAGGAGATATTGCTCATATTGAACATTATTTCTCCTTTTTGCCACAATGTTTTAACCTCTTTAATCAAAATTGCCCTTTTATAGAGTTTTTCTATAATTTAGCCCAGATGTTTCCCAAGTCGTCTGCTACAGATTGGTTGTATGTGGGAAAGGGTTAATTTAAAGAAAGCGGAGTTAAACAATGAGCCTGACACAAACCATATCACTCAACTTACTTGTCAGCCTTTAGTTGACACGCAGATGCGTTTTTGAAAACATTGTGGAACAAGAGGCCCATGAGGGCCTATGCTCTACTGGCATTGATCTGGCTTGTTTCAAAAGGAACCAATATGTCATCAATATTCAAATACCATCTAAGTTTGGTGAAGATCAGATAGTAAATGGAAGCTCTATTGTGTTCACAAGCTGTATTATAGCAATTTTGACAATTTCAAGGGCCATAATCCAGCCATGCATGGGTAGATCTGGCCGTTTTTTTAGAAATGAACCAAACTCTCATGAATATCTAACTACTGTATAAGTTTGGTTGAGATACAATCAAAAGTGAAGACTGTATCGTGTTAACAAGCTCTTTTATAGCAATTTTGACCATTTCAAGGGCCATAATCCAGTCATGCATGGGCGGATCTGTGGCTGGTTTTCGAAAGGAACCAAGCTCTCATGGATATCTAACTACTGTATAAGTTTGGTTGAGATACAATCAAAAGTGAAGACTGTATCGTGTTAACAAGAAATTGTTTACGGACGGACACACGCACAACAGACAAATCGCCACGACATAAGCCCTTCTGGCCTTTGGCCAGTAGAGCTAAAAATGAGATTATCCTCACATTGAGCATTTTCTTTTTTGCCACAATGTTTTTACTCCATTCAATAACTAAACATAACTTTTCTTGTCTTCTGTTGCATGTCATTATGTGGAAACAAACATCAATTCAGATCAGATTGTGAATTTTCATATGAACAAAAGTATAATTATTGCAGTTGAATCATTAATTGTGAAAATCGAGAAATTGTTAATTATGAGAATTTTTCTCCTTTTGCCACAATATTTTCAAAAAGTCATCTGCAACAGATGTGTCTACAAGTAGGAAAGGATAATAATCGTTATATAAACATCTGAAGGGTGGTTTTTAACCCTTTCCCTGATACGACAATTCTGCAGCAGACGCCTTTGAACATATTTTGTCAAAATATGGAAAATCTCTATAATTGAATGGATATGACCTATGACTAAAAGTGGAAAACATTGTGGCAAAAGGAGAAATTGCACGTTCTGTGCAATTTCTTCTTTTGTCACTATGTTTTCAAATAGCCGTCTGCTGCAGAGGCCTCAGAAAGCGTCTATATGAGGGAAAGGGTAAATGTGGCTCATAAGTTAATGTGACTGATTTTCTCATAGAATTAACTTTATAATATGTGGTAAAGAGATTGCATAGATCAAGTATAAACAACTTATTTCACTTTCATTGATATTCTGTGATGTCAAACGGCTTTATAAAATGATTCAAAACAAAATCAAAAGGTAAAAATCATCCCATTGACAGAGATTCTCTCAAAGAAAATAATTTGTGTTTATCAATAATACCTGTACTGTCTAACCTTACTAAACCTGCCTGTTTCAGGTTCACTTTCACCCAGATGTCCTACTTTTTCGTCCAATGAAATCTCTCAAAAATTATGTCCTTGAAATAAAAAGTTCTATTTCACAAAAAATTTGCTGATAATATTTTTCTCCCATAATCACATGACAGAGGAAATTAGAATACTATCTAAGTAGGTTTACCCTTTCTCACATACAACAAATCTGCAGCAGACGACTTTAAAAATATCTACTAAAACAAGAGGGCCTGGAAGATGGCCTTTAAATCGATCACCTGAATATTTTCAAAGTGTTTACCTAAACGTGTCTATGTTAAACAAGTGGTCACCAGGGTGGGGCCATTTTTGACACGAGGGCTATAATTTGACCAATCTTGGTAGAAGTCCACTAGATGAAGGTAGATTTCAAATATCAACTTTAAGACTAGATTTTTTAAAGTTTTTCCCTATATACAAGTAAAGTATTATGTAAAACAAGTGACCAGGGATGGGGCCATTTTTGACCCGAGGGCTATAATTTGAACAAGCTTGGTCAACTAGATGAACCTACATACCAAATATCAAAAGCCAGGACATTCTACCTTCAGACAAGAAGATTTTTAAAGTTTCTCCCTATACAATTAAGTCTTCATAAAACAAGTGACCCCGGGGGTGGGGTCATTTTTGACCCCAGGGCTATAATTTGATCAATCTTGGTAGAGGTCCACTAGACGAAGCTACATACCAAATATCAAAGGCCTGGACCATCTACTTTTAGACAAGAAGATTTTTAAAGTTTTCATCCCCATACAAGTCTATGTAATACAAATGAGGCCTGGGGAGGGATCATTTTTTACCCCAACGCTATAATTTGAACAATCTTGGTAGAGGTCCACTAGATGAAGCTACATACCAAATATCAAAGGCCTGGGCCTTCTACTTTTAGACAAGAATATTTTTAAAGTTTTTTCCCTATACGAGTCTATGTAAAACAAGTGACCCCCAGGGGCTATAATTTGAACAATCTTGGTAGAGGTCCACTAGATGAAGCAAACCAACTTCCGTGATCAGCATCATGCACATAACCATTCGTTGTTGATGAAAATGTTCTTGCAAACGTTCTCCCGTCCCCTCGCCAGATCAAACATTCGCCTTAATGACGTCGCCTATGATTCCTTACCGTCATCGTTCTCATGAAATAGAGCATAAAAATAAACATTTGCATGGCTCGCCGTCGCCGATATTGCTGATTTTGATCATCATTGTTCACGTCATTTTCACGTGTGTTTAAAGCATGTGTAAACACTGGTAAAGTCATGAAAGTTATCAGTCAGCAGTACCAATTAAGAATGACCTTGACCTGTGTTGGTCAAGCGTAATGTCAACAACTGTTCCTAGGTGGCGTAGTACTAAAAACGGTTGTGAGAACGGGGGCATTATTGTCATATCGTTTTCCGGAGACTGGTTTGGGGAATTCGGTTTGAAACTGCTACGAGTGGGAACGCGGCTTAGGCGATCTAAAAATATGGAAAATCTCTATAATTGCAGGTATTCAACATTCATCACATTATTTTCAACAAATCGTCAGCTGCACAAGCGTCAAAATGCATCTACAAGTGGGAAAGGTTTAAAAGTCATACTATAAAATTTTCCATATTACTTCTAATCTGAACTTAAACTTAGATTTACTCATTTTAACCCTTTTTACAAACAACATATCTGCGGCAGAGGATTTTGATATCATCTGGACAAACATTTGGAAAATCTCTGTTATTGAAAGAATGATTATTGATTAGAGATTGAATCATCCTGGCAAAAGTTACTTACCAAAGTCAGATCTGTAAGACCAAACATTTCATACAAGATGTTACAGACATCTATAGACTTGAAGTTCCTTTATGTCAGAATCTATTGAATCACAGAATTCTCATAGAATTAGAGAAAATAACAAGATTAGATTATTGGAATTATTATTATCAATTGGTACAAAATAGTTCACTGTAGTCAGGCATTCTGATCATGTTACTACAAGTCATAAGAATGCTACAAACTATTCACTAGGTCACTGTGTTACTATATCAGGCTATTTGTTTAATCCCACATGCAGTATATCTGCCACAGACGACTTTGAAAACTACTATGATTAGAAAACATTGTTGCAAAAGATAAAATTGTCACAGTAATTCACTTTTTGCCACAAGGTTTTCAAAAGGCGTCTATTGTAAATGTGTCAAAATGCGTTTGCAGGAGGGAAAGCGCTAAGATTTACCCTTTCCCACATATATACGCTTTCTGACACCTCAGCAGCAGAAGACTTGGTGACAAAAGGACAAATAGCAATTTCTTCATTTTTTACAAAGTTAATTTTTCAATTCAATTAATTTCTAAAATCAAACTGTTATCCGTTTTGTTTTTTGTAATCTTCCTCAATTCTTGTTTCAAAGTCATATCTGCTGTAGATTTTTTTTGTATGTGGGAAAGGGTTTAAAATAAAATATGCCTGAAGATTGCAAATGAACTTTTGAAAGAATCTGACTTGTTAATAAGGTTATAACAACAGTAGTCATTGATAATATATAATAAATCTGGCTCATTCCCCGCATTTAACCTATGATGCCAAGCATCACTTATTAACAACACATTGACCGATCAATCAGTGGGGGTTAAATGCCATTTTCAACAAGTTTTCAGTCATATCACGATGGTCAGCTAGTTCACCTACCCATGTTGATTGATTGGGGTTTAACGCCGTTTTTAACAATTTCTCAGTCATATCACGGCGGCCAGTTCACCTACTCATGTGTTTCCTGGTTTTCTCACACCAGTACTCCACATAACAATCTTCCCAAGCAACTGGCTGCTTTTCCATATAGACTTAGCCCATTGGTGGAAGACGAATGCAAATGTCGCTATGACTTTTGTCAAACACCTACCCATGTATTTCCTGAATTTCTAACACAAGTCTTTCAAAGCAACTGACTGCTTCTACATAGACTATGAGTTAGCCCATTGGTGGATAACGATGACCCTTGTCATATTTATGTTTGTGAAAGGCGAGTCACTAAAACTACATTGTGCAAAAAGTTTATAGACAATGTCTGTCACAAAGACATTTGATATATTTCGCAATATGCTTATCTGCCAATAATACCATGGAAAACAAGATGTGTTTGTGAAACACTGATGCCCCCGAATGGCAACATCTAGGTCAAAGGTCAAGGTCGCAAGGTCAAAAATGTTGGTACTGACAGAAAGGTCATATCACAAGGAAATTACACATGTGAAATATGGTAGCCGTACCTGTTACGGTTCAAAAGTAGTGGTCAAGGTTAAAGGTTTTTTTGACAGACAGACAAAGAGACAGACAGGCCAAAAACTAGATGCCCACCGAATCGGTCATTCTGGGGGCATAAAAAATAAAAAGAGACCCTATCTCATATTATACCACAAATCTTTGAAAACTTGTAGGCAAATATATTGAAATTTTCAATAAATAAAAGACTTAATTACTATTGACTAAACAGTTGTTGCAATAGACAAAATTGCTTGAGAAATCTTTCCTTTTGCCACAATGTTTTCATAATTTGTCTGCTGTAGATTATGTCTGTATATGACAAAGGGTTTAGACAGGGAAAAATATCTGGATAATTTTCTTCAAATCTGTGCCAGAAATTTCTACCCACTCTTTCACCATTTCACATGCTAGTGTCTGTCTTCAAGCAGATCAATATAACGATCTCTTGTTGGACAAATTAAAACAACTGAAACAACAATCAGGCATAACAAATTGGCTAAAAGCTTCCCTCCTCTTTTTAAATCACTTCACCCTTTAAAATTAAAAGCATTATTGGTATGTAAAGCGAGTCACACTGAAGCCAGACCCATCACGGAGCACCCCGGATTAACACTGAACACCCCTGATTAAGAGATATCTTCATACAGGGTGATCTAGGGTGAAAATAATTTGCAAAACATCGTCACCCCGGACCAGTACGGCACCATAACGGATGAACACGGACCCAACACGGATGACACCGGACCATCCCTGATCAGCTACAGACTGTTCAGACACCAACAAGACATGCCGGATGGCCCAGGATCAAAACAGTGCCACTACGGACCTTCCTGGTGCCAACACGGTTGCTACATGGACTGTCCCTTATTGAAAAATCCTCCCAGATGACCACAGCAATTTTATTGCCAGGGTGGTGTCCCCATCTCCCCGACCATGAGGGACCATCCAGGCTCATCCCGGACCCAACACGGATCTGACCCTGGATCAACTAAATTTCAATCAGGGACAGTCCGGGAGGTCG
Source organism: Serripes groenlandicus (assembly GCA_031761405.1). Classification (NCBI taxonomy): domain Eukaryota; kingdom Metazoa; phylum Mollusca; class Bivalvia; order Cardiida; family Cardiidae; genus Serripes; species Serripes groenlandicus. Next base: position 47,852,159 of record JASEVX010000001.1, on the reverse strand, counting down.
CCGTGCCTGGGACTTAAACATGAAAACCTATTTAGCGTTTTTCAAGTTAAGAACTAATAAATATTATGAAACCTTTTCCCAAATATTATAAGCAATTTCTCCTTGTGTCACAATGTTTTCAAATGTAATTAGTCTACTGCAGTCAGGCATCAAAATGCATTTATATGTTGGAAAAGGCTAATAGATAATTTCTTTCATATACTAAGTATCTTTTTTAATTAAAAGATTGCATTTTTCACTTTTGTTCAATTCATTGACTTACACACAAAAGTATATGAAGGAACACAAAGTCATGTCACTTCTTCCACTAGTATCAGACTGGACCGCAACCACGTGTCTTTTTCATGTATCAAGACCTCAAGGCATTTTAACAACGTGATCATGGTGACTATATAAGCTGCTCAGATTTGCAGGAATTTCGACAGACACACTGAAGTATGATCTTTGAAACGCCAGATTTAAAAGCAGATCGCACATGAAAAGCAGTCCATCACCATACCAGCGTAGTGCAAGCTTGGTAGCCACACCATGGTCATATTAAAAACGCCAAAGGTGCACTGGGATTCCTTAAAGACTGTGGTGAAATCAAACAACATTGGTGAAATCATCATAACATCGCCCTGACAACGCCATAAGGACTCCGAACAAGTGGCGGGGTCTAGGCAGACACCCAAGGGTTGGATAAGAGGACGCTATGAAGTCTCTGTTGCAAATATTACCATTTCCGCAGTATCTTTGCCACACCTGTACTGACTGCGTGTACTTTGTTCATGGTGATGTCACGTCCCAGGTCAGAACACGATTCTTGGTTTTTGTTTTGAACATGAAGTTTTTTAAAGTAAAACATATTTTTATTAGAAAATACTTACCAGTCATTTAATACCTGATATATAATCTCAACACCGTTAATTCATCCAGAAAAGAAGCTCGCGCAGCCATGCATAGCCCTCACGCGTGTGTGATACACACGGCCGCCGGTAATACCGGCGCACGGGCCATGTGACCCCCACTTTTAATTTCACCGTTAACTTGCAGCGTTTAGTGTTGGGTGACGACGCGGGGTTGGGAGGCGGGAATCTGAAATGACTGGTAAGTATTTTCTAATAAAAATATGTTTTACTTTAAAAAACTTCATTTTTATGTCAAAAATACATTACCAGTCATTTAATACCTGATGACTTTGCAGCATCGGTCGGGAGGATCGTCCAACACAATGCCCGTCCCGAGAAATCGTAGCACTTGGTAAGAGTACCTACGGTACTACTAAATATAAACACAACTGTTCATGTATTTAGTAATTTGTGTATTAATTAGGTAAGTACTCGCTGAGAGTCCACTTGTGTGTCCAGAGAGGAATAATTTCTGATTGAAACGTTTTAAGACTTTATCAGAAGGATCTTATTACTAATTAAAGGAATAGGATATCCAGTGTTTGAATACGCTGCTGACATATCCTTCTCCTACCTGAGGTTGAATAACCCCTACTGTGGCTCTTACAGCCCTCGAATGTTTTATATATAACTTAAGACCCTTGACAGGGTACAAGATCAGGTTATATCTAAGGGAACACAGTTCACAGAAAGGTTGTGAAATGTGATGGGTTAGGAAGCACCAAAGGCAACTTGGTCTCAGTAGGAATACAGGTTTATAAGAACGGTTGAATAACCATACGGCTGTAAAACCTGATGAAATTCGTTTTTACTGAAAGCAAAGAACTCACTTCCCTGATAGTGTTCGCCAAGCAAGACGAATTTAAGTCTCAGTTTATAACTTAAGCAGCGGCCGCTTCCGAAGAACGTAACAGTTTGGAGAGAAATGGATCTGAACTTTGAAGTTAAGCGCATTGGAGCATCGAACAATAATTGTTGTGTTCATCGCCAAATCTTGAATGCGAGAGGTCGGCAACAAATGTAAGCATAAATTACTGATTGACGTACCTTAAAAAACACCAATCGGTAAGAACTGTCTACTTCTAATGAAGATGTAACGGTTATGTCGATAGGCAGGCCAGAAGAACGTTGAACTACGATCTCTGGGCCAATACTGTGTTTCTAAAGTCATTGTCAGGAAGGAATAACGACACCGGAAGTTGACTCATTTGAATTATGGGGGCAATTCAGGGAGTAATAATTATTGCCAATCGAAGGACTACTGTCTACTCTATTGATCATGTACATGTCCTAGTCAGTTAAGCCCTGTACTGTAATGAGTATTTAACACACTGCCCCGAACTGTAAACAATTCGGGTGTAGTATGAAGCATGTATCGGACCGTTTCCCTTAATTACTGATCCTTATCCAGGACATGGTAATCGGATTCTCTTATAGCGAATCGAGTCTGTCCGAAGGGCCAGCTCAACGAGAATCGTCCTACAACGAGTCTCTTGAGGGGAATAGATCCGACTTGCCCGTTTTGGGAATTAATTCTAAACGCAGGTAATCGAAGTGAAGTGTTTGAAAGGAACACTTCCCCGTTTACAAAGAATCGACGGTCATTCCTCGATGAAAAAGCAACCGGTACGTGGTAACAGGTGTCTGTTTGGTCTAAGAATCGCTCAGACAGCCGTTCCGGATTGCGTTCTTGATAAAACGGAACATTCCATTTTATTACTCGACCGTACTAGACGCAATCTGAGTCGATAAGTCTTATTCCGGTCTTCACCGGAACCAGACGAAAGACGGTTGTAGAAACCACCGAATGGAAGGTTGATACCCACTCCATGGCATTCCTGTTAGTTTAATAGAGAGGAGCGCTTCCCTATAGCCGCGGATTAGGGACAGTGCTCTACTTGGTTGTATGCCAACTTTGCTCCCGTACGGGGCTTTGATAAGGCAGGGCCAGCGGAAGCAGAAAGCTAGGCTCGAACTTAGCCTGTCCCTTGTGTCTTCACAGGTTGGGCTTCTAGGAATGCCTTTGCAGAAGTCACTGTACGTTCTGTCCCTGTGAACAATGTTGCCGCATACGCCGAAATGCGCCTATGGACGCAGTGAATGCAGTAACTTCCCACTAATGATAGTTTATTTAGAGTCCAGCTCTAAATTGTAAATCATCCGATGGAGCACTGAACCCGATATGTCTCTTATTCGTCAGACAAGACGGGGTCGTGGGTTTTACCCGACGACGTGCGGATTGACTAAAGCCGGTTCTGGACCGGAATGTCAGTGTCCGATTCGACATGGAGGAATCCTATGATCGATTGATTGTGGTTTAACGCCGTTTTAACAATTTCTCAGTTATATCACGGCGGCCAGTTCACCTACTCATGTATTTCCTGGTTTTCTCACACCAGTACTCCACACAACAATCTTCCCAAGCAACTGGCTACTTTTCCACATAACTTAGCCCATTGGTGGGAGGAATCCTATGAAGGAGTCATGATCGAGGAATTTATCCCTTTTCCGAAGAAGAATGAGATCGCATGGAATCAACCTTCGGTCCGAGCTCACGTATGAGAGAGTTCACAGAGTGACTATCCTCTGGGAATGGTTGATCCCGGTAGGCCAGCATAGGGGATTGATTTATGAAATCAACTGAATCTCTCCCATGTAATACCGTCGGACATCGACTCGTCCCAACAATTGGTACGATGGGTATTACTTGGGAGGAGTGTAGTCCCTAGAGACGCACTCTCTCCTCCCTGGGGACCGACATAACTATTTGACCGGTACTCCCCATACCCGATGGCCGACTGTTTAATCGGCTATGTCTCAGCATACTGCCCGATTGACTGCCGAAAGGTTATGTCCTAAGACATTACCCGTTTGACCGGTGCCTTACTGGCTATGTCTAAAGACATTGCCCGATCTCCAAATGACTGTGTCCGAGGACATTTGTCAATTGGAATACTGTTGAATTCCGAAGAATTCATAGTTGAATTTTTTGTTTTCACGGTGACCGTTTGCCCGGTAACCGTTTATGCCCAGTTAAGAGTTTGACTGCCCTGTGAACGTTCACGCGACAACCGTTTATGCCCAGTGATTAATTGAGTACTCGGTAGGCATTTGACTCATTCTCTAGCACTATCGACTCATTACATTCATATGAGTGTAAGGAACGACAACTCTGCGAAGGTGATTTTCACTTGGCTGTGTTCGAAAACACCCGGTTGTCCAATGCTTATGTCATAATATTGACAAAACGGTTGGAGTCAACTTGACTTAACGACTGCTCGTTACCCAGCTCTGGGAACGTTCAGTAATGGTAGCTCCCTCTGACCATTACTGACCGGTTGACTAATGATAGGCTGATGTGAGGCTGCTCTATCACTAGTCTCCAAAAACTTCAGACATTATAACTTGGCACTCTGTAGAAGTCCGAAGACCGCTGTACTGCAGAGTGTAGGTTTTGCTCGAACTCATTATAGGTTTAAACGACGTTTAAGCGTCAACCTTCGGGCATAACGTATTAGGCACCACCCTAAGTACTTCCTTAATGTTCTGCTGTAGAGGTCAACGCTCTACAGCCGGCTCGTAATCTGAAGGGGACTGCCCCCCCCCCCCCCCCCGCCCCGCCCGTCAGACGAGGAGGTGGGAGAGTGTCGAGCCCTACGATGCTTGACTCTAATCCGTCTTTCAACTGAAAGACACAACAGTCTTATACAAGTAAGAGAAAGGATTGAAAATAATATTCAATCTTGGTGTACTTTATTGTTGTGTTAACCCTTTCCCACATACATCTAATTTGCAGCAGACGACTTTAAACATATTTTGTCAAAAAATGGAAAATCTCTATAATTGAATGGATAACCAATGACTTGAAGTGGAAAACATAGTGGCAAAAGGAGAAATTGCACGTTTTGTGCAATTTCTTCTTTTGTCACTGTTTTCAAAAAGCTGTCTGCTGCAGAGGCGTCAGAAAGCGTCTATATGAGGGAAAGGGTTAAGGTGTCGATCGTGTGATATGAACCTCCTCTCTCCGCAGTAGAGAGAGGTCGCACTGGATCGATCGTCGGCGCCGAACTAACCGTATGGGACGGTCTCGACCTCCCTTTCACGGAAAACCTGAGTTATTCCGATCGGGGGTTTGCCTTCTAAGGACTGCCTCTTCGAAAGGTGTCCTTCCGGGAACAGTGAATTCCCATCAGGTGGGTATTGCTGATCCCGGTAGGCTTGGTTAACCCGCCTATCACCGATCCGTTACATCTTTTGAAACGGAGCTTTGTATCGGGGAAGGAGTGTAATCTCTAGAGAAGTACCATGTTCCACTTGGAGACACGGAAACATTTCTCTGTCCTGTACTACCTATAACTGGATATCTGGGCCTTGTGCGTAATGACCAGTGTTTTGAATATCCGTACTCTTCTATTCTCATTCTTTTGAGGAGTGTAATCCCTACAGAAGAACACTATTCCCCTTGGAGAAAGGAAAGATTTATCTGTCCTGTACTCCTTATAACCGATGTTAGACGGTTGGATATCTGAGCCTGGTGCGTAATGACCAGTGTTTTGAATATCCGTATAGACCGGTTGTGCGAAGAACGAGTGGTACTAGCTTAACGACTGCTCGTTACCTTGACTGCCCACTGCCCGGTCGCGTCATGTTAAACTGACTGATAATTTGCCCGGTCGCGTCATGGCTTAATGACTGACCGGTCGCGTCATCGCTAAATGACTGCCGGATTTGCCCGGTGACTGGTCGCGCCTAGGCGAAATGACTGACTGGTTGCCCGGTACCCGGTTACCCGGAGTCATATAGGTTTTGCTCGCAAGCATTACCCGGTTGACTAATGATAGGCAGTTGTGAAGCTGCTCTATCACCGGTCTCCAAAGAATTCTGTCCGCAGACATTATAATTTGGCACTCTGTAAGCGTCCGAAGACTGCTTACTGCAGAGTGTGGTGTTAGAGGTGGCCAATCAGTGAGGTTTCCCTTTGATTGACCCATGGCGTCTCCCGAAGGGTCAGCCCCAACACCTGGCGTCAGATAATGTCGTTCAGCAGACGGTTGCTCACTCTTGAGGCCAACCATCACTGTGTCCGTACGGTTTCTGGCCCGAAGGCCTTTGTTTCCCGACGGAATAACAGACATCAGCCGCTGCCATCCGCTCCTCCATGTCCCGCGAAGGACCAGCCGAAGCTGAGGGGGAGCGGTCAGAGCTCCAGATAAGGGGCGTATGCATGTCTAAAATCCTCATTTGACCCTCTTACCCTATGCTGTGGGTATTGAGAACCCACAGCATAGGGTTTGTTTCCTAAGAGGGAATTTGTGGGGAAAATAGCTGATTACACCTCCTAATCTGGACCTCTGAGCGGTTGTGCGGAGTGAAGAAGGAACAGCTCTGACCTTCTGCTCACTCAACACAGCCGCGGAGTCTGATTGTTGGGAGAACCCCTCAAACTCCGCTTCACTCGTAGAGCTAAGAGAAACCTTTTTAGGGGTCTTCTTACTCTTCCAGCTTTTGTGAGTCCTCCTCAACCCAGACTGTTTCCAAATGGAAGCAGGCCAGGAAGAGAAGTACTCACAGGGTGAATCCTGTGTGTACTTAGTGAACGCAAAACAGGACAGACGCGTGTCTCATACAGCCGTTATGAGCCACGCCTCTGATCACCACTATGTGACATAGAATATATATGAAACAAAACAATTTATACGATTCAACAAAAAATATAATTTTTTTCTATTTTTTATTTTCTACTATACCCGTTGATCACGGAACGTATTTCAATGAAAAAGATTTTACAAATATTTTCCAAAATTGTTCATGTTTAATTAATATACATAATGTAATACAAGGCGATAATAATATTATCGCTAATAGGGTCGGTGTAACTATAACTTCGTTGAAAGAATGAATGGCCATTACCGCACCCGATACGTAACTGAAATAGTGGGTGGGGTAACCCACCCGTGACTTCTCAGTTAGTTGTGTTCACAAAAAACAACTTAATTACAATTAGTAATTTACACAATTATGTTGTTAGGTTGTTAATGTAGTTGAATAACTGAATGAAAATAACTTGTTTAAGGCGAATGCCTTAAACAGACCAAGAAATAAAATATAAAAATGAAATAAATTCTTAGCTGTCAGTTGGTGTGTCCAGAAATTAAAAGTGGGGGTCACATGGCCCGTGCGCCGGTATTACCGGCGGCCGTGTGTATCACACACGCGTGAGGGCTATGCATGGCTGCGCGAGCTTCTTTTCTGGATGAATTAACGGTGTTGAGATTATATATCAGGTATTAAATGACTGGTAATGTATTTTTGACATAAAAATACTCAAAACAAATGCTGCGACTTGGGGATCATTGGCGACCATGGCATGATGTCTTGAGTTTTCACTACGCTTATGGCGACCTTGACATGCTCTTGGCTCATTTTCTGTTGCCTTAGCAGCACAGTAAGGACGCAATCCCGGTCTGACAGGGGTATCATTGAAAGTTTGACTAGCAGAAAGAAGTGAGGTGCAGAAGTTTTCCGTATATGGATCCCTTCCAAGACAAAATCATGTGCACGCAAACAAGTAATGGATGTAAACAATTATCTTGGTACACAGTCGCAGTTTCAAAGCTTATAAACATGACTGTACCAATTTCTTGATCTACTTCTAGTCATCCTTTTTTGACAGCTCAAAAATATGTTAAAACACGTTAGTAACTAACAATAAATTTCTTACATTTTGTGGTACAATAATAATTGTTAAGCTGACATTCAAAGACTGATTAAACTGATGTAAGACATGCCAGAAATTGTATTATATTCTGCAGAAAACTATTTCCTTTACAATTAGCAGTCAATGATTACAGACTGTCTCTGAAACACATGCTTTCAGAGTTAGGAAAGCAAGTAAGTAAATTGTGACCTTCATTGTTGCAGGTATCTATCTTATGAGTGATCCTGGTAGTTAATATCTTTGTTAACTCGTTATCAAACCTTTCCCTGATATACACAGTTGCTGATAACATTTCATTACAAACTTTTAAAAGAACTTGGATAGGAATATGTCGCCTGTCAATATTAGTCACTAAATGAAGTGTGATGGATAATCAAGAAGGGATACCTATAATATCACCCTGCCATGACAGCTAAAACAATAACAGTCTTCGAAATAAGCTGTAGTCCTTTGTCTGGTACGTCCTTGGCCAGTTACTTTTGGTTCAGACCAGTTTAATTTTATATGTAATATATATAACAAAATAAAAAAAAATAGGATTTTTGGACCAGTGAATTTAAAAAGTTAATTTTTAATATTTTCAACTTTCAGAGTCTGATTTTAGTTGTTAATTTTCTTACTCAGACATTTTCAAATCAGTTAACTCTGTCTTGGAGGTAAAGGGATACAAGTCTTATAATACATAAAAATGAGCAGATTTCATGCAATCATATTATTAGTAGGGGAATGAGCTTCATGTCTAAGAGTAAAAACAGAGACAAGAAACCAAAGTCTGACATGCAATTTGTCCATAAGAGTTGCATGAGCCCCTGATAAAAATTACCATGAGGTAGGATGCAAATGATTTGTGGGGAAAAAGTCCATGATTGTAAATCTACACACAGAGCCATAAATGCCTAGCTGTCTCATTACCTTGATTAGACAAAATACAGTTCAGTCCCAGGAGACAAACCTTTATATTTTGCAATGCCACATGAAAATTGAACAACTTTGGTTCATTCCAGCACTAAATTTAAACCTTTCCCTGAAAATAGAACTTATTAATCTACAGGTGATTTCAAAATGTGCATGTGAGAAAGAGTTAAAAAGGTTTAAAAAGTGTCAGACCCAAACTCAAAAATCCTCTTTAATTCTAATCCAACTTTACACTTGCCTTGTATAAATTATAAGTGGTTCAGCTCCTGCATTATCATGCTGTAAAAATCTATTCATTCATGAATGGTAAGTATCTTGTGTGCCTTAAATTGCAACTGATCAATGTCATCCATACCAAGTACCCCCCAGTTCCCTGAGGGCAAATTATCCTACAATAACATTGGACATTATTTCATTGAGAAAGTGAGAAAAAGGCCATCCAAGAACAGTTGACAAACGGGGACATGTTCATATATAGGCATGCTAGAGTCATGCTCCTTGTATTGTTCAATTCTCAATGTCACTAAATATAAGTGTTGTAAGTTCGAAATATATTCCTCAGACAGAAACAAAAATATGACCAATTAAATCATTCAGTATGACAGACAGATGGATAGATAGTCAGACAAACAGATCACAAAGAAGTGCTCCCACTCTGTTTCCCTGTCTGACAGGAAGGGGACACAAACATTAAATGAATAAATGGTAAATTACTTCTGAGATTGTAAAAGAATGAAGTTTCCAAAAAATTTGTTCACATGTGGGAGTCGGCCTTCAGTATTTTTAGCATCAATGTGGGAATGGAATAGAATTACACAAGAAAACATTACGTCAATGGCACAAAATTAATTGCTGCTTAATTCATTACATGCTTACAAGATAACCGCCTGCAGTAAGGTTACCTCAGTGCTTTTGGATACATATGATTCCCATATTTAACCCTTGTTTCTTCAGAATTTTAGGAATAACATTTTTAAGGCATTGCAGTGAGAATAGAAGCATTAATCATTTGACAATTTACTGATGTCTCTTTTCCCATTAGGTTTCCCTTTTTATCCAAATATTGATTTAACTTTTTGATATATGTTTTAATTACATAATTTCGTCAAATAAATTATTTTGTAATCATTTACAGGACGTGTTTTTATAAAGAAGTTCTCAGCATGTTATCCTCTTTACCTAATGTTTTCAAATGCTGTCTCAATCTACATAAGGCATCAGCACATTTTATGATAAAGGAAGAGTCTAAATCCAGACAATTAGGGAATGGTTATTGGCTCATATACTCTGCTAGGATGGATTCCAGTCAGATTAATTCTAATCGTACTAAACAATTTTCATACTTTTATGTGATGCTCAACAGCCTGAAAAATTGTATAATCTTGAATAGATGAATCCGGGACAAAATGCCACAGAACATAATGTCTACGGACAAAATGCCACACGTTACATAATGTCCGCTGACAAAATGCCACACATGTGTTTTATATATGTTATGGGATGTGTGGATAGCTGATAAAAGTGATAGATCATGAACTGTTTCACTCTAATACTGTTGCCACTTGTGGTGTGCTGCTATAACATTATAATTTATAATAAAATGTTTTCGAAATAAACTGTGGCATTTTGTCCTCTTTTCATATTGTGGCATTTTGTCCATCACTTTGTCTTGTCAACATTGCTTGCTATCTTGACTATAGTTTTCCAGATAATATACCAAGAGCTTTTTTCTGAACTTTACTGACAATAACTAATGGTAGTCTAAGATCAACAGATTTGTTTGTATAATTTTGCAAAAGATCAGCAAAAACAACTAGACAGGCATTTATCCTTGAACATATTCTAAGTTTTTGTACTTCGTGATTGTCAATGGAAATACAAGTTTTATTATTGAATAAGAGTTGAAAACATTTTGAGCAAATTTTCTTCTTTTGCCTCAATGTTTTAAAAAGTCATCTGCTGAAGATACTTCATACTATGTCTGCAATAGAAAATGGGTTAAAAACATAAACCATGTGTACAAAGATGTTTCTGTTTGTAGTGGAGCTTAGATTAGTTCAATGTTAATGAGAGGTAATTCAATAAACACATTGAGCCAGGGTAGGTAACTCTGTAATAGTTGGCTAAGTTTGCACCAGATCTTTAACTGAATTGTACTTGTATTTTTTAGTACAAAAACAGAGCGGCTTAATAGATTCCTCAGGATTCTATCATTTTGCATAATATTGTTTTGTCACATTTACACTTGTCACGCAGCAAACAGTAACTGCAACCATGGTGCATTACCATTATTTGATGACTTAAACAGATAAGACTAATAGACTTGGGAATTAATCCTGTAGACTGCTAAGAAAACTCTTTAGCCTTTTCCCACAATAAACAAATTTGCAGAAGACTTCAAGGTACAAAATAAAGGAAATCATAATGAGCAGTTCCTCCTTTTGCCACAGTGTTTTCAACTATTTTCAATAATTGCAATTTTTCTTTTTTTTTTATAGGTTTTTCATATTTTTGCCTAGAAGTTTCAAGTTCGTATGCGGAATATATAATATATGTTGGAAAGGGTTAAAATACTTATAAATATGGGTAAAATTGTGAGCAAGATGTCAGAGTGAGACAATTAATCACAAACTTTTATTCCCTCCATGGGATCAGTAAAAGAATGTTTGAAATGGTAAATTAATCAGATCAGAGTTTATCATCGCGATGAGACTTACAGCAACAATTGTTCTTGTAAATCATTCCATCACAACAGATTTACTGGCCTATAAACTATATGCAACATTAACAGAGATGTAGTACGAAATACCATTATTTACATAGACTAATATTAGAATTACCCATTGAAAGTACGCACAGAAATAAACAACCTGCATCTCACTCTCCAGATCTTGTGTTTTTACAGACTATGTGGGTTATTCATATTAATGAAGGTGCTAGATACTCAAATATGCTTTTCCCACAACAATTTCAACATGCTGATGCATCTGCAGCAGACAACCTTTGAAAACAATGTGACAAAAGGAGAAATTTATCAGAGCAATATCACCGTGTTCAATTATAACTTTCATTTATACAGATTTTCTATTCTTTTTACCAAGATATTTTCAGTTGTCTGCAGCAGGCAAAGCTTTAACAAAAATTATCTCTGTGACAGATTAGCCACAAAATGCTATTGTATCAAAATAATTATTTCATAATTTATAGTATAATTATCGAATAAAGTTGACAATAATGTGGCAAACGGAGAAATTACATAATATGATTATTGAATATAGTTGAAAATAATGTGACAAATGGAGAAATTGCTCAGTACTAGTATTCTATGTTCAAGAGCTCAATATTTGCACACTATCAGTTCTTTAAACACATTCTTGGCTTCAACTGGGTACGTACCTAAGGGCTGGATACTATTTTATATGACACAGGAGGAAACTCAGTTATAATAGAAACATACTACTCATGATTAGAAACTTAATTTGTCCTCCAAGAACTTTCACTAAGCCATGGTGAGTGGACAAGATTTAGTAGATTTTTGCAGCCAATGTATCTCAGAAAAATCTTAAGTGCTTTCTTGGCAAGTGAAAAATGTTATGGAGAAAGATCTGGTCAGTTCCATAGCTTTGGGAATCGATACTTGTGGTGAGTATTATCATCTAATAATTATAGATTAGCTCCAAGTTCATTTAGTTAAGCTTGAATCCATTGGCATTATGCACAACAGTTGTTACAAGACAGATAGATTCACTTTGTTTTGCATGATACAATCTATATAACACAGCACATGGGGGCAATATCCGCTTCTATCAGAAACTAAAAAAAGAAATTTTACATTCTCTGTAAATGATTATACACAATTGAACAGCAGACAGGATTGCCTAAATGTATTCTTCACTGCATCTGGTGAAATTTTAGATATCTACTATTCTGACAATGAGATATTTTTTTCTTATTCACATACATGTACTTGAGAAACTTCGATCACTGACGTCATTGACGTCATTACAGAGCTCCAGACAAGGGTCATCTTTCATATTCTTAACCCATATTGTCATATGACAATTCTGCAGCAGACCATATTTTGTCAAAAAATGGAAAATCTCTGTAATTGAATGTATAACCTATGACTAAAAGTGGAAAACATTGTGGCAAAAGGAGAAATTGCTCGTTTTGAGCAATTTCTTCTTTTGTCACTATGTTTTCAAAAAGCTGTCTGCTGCAGAGGCGTCAGAAAGTGTCTATATGAGGGAGTTAACCCTTTACCACAAACAGACGCTTTCAGACACATCTGCAGCAGACATATTTCCCACACTGTGTTCAACCTTATTCAATAATTACACTCAAATACAAAGACATTTTTCATACTTATGGATAGATTTTTAAAATTTGTCTTATTCAGATTTGTTGTGGGTATTAAAAGAGTTAAATTCTTGAACCACAAACTCAATTTTGTGGGCACTTAAACAGATCTTACAATTGGGTAACCACACAACAGCATTTCCATTCAGCAAAAAGATATATTGTTGGATGATGTAGTCCTGTTCAATCCTTTATATTTGGACCACTCCATATTACATGTATGTGTTCAGCATCCTGGTTCCTTTCATCAGAGGACTAGTTAACCCTTTTCCTCATACGACAATTCTGCAGCAGACGACTTTGAACGTATTTTGTCAAACCATAGAAAATCTTCATAATTGAATGGATAACCTATGACAAAAAGGGGAAAACATTGTGGCAAAAGTAGAAATTGCACGTTTTGTGCAATTTCTTCTTTTGTCACTATGTTTTCAAAAAGCCGTCTGATGCAGAGGCGTCAGAAAGCGTCTATATGAGGGAAAGGGTTAAGGGGAGTTAACTGGTCCCTTTCCAACGATATCTCTCTCATAACTCAACCAAAGTCTATGCTGTGGGTACTCAAAAGAATCGTCTCAGACTCACTGAGACGATTCTTTTGAGTACCCACAGCATAGGGTTTGACTTGAGTGTCAAATAAGGATTTGAAAACATGAAAAACGCCGCTTATCTACTAGAGCTCTGATTCATCTAAATAAACTGATATGTTCTTAACCATTACTGGTTATAGAACCACCAAGTTGAAAGCAACTACATCAACATGTGCAACTTGCACAAAATTTAATTCTAAGATATTGCGATATTGTACAAAACATCGCGTGAAAAGTAGAATGTATGCACAATATCTCTTTTACCAACATGTGCAGTGTTGTTAGAAGTAGCATGCGTTAGCAACAGGGTTTATTTTACAGAAAAAAATAATTTGATGGCAAATTGGCCAAGAATGAAACATCCATGCTTAATCTCTTTAACAAATGCCAAAGCAACGTAAGCACTGCTAAGTGCAGTAAACTGCAATTGCAGATGCATTATGGAATACTCCATAAGTCCTAAGTCTGTAGTAGTTTTTACTTGTAATCCTTCTCACATCCAGATGTATTTTGACATATCTGCAGCAGAAATTTTTTTGAAAACATTTTGGCAAAAGGAGAAGTAATTCATGTTTTCATTTTAACCATACTGTTTATATATAATCTCTAGGCAAATATATAGACAACTTGACAACATTACAGATGACTTTTAAAAAGGTGTTTTTCTCACAATGTTTTCAAATCACCATCAAATTTATAAACCCAGATATTGCAATTTCTTTCCTCAGATATCTTCAGAGCAGAATAATGATTCTCTAGAATATCATAATGAGGTATACAGTTAAATACATGCTCATTAACCCTTCCCCTCATATAGACGCTATCCGACGCCTCTGCAGCAGACGGCTATTTGAAAACATAGTGACAAAAGAAGAAATTGCACAAAACGTGCAATTTCTCCTTTTGACACAATGTTTTCCACTTTTAGTCATAGGTTATCCATTCAATTATAGAGATTTTCTATTTTTTGACAAAATATGTTCAAAGCCGTCTGCTGCAGAATTGTCGTATGGGGGAAAGGGTTAAGGCAGTTTTATCAGGGAAAAGGTTCAGGAATAGGCAGACCTCTTCATAAATGGGTGGCTTTCTAGTTCTAAAATCATTATTTAACCTCAAAACTTAAGGTGTGGGTAACTCAGGTACATCAACTTATTGAGAAAATTCTTTGAATATACACAGTATAGGGTTTTAATGAGCAAAAAGACAGCTAGTTTACTCTGTCATACAAAGATGTCTGAAAAGTACAAACAAAAACCTGGTGTATCACGATGGAGAAGTGTGATCAGAGAATGTTTTTGGCTGAAGTATAGAGCCTACTTTTTACTGTGCCAACTGATGCAGAAATGTGCACAAGTGGGTGTCTGAACATACAGTATGCCCGTAAAATGTGTTCACAGTGACGTAATCAGTGCTCTTTTCGCTATAAATCAAAGTCGTGCTATGTTTGTTATCTTGTGAGTTTTAATGTCATTATTCATGACGTTCAGAGGCAGTTTCATGTTTCTTAACCCTTTCCATCATACACCAATTCTGCAGCAGACGACTTTGAAAATATTGTCGAAATATAGAAAAAAATCTCTATTATATAATTGAATGGTTAACCTATGACTAAAACGGGAAAACATTGTGGCAAAAGGAGAAATTGCTCGTTTTGAGCAATTTCTTCTTTTGTCACTACATTTTCAAAAAGCCGTCTGCTACAGAGGCGTCAGAAAGCGTCTATATGAGGGAAAGGGTTAAGCACCCCCTTTAACAATTGTTAGCTCCAGGTGTTTTTATGCTTTTTTTGTTGTGGATACATGTATTACTTTCCAGTCAATGATTTTATACATAAATTCTCATAATTTCCCTCTAATTAAACCAGAAAATGAATGCATGCAGATTTATAACATTCTGAAATCAGGTTTATCAGGCTATCTATTTTTTGTCCTTAAATTTCTGAGCTTAAAGTACATGGAGTTGTTTTAACACTTTCCCACACGCCACAAATCTGCAGCAGACTGAGCTTTGAAAACAAAAGAATATCGCTATAAATGAAGGTATAATTACTGAAAAAAGTTGAAAACATTGTAGCAAAAGGAGATATTGTTCTAAAGTTGCATGCTGCAAATGCATCAGAATGCTTCTGTATATGTTAGAAAGGGTTAGGCCAACAAAAAAATTCCAATAATCTATGAAACTGACTACCTCTACCCTACACCCACATGTTTCCTTAGAAAATCTCCACCTTCCTAACCCTTTCCCACATACAACAAATCTGCAGCAGACAACTTCAACAAATCTAAGGCAAAAATATGGAAAACCTCAGTAAATGAAAGTATAATGACTGGAAAAAGTTGAAAACATTTTGGCAAAGGGATGAATTGCTTGTTTTGAGCATAATTTCTACGTTTGTCACAATATTTTCAAAACATTTCAGCTGCAGATCTTTATGTGGGTAAAGGTTAACTGTGCTATCGTGACTGCCAAAATGCTGACATTTTCAAATATCTGCCAATCCGCTGCATGTTTTATCAGCCTCATGAATACTTTTCTGTTCAATCAACAGTTTGAACCTTTTGAACATACAACACTGAAGATGGATGACTTGGAAACATCTTGGTAAAAATGTGGATAATTTCTACAAACAAAGAATAATTGGTAAGAAATGAGAACATTGTAGCAGAAGGAGAAAATGCTCATTTTTTCTGAAATGTTCCCAAAAGTAGTCGACTGCAGAATTGTCATAATAGCAGAAAGGGCTAACCCTTTCCCACTTGTAGACACATTTTGATGCATATGCAGCAGACAATTTTTGAAAACATGGCAAACGGAGAAATTACTTATAATGAGCACCTTCCTTCTGCTACAAAGTTTTCAACTCCGTCTCATACTATTTCTTTCATTTAGAGATTTTCATAGATGATTTCAAAGTTGTCTGCTGCCACTTTGTTGATTGTGGGAAGGGGCCGTTCAAAAAAATCTACATTTGTTGTTCTTTGATTGGTGAAATAGATGCATTTTAACCCTTTCCCTCATACGGCAATTCTGCAGCAGACGACTTTGAACGTATTTTGTCAAAACATAGAAAATCTCCATAATTCAATGGATAAACTATGACAAAAAGTGGAAAACGGTTGTGGAAAAAGGAGAAATTGCACGTTTTGTGCAATTTCTTCTTTTGTCACTATGTTTTCAAAAAGCTGTCTGCTGCAGAGGCGTCAAAAAGCGTTTATATGAGGGAAAGGGTTAATACATTCATAAAAAGATTCTTGTTTACAACATTTTTAGAAAAGTAAAATATTCAGTTGCCATGAACGACTTTAAGATATACGCTTGCACTAACTGACAGCCACAAACAAAGACTAAGAAAAGAATACCATATTGAAGTTGATTACTAAACAAGAGGGCCATGATGGCCCTGGATCGCTCACCAGATTTTTTTTTTTTCACTTTAGCTATATAAGCCCCGCCCCCTGGTGGCCATAGTTTCCGACCAATCAACTTGGCTTGGAGGAATCTGATAGAGGGTCAGCCTAGGAACATTTCTAGAAAATTATTTGAAAATCTGCCAACCAGTTTGGGAGAAGAAGAAATTTTGAAGTTTTTTTCATTTCGTTGCCATGGAAACCAGAATTATGCATGGATCCCAAAAATTTGAAGGAAATCTGGTGAGGTCATTGAAAGGATGCTTTCTGTGAAGTTTCATCCCAATTGACCCACTGGTTACTGAGAAGAAGAAGTTGACGCACGCCGGACGCCGGACAAAAGGCGATCACAATAACTCACCTTGAGCAAAGCTCAGGTGAGCTAAAAACAGCAAATATAAAATAGAAACATTTATTTACCTTGAATGGTCCTTTTGAAGAAGGCTTTGCAAGCTTCACAAGATGAGACGCCATAATGAAATCCTGACGCAATGTCCCCACACACGAGACACAATTTTTTTTGTCCATCTGATATGTCTACATCACCGTAGGAACTGCTAGTACAGTATTCTATTTTAGTGTGCAGGTTTTCGATACTACAGGGGGACAAATCCCCGCTGCTGTCACCACTGTCCCCTGTATACCCACTGTCAACGTCAAATGTGTCCACTGCATATGAGAAAACTGGCGAACCAAAATCTAACTTTGTGTCATCTATACTACTGGGCGACAGATTCCCACTGTCCAGTCCATTGTCTCCGGAATCATCGGGGAATGACTTGTCTGAGCCATAGTCATCAACTATTCCATATTCACCGAATAGATCGCGTCCAAAGTCCTCATCAAAGTTTGGTTGTGTACAATGACTTAAACTGAGTGGACTTGAGGGCTCACACTTAATACCAATAGACACATCCATCTGGCCAACAAAGGCGGACCGTTAGCTGCCAAGAGGCTGGGAGGAAAAATGGTGAATGGTTAATGTGATTTCAGTTACTGGTAAATACAAATGTTAGCATCTGTGTTTGTTGTTTCTTTAATCTTCTACAGTGATATATCAGTTTGGACCTTTTTGTGCTTTAATTATACCTCTTTGTTCTGTATGATGTTTGCTGGTTCTTTGTTCCTTGAGAGTTCTTTGAAGTTCTTTGGTTGTTGTTAAGTTCTGAAATAACACAAATGAACTGTTATAAAATTAGAACTCTTTTATAATGAAAAGACAAACAAGGATTTCTTCTACAGGTTCTACAAGCAAAATTGATAAGCTACTCTTCTTTCTTTTCAAATCATAAAAGTTTGTCTGCAACAAGTAGCATTTATAGTTGCATTTCAGTATGCCCAATATAAAGAAAAGAAACAGAACCGGGCTTAACTATTTCCTATTTGCAGATTATGCATCATACAACTTTTGGAAACATTGTCCTAAAAGTAGAAATTACTCTCAATGAGCAATTTCTCCTTGTACTGAAATGATTTTAACTTTTTTATCTACATTTTATCAAAGGTGTCCGCTACAGATGTTTGTTGTCTGTTGGAAAGGGTTTAGTGAACCATTAACATTATATGATATTTCGAGGGCTTGGCGTGAAACAGTTGTAACTAAAATTTGTATTTTTTTACCAATGTTAATTACCACGTCATAAAGTCTTTATAAGCGTGGATTCATTTTTCTTGGTAAACAACGGAAATTTAGGTGCCATTGCTCGTCCTAAATTTGCATTGTTTACAAAGAGGTCAAAATTGTCCCCAAATCAGGGTTTTCAAAAGGTTTTCAGTTACAACCGTTTCACGCTAAGCCCTCGAAAATTTTATTGAGTAGTCTGCTTTGAAAAGTCTGAATAGACATTTGTAAAATCAAACAAAAGAGCATGCTTATTTAGCCATAAATTTATCAGAAATGTTTTCATAAGTCGTCTGCTGCATATGCATCAAATATTCTCTGTACCAGGGCATGGGAAAGCAAATAAGATTTATGTAATTCTTAAATGCTACATTCTGATTTCCCTACTAACATCTTGCGGGACCAAGGCAATGATTTTCAATTTTGAAACAAACTAATGTAACATATAGAAAAGATTAAAAGATTATATAGTTCATAATAAGTGTTGTAAAATATTTTAAGAAATATAATTCTACAAAGACAAAGTGTCAAGTGTTACTAAATGTATACCCCTTGTTTATCCTTTTCCATTATGCAACACATCTGCAGCAGGCAACTTTGAAACCATCTGAGCAA
The DNA here is from genome assembly GCA_031761405.1 of Serripes groenlandicus. Taxonomy (NCBI): domain Eukaryota; kingdom Metazoa; phylum Mollusca; class Bivalvia; order Cardiida; family Cardiidae; genus Serripes; species Serripes groenlandicus. The sequence continues at coordinate 47,833,047 of JASEVX010000001.1, read as the reverse complement.
CAATTTGGGAAATTCTTTAAAAAATTTCCTTATGCAACACAAGTCCTCTCAGGCAGATCATGAGATGTGTTAAAATATGTCCGTATCTGGGAAAGGGTTAAAAGACAATAATGTACAACAAAGTGTAAAAGCTTCCGTTAACATCTCAAGTATAACAATACTCATTGAGATACTTACTGAGGACAAAATAAACAAGTCAGTACATCACAAAATTATACAGAATTGCAATTTTGCCTACGAGAATGAGATCGGCTCCCTAATCTTATAAACATGGTCTGATTATTTGGTCTCCATTTCCATCAATTGAAAATGTTTCTATGGTTCTTCAATCAAATTTGCCATCACCAGGTTTGACAGACTACATTCTGCTTAGTATGTATTTATGAACCCTTGCCAAGCAAAATTAACTATTTGGCGATCAAAGTGCAGCTCTATAATGCACTTGTCACAGGGAAAACATTGCAACAAAAGGTGAAATTGCAATATTTTCAACTCTTTGTCAAAAAGGTACTTTCAGTAGTATAGATTTTTCAGCTTGTTCATCTGTTGATTGTAACGAAAGTAGACAATATTTGAAGTATCAAGTGAAGTAATGGGCTAACCAAACTTTCTTGTATGTTGTAGAGGGTTACTATCCTTATTAAATGGATTTGGTTCAATCACTGCAAAAAGCCCTTTTGTTTACTCTTTGCCAAATCAATGATTGTGAATAACAGTGTGTGTAAGCCAAGCCTGTCTGTCTGACAATCTCTACTAATGAAGACATTGTCTATATTTACTACCCAATTAATTGTTTTAAAAATGATCTCAAGTTTTGTTAATGACATTCAGTTATATTAATTTCAATTGCATTAGGTATAAATAAATACCTCCAAGTTGGGCTCCAACCCAATAAAAAATTATTTGTTGCTTGTGATAAGTTAGTTTGTTTTATTGGGGTTTTACGCCATTTTCAACATTAGTTCAGTTATATCACAGCAACAGGTCACTTATTCATGATATCTGGGTAAACAAACCAGGAAATGTGCCTTGCCCAAGGGAACTCCACCATGACCGTAGTGCAGTAACTGGAGATCAAACCTGGGATGCCCAAAGCTAACCGCTTGGCCGCTAATGATAAGATATTTCTCATAATTTCATATTGTTTTCTATTCTAAATAAAACAAGAGGCCCATGAGGGCCTATGCTCTACTGGTATGGTTCTTTGGTCATTTTCAATCCAGAGCATGTATGTATGGTGAAGATCGGATAGTAAATGGAGGCTCTTTCGTGTTCACTTGCATGGGCAGATCTGGCTGATTTTCAAAAGGAACCAAGCTCTCATTAATATTTAACTACTATCTAAGTTTGGTGAAGATCAGATAGTAAATGGAGCCTCTATTGTGTTCACATGCTCAATTATAGCAATTTGGACAATTTCAAGGGCCATAATCCAGTCTTGCATGGGCGGATCTGGCTGGTTTTCGAAAGGAACCAAGCTCTTATAGATATCTAACTACTGTATAAGTTTGGTTGAGATACAATAAAAAAAGGAGACTGTATTGTGTTAACAAGCTCTTTTATAGCAATTTTGACCATTTCAAGGGCCATAATCCAGTCATGCATGGGCAGATCTGGCTGGTTTTCGAAAGGAACCGAGCTCTCATGGATATCTAACTACTGTTTAAGTTTAGTTGAGATACAATCAAAAGTGAAGACTGTATCGTGTTAACAAGAAATTGTTTACGGACGGACGACGGACAAATCGCCACGACATAAGCCCTTCTGGCCTTTGGCCAGTAGAGCTAAAAAACTTTCATAAGTTCAGATTAACCCTTTTTATCCTTAAACTATTTCCCATATATACAACAAATATATGCTTAACTCTTTCCCCCATGTATTTGCTTTTGAAGCCAGGATTGCAGCACTGATAACTTTTGAAAACATTGATTGAAAAGGAGACATTGAGTAATGAGTAGAAGTAGTAGTATAAGCAAATTAAGTTATATTTTCTCTTTATTGTTATTATTAATTCATGAGTGGGAGACATTTCCACTTTTGCAACAATGTTTTCAAATTGATTCAATATTTGTTCTTTCATTTTTAGAGTTTCCATAATCTTGACTAAATCTTTTCAAAGATGTTAACACAATATTAGCAATAATATTAATTGACACAAACGTTTGGGACCAACTAGAATTTGAATCAGTTTAAGTTCAAGGCATTACTCTTGAAAAAATAAATAAAGATAAACTTTAATTGAAAACCAACTGAACCATGAATTGATCTTTAGATAAACATTTTATGGTAAATATATATATATAGATAAAAAGGGTCAACAAGTGTTTTCTGGCTGGATGGCCTGAACTTTGTATTTTTATAAATACTTAGTGAAACTTTTATCATGTTACATGAGTGATTATGTTTATCCATGTTTGAACATATCTTTTAAATTAAGAATCATGTTGCCTGACTGTGTTAAATGTTTAATCATGAAACATGACCATGATATCATGATATAATTTCCATATTTGTGATTGAAACATGTTTTAAAGACAAACATGGTCAGAAGAACACATTATGGATAAATCTATAATCACTTGAATACAGATTTCATTTCATTTTGATTACTTCAAATAAAACAGTTTATCCAATAAAAACAGAATTTTGAAAAACTGGTGGCCAGGAAATGATCACAACTGACCATGTTTGGCCATGGTCAACACTGCTTGTACAACAATGGTAAATATTTGCCTTACTTCAATCTATAAACTTTTAACTGATCATTATAAATCAAAATCATGTGAATCATATGTATCATTAAACAAAAGGGCCATGATGGCCCTGGATCACTCACCTGATTTAATAAAACATGGTAAATGGTCACCCAAGGAACACCTGTGCAAAGTTATTCCAAAATCAGGCTTATACTTTTGACAAGAAGTTTTTCAAAGTTTTCAAAGTTTTCACTATAAATTCATACAAGAAAATCAAGCCCAACCCCCTGGCAGCCATGTTTTTCAACGGATCAGAATAATTTGAACAATCTTGGTAGAGGGTCACCCAAGGGACATCTGTGCCAAATTAATTTCAAATCGGTCCAGGACTTTTGGACAAGAAGATTTTAACTATACACATAATAAGGAAAACAAGCTCTGTCCCATGGTGGCCATGTTTTTCAACGGATCAGAAGATTTTTAAAGTTTTCACCATTTATACATATAGGGAAAATAAGCCCCTTTTCCAACTGATCAGAATATTTTGAACAATCTTGGTAGAGACCCAAGAAACATTTGTGCTGTTTTTTAACTGATCAGAATAATTTGAACAATATTGGTAGAAACCCAAGAAACATTTGTGCCAAATTGTTTTCAAATCGGGCCAATTCTTTTTGACAAGAAGGTGTTTTAAGATTTCACTATTCACATATAATGAAAACATGCTTCGCCTTATTGTGGCCATCTTTCTAAACGGATCAGAATAATTTGAACAATCTTGGTAAAGACATTTGCGCAAAATAATTATAAAATCGTGCCTGTACTTTTGGACAAGAAGATTTTTAAAGTTTTTCCTTTCCTTTGCAATGGCAACCAGAGTTTATCATGGAATTCAATTCTTTAAACAAATTTAACAGACGACAATCCAAAGAACATCGCTGTAAAGTTTTATCAAAATTGGCCAAGTGGTTGAGGAGATTTGAAGCAAAATGGATGATGTACGACAGACAACGACGACGGAAGACAGGTCACAATAACACACTCTGAGCCTGTGGCTCAGGTCTGGTGTGCTATAAAAGGTTTTAGTTTAGAAAGAGCAAAACATCAGTAAGATTTTAAGAACATCAAAGCAGTGTTTTAACAATTAAAATATCTTTATGAATTATTAAAATCAGACTGGTAAGTACTTTGATCCAAGCGTCTAGGAGAACATGATGAATTTATCTTCGAAGATAAATATAGAACAAGAGACCCAAGAGAGCCAGTATTGCTCCATTGACAACAGGCAAAATTAAATCACTATAGCCATAAGGCAAAACAGACCTGCCCCCTGGTGGCCATGTTTTTCGACCAAGCATCATGGCTTGAAGGAATCTCAGAGGGTTACCCAAGGAACATTTCTACAAAGTTATTTGAAAATCAGCTGGATACTTATGCAGGAGAAGATTTTGAAAAATATCATTATAGCCATATAAACCAAAACAATTTTATCTAAAATCTATTTATAGAATTCTGAAGTAACTTTTAGATATGTTCAAACATAGTCTATCATGTTCAAAAAGAAGGATTTGATAATGTTTTGAAACATTTAATGTGTTCAAATATTATCCATCATGATAACAAAGACAATCGAGCGCTTGGCGTGAAACAGTTGTAACTAAAATTGGTATTTTTTTCACCAAGGTTAATCACCTTGCCATAAAGTCTTTATAAGCGTTAAATCATTTTTCTTGGTAAACATTGGAAATTTAGGTGCCATTGCTCATTCTGAGCAAAGAATGAGCAATAGCATCTAAATTGTCATTGTTTACAAAGGGGTCAAAATTGCCCCTAAACCAGGGTTTTCAAAATAGGTTTTTAGTTACAACCGTTTCATGCCAAGCCCTCGACATGTTTAAATCATCAATTGATGCAACCATTACACGTTATTGATGATGATCTTGTGTGATCTTAAAGATAATATTTAGGTCATTATCTGGAGCTCTGATGTTAGAACATCATTAAACATTTGAGTCAAAACCCTTTCCCTCATACAACAATTCTGCAGCAATGACTTTGAACATATTTTGTCAAAGAATAGAAAATCTCTATAATTGAATGGATAACCTATGACTAAAAGTGGAAAACATTGTGGCAAAAGGAGAAATTGCTTGTTTTGAGCAATTTCTTCCTTTGTCACTATGTTTTCAAAAAGCCGTCTAGTGCAGAGGCGTCCGAAAGCGTCTATATGAGGGAAAGGGTTAAAGTAATACTTTAAAATAGGCATTCATCCATCACTTTCTTTGTATCCATGTAGTGTCATAATAATTGTTTACTTACAGCAACTATTAATCAAATCATTAGTCGCCGGGCAGAAGCCCGCGACTTCTATTTTTAATAGCTTTTCGGAAATCACATGGGAGGGCGGCTTATTATTAGAAAGAAACAAATCTAGATGATTTGAACATATTACAATTGTGGTTGTTTACGAACACTAATAAATGACACATCTAAAATGAAATAAATATTCCGATTTTTTAATGTTTGCAGTTTTTTTTATTTCACTCGCATTTAAGTTTTTTGTCTTATTTACGAAGACAAAAGTGGTCCCTTCAAGACGTGAACCAACACCCCCTAATGCAGACTCTTATGTGTCATCATTGAGGTCAATTTCGGATTCTCCTTTTAATAGCAATTTTAACTTACTAAATGTTGTTTTCATGTTCAAAGAGATGTCTTGATTTGTGTAGAATTCATTTAATAATGTTATCCATGAATATCTAAAGTAGGAACTGTTTCTAAGCTAAATATAGACCCTATTCTGTTGTGTAGTTTCGTGACCTTTAACATCAATTTTCGCGCATGCGCATTTCGATATGAAAAAGCGAGTGATATTATTTTATTTTAGACAACTACAAGACGAATGTTTGACGCAAAGCGTCAAAGAGAAGCCGCAATATTTCGTTGTACATGTAGAAATAAGAAAAAAAGAACATTTTTAAATCCACAAACAATAGAACAATTTAAACTGTAGACGGTAATGCTGATATATTTCTCCTTTTGAAGACTTTTGTTTTCTTCAAATTACCTCCCTTTAAAGCAATACCAGGATATTTACCTTGTGATTCGAATAAGATTGACAAACATTGAAATTATATGAATGAATACTATTATTTAAATAAGTAACAACAGCAAAATTAAATTTAAGCCAGATAAATGTGTACACATTTCGTTAATTTTTTATAGATACCCTAATGTATAGGTATGTATATAAAATTTATAAGCAAATGTTTTCATTACTACGTTCCTAATGTTTGAATAGACTAAGGAAAGTCAAGAATACATAAATAAATCAATGCAGTCTTTTCCGGCGACATTGATGCCTTGCATCAACTTTCTCTTGTTTTTATAATATACAGAAAATACTAGATCCATCACACTCTATTATTGCAAAACGTACACAGGGTGATGCAGAGTTTTGAGATTTACATTTTCTATATCCCTGTTTACAACAAATTTCTTCAATTAATGTTTCTTCTTTAATAACCTCCCTTTAACTATGGAAAATATGATAATACATCTCATGACCAAATAAACCCAGAACACTTTCTAGATTCATTTCAAAATGGAGTTTTATTCATAAAAGTTCATTAAAAGGCTCATACTTGAATGCCTCAATCGGTGTGAAATATTGTGATTTATTTTGGAGTTTATTTCAAATGAAATATCGTACAGGGTTTATTTTGGTAATTTTGGGAATATGACCTATACCAATGGGAATTGGGAATTGTTGAGTATTTTTTGGCAAAAATTGGGAATGTTTTCATAAATTATATGCTTCCATGGTACCTGGATATTAAACCTGAAGTGTTATGTCTCTGTGAATAGATTATTGCATGGACGGGAAGAAACAGTTACATGTTTATATATTCTTCTTTGTTTACTTTTTTTTCCCCAATTTTCGTTTTGAACTTCTGATTGGGAATTTATATTGAAAAATTGGGAAAAAAACATTCTTTTTGCCATTGAAAACATGACCGATTACTTGCTAAAAAAATGACAAAAAACCCCCAACCCTGTCGTATAGTTCTAATGTATATATTTTATTAGAAAATTCGAAACCAAATACAAAATGCTACCTTTACAAATTAGAATATAACTGAGATGGAAATTCCAGACTTTAAATATCATAACACTCATGTTTTGAAAGGATTTCTGGTGTTTTTTTACCTGATAACTTGCTTTACAAATCTATTCTTACTTAATTAAACATGCCATACAATTCGTCTTACGATGCACAGAACATGTTTTCTATTCGTTATTCTAGATTTAAATGCGTTATAGGATGCATAGATAATATATTCAATTCGTTTTTTTCTGATTTTCAATGCGTGATAAAGCATTCACGCGCCTTATCTGTATTTCTGCTAACATGTTTATAACATGGTCAAAGCATATTTGATTGTCCAAAAAAATCATGCTTGAAACATGCTTAAATATGTTATGATCATAAAAGGTTCGCTAGCGTATCTTGTTAAAATTGAAAAACAGATCAGGGAATTTTGAAGGGCAGTCGACAGCTAAATTTGGTATGTAGTCGACCACCATCAACCAGCATAAACATCTACTATACTTCAAAATAAACCACCTTCTCAACCAGACTAAACATCTACTATACTTAAAAAATTATTAAACTTTTTTTAAAAAAAATAAAGTTATGTTCAGGTGTTATATGAACCTGTACATCTGGAAAGGTTCAAGCAGTCTGATAAAGAATAACGCTATTCAAATAAGCTTGTTAGAAGCTTCTGTCAACTTTTATAGATTTTGATAAGACAGAGCATAATGTACAGGCTGATCTGAACTTAAATTGTTCAGAAATGCCGACTTTCAAAATAAAAGATGAATGATTTTATTATCTCCGAAATTAATGGCCCAAGAATCTGGCAGTTTTTTTTACAATAATACATGTCAGCGTAAATATAATGTTTAAAAGCTGACACGTTGTAGACAACTGAGACATGTGGTACATGTCTTAAGGAAGTGTAAATTGTCTCCTTCATTACAGCTATGACATTTTCAGCCCTTACCTGCTTAATTTATCCCTCTGCAGCAGGACTTTTAAAAAACAGTGTAGCAAAAGTAGAATTTGCCCATGATGAGCAATTTCTCCTTTTGCTGCAGTGTTTTTAACTTTATTCAATATTGTTCTTTATTGATAAAGAGCTTCCAATATATTTGTTACTTAATTTTTTGAAGTCATCTGCTACAGATTTGTTGTATGCTGGAAAAGGTTATCCTATAAGATATTTTAAAGTTCACTACTTTCGAAACCCAGTGGAAAGCAATATTACATCTTGAAAAATTGAATTATTGCTTTAATATGAAGTTGAAAACATTATGGGAAAATGAAAATTGCTCTTCATGAGCCACTTATTTTTCATTCACAATGATTTCATCTTACCTGTTTGATATAAATGAATCCACAGTTTAACTGTCTGCTCCATAGAAAGGGTCATAATATTTAACCCTTTCTCACATACGAAAAATCTGCAGCAGACAACTTTAAAAACAAAGTATCAAAAACCTGAAAAATCTCAATAAAAAAAAGTTTAATTGTAAACATTGTGGCCAAAAGGAGAAATTGCTCATTATAAAGTCGTCTGCTGCTATTGCGTCAAAAAGCATCTGCAGGTGGGAAGGGGTTAATCTTGTTTTTGGTTGTTATATTTTTCATAACATATCACATTAAGCCGAACCTAATAAACCCTTTCCAATATGCAAATGCAAGCCGACACCTTTTGAAAACATTGTGATCAAAGGAGAAATAATTTATAATGAGAAATGTGTCCTTCAGCCAACATGTTTCAACTCAGTTCAATAATTTGTCTTTTATTTGTAGAGGTTTTTGGTTCTCTCTTCTAGAGACCCTTAAAGTCAGTCTTCGTTTCTGTCCGTTTGTTTGTTTGTTTGATTGTTTGTTTGTGGCAAGCGTAGCACCAAAACTATTCAACGGATTTCGACCAAACTTGGTAGGGATGAAGGGTCTAGGCTCTAGTTGTTCCTTTGGAAGTATGGTCGCCATAGAAACCACCGTTGCTATGGAAATGGGCGAAAACTATCTCCTCCCACAGTTTTTCGAATTTAAAAACCACTCGGTGTGCGTTGTGTAGCCCATCAGTTGCTACATCGAATGATCGTCCCGATTTTTTATCCGTCTCTTCCTTTTCTTAATATTTGAGTTGCCGTAAGGGGTACCATTTCCGCGGAAAACACAGACACGTCAAAACTAAATATATCAACACAAAAAGAAATGGTTTCCTATTACCTGATCGCTGATTGGCTAAAAATCCGGACACGACCAAATATCGACCAACCAGAGAGCACTTCACATAGCCATTACAACTTCCGTTTCCCGTACTTTTACACGAGGAGAAGAAATATTCAAGTGAGTTTGACACTGTTCTCGCGACAGCTCGATAGCTTGTTTCATTATTCGTGCGGTGTCGTTAGAGTAGATACAAGAGAGAACCATCGTCGCAGTATGCTTGTCTATGTTATTGCTGATATGTTTTCGAACATCTGCTGCAGATTTGTTGCATATGGGAAATAGTTAACCCTTTCACATTTGCAGAGGCATTTGACGCACATACAGCAGACAACCTTTGAAAACATTGTGACAAAAAAAGTTTTTCGTGTTTTTTTCAGTTATTATACCAAACATTTATAAAGGCTTTCCGTGTTTTTGCATGAAGGTTTTTGAAAGTTATCTACTGCAGATTTGGTGTAATATGGTAATGAGTTAACCCTTTCCCTCATACTACAATTCTGCAGCAGTCGACTGAACATATTCTGTCAAAAAATAGAATATCTCTATAATTGAATGGATAACCTATGACTAAAAGTAGAAAACATTGTGCCAAAAGAAGAAATTGCTAATTTTTAGCAGTTTCTTCTTTTGTCACTATGTTTTCAAAAAGCTGTCTGCTGCAGAGGCATCAGAAAGCGTCTTTAAGGGGGAAAGGGTTAACTGTCCTTGGCAAACAGATACATGTATGCAGTCCGATCTACACCTGCTGTACATTATTCATAAGATATTTGTTTTAAGAAAGTTTTCCTTTCCCCTTAATATTGTCAAAAATCATCTGCTGCTAAAGGCAACAAAAATCTGGCAATTAAACTATAATATCTTAATACTGAAAAATTACATCTACAGGTCAGTTATAAATATAAACTCACTTTGAGTAAATGCAAATTTGTCATTTTGAAGTACAATCCATATTCTTATCACCAAAATAATATTTGCCAAATTGCCTTGCTATACAGACACATGGAAAGTATTCTGTTTCTTGAAATGGCTCAGGTGCACTGGGTAAATGTTTCACACAACTAGTAATAACAATAACAAAGCAGCAGATGGATTGTATGTTAACCCTTTCCGACGCCTCTGCAGCAGAAGACTTTTGAAAACATGGCAACAAAAGAAGAAACTGCTCAAAACAAGCAATTTCTCCTTTTGTCACCATGTTTTCAACTCTATTCAATTCTTGTACTTTCAATTAAAGGGAGTTCTCAAATGTTTTCGGTTATGTTTTCAAAGTCGTCTGCTGCAGATTTGTTGTATGTGGGAAAGGGTTAAGAGTAATTAGAGGGGTTAACTTTCCATAAACAATTTCCTTAAAATATTTTCAAGCAGTTACTGTTTATGCCTCTGGTGTAATTTACCTGCTCAGTCAATCCCATTAACCCTTTCTCTCATACTAAAATTCTGCAGCAGACGACTTTGAACATATTTTGTCAAAAAATAGAAAATCTCTATAATTAAATGGATAACCTATGACTTTTGAGCAATATCTTCTTTTGTCACTTTGTTTTCATAAAGCCGTCCGCTGCAGAGGCATCAGAAAGAGTCTATATGAGGGAAAGGGTTAACCCTTTCCTGCATGCAGACCTCATTTGATGAATCTGCAGGAAACATACTACTTTTGAAATATTGTGGCAAAGTCAGAAATACCAACATTGAGCAATTGCTCTTTTTACCACGATGACTCTCCTCAATTTAATAACTTTCATTTAGAATGATTTTCCATATTTTTGCCGATATTTCAAAGTTCATGCACTGCTGAGGTAGATTTCTTCTTTACGAGAAAGGTTTATTAACATCATACATTGATGATAACTTGTAATTCGCTCCTCCAATGTGAAAGAATATGTTATAGAAAAACATCAGACAACTACTTGAAAAACTTTGTGTGAAAAGAAGAAATTGCTCATCAAGAATAAGAGTACATTCAGACAAGGATGTGACAAAAACTTGGGATGAATTATCAGCTGATAATGCAAAAAACACATCCTTTTGTAAACCACATGCATTAAATCTAGCAAAAGAAAATTTTCCTCTTGATAACACCTTCCCCCATAAAACAAACCTAGGCAAATACCGGTAGGTGGAAAATTTATATAAATGAACTTACATGTATTGAATAAATTTGTACACTTTGTGGCTAAGGGAGAAATTGCTCAATGCGAGTATTGTTCCCTAATAATTGCCACAATGCTTTCAAAAATCTTCTGCCAAAAACATGGTTGTATGTAGGAAAGCACACAACCTTACCCCTTTCCCACATACAGCAAATCTGCAGCAGACGACTTTGAAAATGTCTGCTAAAAAATATGGAAAATCTCCATAATTGTAAGTAAAATTACTATAAAAAGTTGAAAACATTGTAGCAAGAGGAGAAATTGCTTGTTTTGAGCAATATCTCCTTTTATCACGATGATTTTAAAAGTTGCCTGCTGCAGGTGCGTCAAAATGCATCTATAGGTGGGAAATGGTTACATATAATGTAATTGGTTTAAATTTTTCTGTACATCTAAGGGATACTCTTAATATTGTTTTCATTTACAATTAATATATGCCACATGATGGATTGATGGTGGTTTTATGATGCTTACTTTTGATTCAATATATTCTGTCAATCTAATCCTAAGAAATTTATTTCAAAAATAAACAACTCTAAAAATATTGTATACAAAAATTAACAGTTTCCTACATGCAGACACATTCTGGCGCATCCGCAGATGAGGACCTTTGAAAACATTGCGGCAAAAGAATTAACTGCTCATAATGAGCAATTTCTAATTTTGACACAATATTTACAACTTTGTTCAATAATCATACCCTGATGTCTTCAAATTCTATTAAGTTGTCTGCTGCAGAATTGTTGTTTTGGGGTTAAATTGAAATAATAGCTAGAATGGTTAATCCTCATGACAACTGTTATCCAATGCTGTGACAAAACGTCATTGGAAAAGCTCATTATGAGCATTTGAAAATTAAATATTGTTGCCAAGTGTTTTCCGTTAGAGTTAAAAGTTCACAGGTGACTCAATTGACCAGTTTATAAATCCGGGGTTATGATGGATTATCCAGTAGTTTATCATGAACAAATAAACAAAGATATGAATACCAAGTGTACCATGGATTAAATATGGTCTCATTACGAAAATGAGGCCAACATGTGCTACCAGCATGGTAAAGATTGTGACGTCGGTCCAATATTGAGACACATAATTATATTACTGCCTCAAGCGACATCTGCTTAAAATTCAAAATGGTAACACGTATATATACACGTTACTTCACATCTTTCAGAACTGCTGAAGTTTCAATTAACCCTTTTCCACATACAGACACTTTATGACGCCTCTTCAGCTCAGGACATTGAATAACATTGTGGAAAAAAAGAAATGATGAGCAATTTCCTGTGTTGTCACAATGTTTTCAACTCTATTTAATTATTATAGACTATATTCATTAAACGAGAGCTTCCATAGTTTTACTTAGATGTTTTTTTAAAATCATCTGCTTCAGATTTGAGGTATGTCAGAAAGGGGTCAATGAAATTTGGTTGTAGAAAGTTGATAATGATGGAAGAATTATTGTCAACAATTTCTTATCACCCAAAGATTTCTCTTTAACCCTTTCCAACATACACCAAACCAACAGCAATATCTTATAATATGAAAGTTTAGTGGAAAAATACTGTTGAAAACATTGCTACTAATGAAGAAATTGATTGTTTCTGGCAATTTTATTTTTAAATGGTTTAAAAGGACTTCTTCAGAATATTTCGTTTTTCATTTTCTTTCAAACATCTTCTGCTGCAGAGAACTCCCATGTTATCGGAATCTGGGAAAGTGGTAATGAACAATCTAACAGAAGTCAGTAATACAAATGAAAAATCTGATCTTTCACATGACCCCATCACAATAAAGAATTTTGCATTTTGCAATAAACTTCTCTCTTCTTTTGTACACACATCTGTCTGTTACCAAAAGACACCTTTTTTCTTAAGTGGTAAACTTTCAAAACTACGAGGCTTGTTGCAAAATTAACCCTTTCCCACATACAACAAATCTGCAGCAGACGACTTAGAAAACTATGCTAGGTAAAAACATGGAATTTAAGCTCTATAAATGTAGGTATAATTACTCGTTTTGAGCAATTTCGACTTTTGTCACAATGTTTTCAAATGTCGTCTGTTGCAGAGACTGTATGTGGGAAAAGTATACTCCTCTAATTCAAGCTCCAAAAATAAAAGGCCCTTCCATTGCCTTCTTTCCACACGGTATCACCTCTGTGGTGTAGAGGTTGTCTGCGAGCCTCGGTGTGGATTTTGATTGATTTGGAGTTTAATGCTATTTTCAACAATTTTCCAGTCATATCAAGGCGGCAAGTTAACCTACTCATGTGCTATCTGGCTTTCACACACCAGTTCTCCACACAACATACTTTGCAAGCAACAGGCTGCTTTTCCACATAGACTAATAGCCCAAACAATCATGAACAGAAGTGTTAAAATTCATTTCTATGGGTAAAAGGGCATCAGACACAGGAAACTCAGTCATAGTTTGTGTTAATTAAGACTTTGATTAAACATGAATGCACTTAAACAAAGAATAGTTTATTGTTTCATGTGTCATAAACTCCATGCAAGTGACAAATTATACAAAGTCTGGAGAAAAATACATAATTTACAATTTCTGTGTCTGTTGTAGATAATTTTTGGGGGTTTCCTTTACATATTACACCATAAAACCGAACACTGTAGGTACTGGTATTCTAAATTGTCTTATCTCTTTCTCACATGTATCAAATCTAAAGCAGACAACTTTGAAAACAATTAGTAATACATACAGAATCTCTCTATAAACTGTAAAAAGAAATAACAATTATTAAATAAAGTTGAAAACATTGTTGCAAAGGGAGAACTTGCTCATTATGAGCAATTTTTCTTTGCCACAATGTTTTCAAAACTCATTTGCTACAGAGGCATCAGAAAATGTCAGTATCAGGGGGAAGGTTAACCCTTTCCTGCATAAAGATCAAGAGCGCCACAAGCGAATGTCAACGCTTGTCCGATTTTCCGAAAAAAGGTGCAATACTGAATCATTATTAAAGCCAGAGTTATGTGCCTTAGTATAGATATGAATATTGTTCCTAGGAGCATGTATACCAGGTTTCATTTGAAAATGATTAATATTTTTTAAGGTAAGGTTCTGTGCTGCGCAGCAGCCGCAGACGCCGCCGTCATCAAGGGTCTCACAATAACCCCACTTTTTTTCCTTCGAAAAACAGACAAGCTATATACACTATAAAACCAAACGAAACTAATGTGTCCTTTAACTGAAATGAAAACCTTGGTCGTCTAGTGGTAAGCGCCAACATTGGGTGTGGGAGGGTAGCTGGTTTGGTCACCGGCCATCCCAAGCACTTTAAGAGATGGTAGCAGTGGCTCTCCCTCCTTGGTGATCAGAATTTCGAGGTTAGCATTATATCTGACTCAATTGTGTCAGGATGAATGGACTCAGGTAAATAATCCAGGACATGCAGTGGTATAACTTAAATGTGTTTGTATGAGGGAAATGGTTTATAGGCCTGGACCAGTGCAGTAGGTCTTGTCTCCTCTTGCGCAATTTAATTCATTCTAAACATGCTTACTTTTAAATTACTGAATAATCCATGGTTGAACCATCTCATGATGAATAATTCAAATCATGAACCTTGCTTTCTGTAACCTAATTATTATCTTCTACTTACAGTATGCGTTGACAAATCTATTTTTGAAACATCTTGAGTCATTTCTATGAAAGATGAAGTCAAAATGTAATTTTTTGTTTGTTTTGCATGGCATTTTCAATAGATGAGCCATCCTGCTAGAAAACCAACATTATGGACTCGGCGTAAAGTGTTGACCTGGATCAGCCAACTGGCGAACCTGAGCAGACACTTTTCGCCGCCTGTGGATTTTCTGTTTCAGGAATCATTACTCTATACCTCTTTCCCCCTGAGACGGATTGTGTCGGCCCAGATTGTGATTAACCTGTGCAGGCTGATCAGGGTCTATACATTACGCAGTCCATGATTTTTTCGCGGGACGGTCCATATATTGAATGTGATGCATCAGTAGAAGGCGACCCCCACAACCCTGAGAGCCCCATGCATATAGAGCAAGAAGAGAAAGCCATTACATCAGAATTTAAAGCCTTTTGGTATCGAATGAGTCAATAACAATGTATAACAAGATAATTTGTTGAATCCATATCAGATTTGTCAAAGAGTGCTTGGACCACCTTGGTAAACCAGTTACTAAAACAATATTTTTTAAAATTTGTTCCTTTGTGGCTGGTTCAAAAGTGTATACAATGATTTTCTAAAATTTCCAAGTTTTTGACCTCTTGAAAATTCTGATGAAAGTGAAATTTAACTCAATGTTTGTTCTTAAATTTGAGCAGTTTCTCCTTTTGCCACAACGTCTTTAACTCTATTAAAATACTTTCATAGATAATTTCCTATATTTTTAAAGAGATGTTTTGAAAGTCCTCTGCAGCAGATTTATTTTCAGTATTTATGAAAAAGTTTCAAAAGTTCCCTATGTCAAGCATGAAAGCAGACAGAAACTAAATTTCACTGATGACTGAAAGTTAATTACTATAATGTCCTTTATTATGTTTCCCTAGTTATAACAACAATTTTTCAGTTATATCATGGTGTTTCCTGGGTAAGCTACCAGTACTACTGGTCCATTTATCCTGACACCAGCCAGTCAGTCGTAATGCTAACCCTGCCAACCTGAGCCCCAAAGAGGGCAGCAATTACGGCCGGAGATCAAACCTACGCCCTCCCTCACCTTAGGCAGATGCTCTACCACTACATCACCGACACGGTGAGCTTTCATAGGATATTTGCCTCTAAAACCTGTAGAATACAGACCAAATCCTAAGGGTGGAGCAGCCAACATCTAATTTTCTTTTTCAGTCATCCATATTAAATAATTTTTTATCCTGTTAATAAGTTTATCCTTTCCTTATAATATCTGACTAGTCTGCAGCTGATGGCTTTTGAAAATATTTTGACAAACAGTTTGCTTTAATGTTACTAATTTTATTCAGTGATTATAATATACTTTCATTTAAAGAACTTTTGCCATGTTTTTTGCCAAGATGTTTTCAAAGTTGACTGCTTCAGGTTTGTTGTATCATGTGTAAGTCTGCAGTGTTTAATGCAATTAAGTTAGCTTATGAAGGAAATGAAACGGTTAAATGAGGACTATTTTACCCTATCACTTAAGTGTCACAGCAAATTGTAATGAAAATATATGGGCCATGTCCCAGAAAAATGGGTATTGCTGCCTCCCCCTGACTTCATCATATGAAGTTTCAATATAAACCCTTTCCCACATTCAACAAATCTACAGCAGACGACTTTTGAAACGTCTTGGCCAAATTATGGAAATTCTCTTTAAGTAAAAGTATATTGATTGAATAGAGATGAAAACATTTTGGCAAGAGAAGGAGTTACCACTTATCATTAGCAATTTTTATTTTGTCACAATATTTTTATTTGGTAGCAGAACTTCTGATTCATCTGCAGCAAACATTTTTGAAATTAAGAGAATGAGAAATTCTTCTTTTTCAATTAATTAATATGGTGTCACTGTGTCAAAAGCAGTTGCTTCCACACATAGAAGATCATGATATTGAATTTGTTTTCCTAAACCCTTTCACACTTGCATTGTTGATGCATATTGATTAATTGATTGATTGGGGTTTAACGCCGTTTTTAACAATTTCTCAGTTATATCACGGCGGCCAGTTCACCTACTCATGCATTTCCTGGTTTTCTCACACCAGTACTCCTCCACACAACAGGCTCCTTTTCCACATAGTGTTGATGCGTAATAGCAGCAGACAACTTTTTAAAACATTGGGGCAAAATGGGAAACTTTATGCAATTTCAACTCAATTCAAATTATAATTCATTAATAGAGATTTTCAATCAATATAATACAAGTCATGTTTTCATAGGAAAGTGTTAAACGTAACGCAGCCAACTTTAAAATGTTGAATCAAGTAACCATTACAGATAGCCATCGCAATTAAATCAGTACATGAACATGTTGACCTTATTTCAAAAGTCGCTGTCATTGATAACTATCTTCTAAAATATACACTTTATTATTAACCCTTTCCCTCATACGACAATTCTGCAGCAGATAATTTTGAACGTATTTTGCCAAAACATAGAAAATCTCCATAATTGAATGGATAACCTATGACAAAAAGTGGAAAACATTGTGGCAAAAGGAAATTGTTTTGTGCAATTTCTTCTTTTGTCAATATGTTTTCAAAAATCCGTCTGCTGCAGAGGCGTCAGAAAGCATCTATATGAGGGAAAGGGTTAAAGGTGCTGAACACCAATTTATAGATAGTTACAAAGTCAAAGTTTTAAAACTGCTCAAAAGTTGTCTTGAAAAATTAGAATCATAATTCTGAGAATAATTTCACTTTCCAATACAATAAACATCTAAATATTGATAGTTTATGTAGACATACCCAGTAAGCCAAATTGTGTACATTTTCATTGGCTTTTCAATTGACAGTTTTTCAACATTTACTGCCAAAATATTTTTATTACATGTACTTACTTTGTTGTCACTATTAGCAATACTTTCAGAAGTTTTAACATTTCAAAATGTTGATCTCCATCTGAAGTTCAGCACCTTTAACAGGTAAAACAGTACAGTGTGTGAGGCATCTAGAGCTTGTAGTATTTACTTTTCAATCCTGATCGGATTCTGTTTTCTACAAATATCTTTTCCCCTACCTTTAACCCTTTCCCACCTGCAGACGCATTTTGAGCAATAGCAGCAGACAGCTTTTGAAACAATTGTGGCCAAAGGTAAAATTGCTCATGATGAGCAATTGTTCCTTTGGCCACATTGTTTTCAACTTTATTTAACAATTAAGCTATCTTTTATGGAGATTTTAAGGATTTTTGTCACTATGTTTTCTAAGTCGCCTTCTGCAGATTTGTTGTATATGGGAAAGGGTTAAAACAATCTCAAACATTTTGTTAAGAGAAAATGCACATTCCTGCTTAGAACCAGCTTTATACTTTCGCACATGCAAATTATGTTTACGTTGCATCTTCTGCAGACTTTCTTTCAGATCATTTGTGCAAAGTGAGAAATTTCTACTTTTGCCACAATTTTCAAGTCTATTCACTAGTTATACTTTCATGTGTAGAGATTTTCCACATTCTTGTCTAGATGATTTCAAAGTTGTCCGCAGTTTATTTGATGAAAGTGAGAAAGGGTTTAATAAACCCTTTCCCCCATACGACAATTCTGCATCAGACGACTTTGAACATATTTTGTCAAAAAGTAGAAAATCTCTATAATTGAATGGATAACCTATGACTAAAAGTGGAAAACATTGTGTCAAAAGGAGAAATTGCACGTTTTGTGCAATTTCTTCTTTTGTCACTATGTTTTCAAATAGCCGTCTGCTGCAGAGGCGTCAGAAAGCGTCTATATGAGGGAAAGGGTTAAAAGACTTGTAGAAGCCTATTTTGGATGATGTAGATTATAAAAGTGTCTCATCCATAAATAATGATGGGTATAGTGGTATCACAGACACTCCATTCGGATATGATCAAGTGGTCTGGGACGTCAAACAGCAGATTTTTACTATGAGATGTATCGATTGGACAGAATGATGCAAAGCTTGAGTCCCTGGATTGAATAGATTTCAGGTCAACTGATGTGAAATTAGGTCAATTTCTATAAGAAACTAAAATGACATTAACTTTGACCTGATATGGCACTTTTAGAACCGTCTGCTAAGAAAACATCTACATCTGAGGAATAAGTTGTGTAATATCTAGAAACTATTGGATTTGATTGATTGATTGGGGATTAACGCAGTTTTTAACAATTTCTCAGTCATATCACGGCGGCCAGTTCACCTACTCATATGTTTCTTGGTTTTCTCACACCAGTACTCCACACAACAATCTTCCCAAGCAACTGGCTGCTTTTCCACATAGACTGATAGCCCATTGGTGGAAGACGAATAATGCATGTCGCAATGACTTTTGTCAAACGTCGGAAAGAAAGTTGGCCGAGCCGGGATTCGAACTCACAACCCCTGGATTGACAGCCCGCGTCATTACCAACTGAGCTACCGGGACTCGACAGAAACTATTGGAAGCAAAAGCTAAACACAAGAGTTGAAAATATTATGGGAAAATCAGAAAATGCTTGTTCTGCACAATTCTCAATCCCCTGATGATGTTCATTTAGTCTATATAATGAAATTAGTCATCTGATGCGAAGTCGTCATTGTTTTCCGTTTCAGTGAGAGAAGGTAAATCCTTTTCCACATGTCGGTGCATTTTGATGCATATTCAGTAGATGGCTTTTTGAAGCATCTGCAGCAGACATATTTTGAAAACAATAAGGTAAAAGGAGAAAGTGCTCATAATGACCAATTTTTCATTACCAGTACTACTATTATTTATTGTGACAACAATACATCGGTCATCGTTACAACACTATGTAACAAGCAGGGAGGTTCATTACTATCATTTTTTAAGTCATTGGTCCTGACCTGATGAATGGAACCCTCAGGTCTCCCACTCCCTAAGGCAGACGCTATAACCGCTACTCCATTGAGACATCCCTCAATGCTTTAAATACTATATTCAATAAATATACTTCAATTTACAGAGAATTTCCATTTTATTTTTTTCGCCTAAATATCTTTCAGTCATCTGCTGTAGATTTGTTGGAAGTGAGAAAGGGATAATACATGTAGAAATTACTGATAAATATTGATGATTTTTGAAATTCATACAGAGCAGAAAAGAAGATCTTGACAAAAGAGAGAGAATACTTCTTACATTTTAATAAAGGCTGAACACCCCAGGGGGCGTTTCATAGTATGACATTGCATGCATTAGGAAAACCCAAAAATATGAGATTTTAAGTCAATTTCAATAGAAATCTAGTTATATCATGGTGACCGTTCATTTATCAGTGATCCCTGGTCCACTTAACCCTTTCTCTCATATGACAATTCTGCAGCAGACGACTTTGAACATATTTTGTCAAAAAATAAAAAATCTCTATAATTGAATGGATAACCTATGACAAAAAGTTGAAAAGATTGTGGCAAAATGAGAAATTGCTTTGAGCAATTTCTTCTTTTGTCACCATGTTTTCAAAAAGCCATCTGCTGCAGAGGCGTCATAAAACGTCTATATGAGGGAAAGGGTTAAACCAGTTAAATATACTAGGGAAATGTGCATTGGCCAAGGGGCACTTCTCCATAAATTAGGGATCAAACATCAGGTTTAGCAAGTCTAGTCATATATGACTGAATAAATAGGCTAAAATGCATAAATAATACATTAAAAAGTTACAGAAGAAATAATTGAATGAATTCCAATAATAATGCTCATTTTAGCATGAATATTTGTTAGGGAAAATTTATATTTGGTGAATTTGATTATATATTGGATAGATGTCCTGTATTGAAGTGATCTCAAGTGGATAAACGGACAACAATCAACAATCTCAACTGCCCCCTCAATTGGATCTCAATCTGATTTTTCCCCCACAGACAGTCAATTCTTTTAAAAGATCTTATAGACATTTTAGATCAATGGATACAGGAAAAAACGACTGGCCAGTTTCTTAGCAAGATTTCTGTGTAACTCTTTTCCACATCTGCAGAAGATGTTTTTTATAATCATAATCAGGGACATATAGATCTACGTCCCTGATCATAATGGCAATAGGAGAAATTGTTCATACTGTTTTCAAATGCATTCAGTAAGTTATACTTTCATTTCATTATTTTATAAAGTATTTTGATAAATATTTGCCCAGATCTTTTCAAAGTTGTCTTCTGCAGATGATTTGTATGTGGGAAAGGGATATAATTCAGAAGATATTTTTTTGAGAGTCAAAGATTTTCACTTCAAAGGTTCACAGAAAAACACACTGAAAACAGCTTACTTTTTATTCACAACATACACCTTCTGTTGCTGCCAAGTTTTAACCCTTTCCCTCATACAACAATTCTGCAGCAGATGTCACTTTGAACATATTTTGTCAAAAAATGGAAAATCTCTATAATAGAATGGATAACCTATGACTAAAAGTGGAAAACATTGTGGCAAAAGGAGAAATTGCTCGTTTTGAGCAATTTCTTCTTTTGTCACTATGTTTTCAAAAAGCTGTCTGCTGCAGAGGCATCAGAAGGCGTCTATATGAGGGAAAGGGTTAACAATAATAGGGGGATGGTCAGAGATGATATTCCCTAGCGACTTGTTGGCAATGCAGCTAACATTAAAACTTTCTTACTAAAAAAAAAAAAAAAATGTTATGCTTATCGATATCATGAGCAATTTTCCCTTTTGCCACAATGTTTTCAACTCTATTCAATAAATATACAAACATTTCCAGAGATTTTACTTATTTTTGCTTAGATGGCTTCAAAAGTTGTCTGCAGCAATTTTTTGACGTGTGGGAAAGGGTTAAATCTAATAAATAAGGTCATGATGTGACAATATGGGGAATTTGTCATCTGAATAGCTTAGTTTAATTGATAGGCTAATATGTCTCTCACTTAAATGACTGGCAGTGCCATGCATGCAGGCTCAATCCTGCCTGCCTATTTTTGAATACATAGACTTTTAGAGGAAAGGCATTAAACCTAACTGCTGACACATTTTGACACAAACATAGTTGATTGGGTTTAGAAACATTTATAATTATTCTTTCCTCTAGAAAAGAGTTGGTGTAGGTCATATCATCCAGCGATCAATAAGTTTCTCAATAAGCTGGCCTGATTCAAAACAGGTGTATCTATATCATTCTTGTAAACTTAGTTACAGTTTGTGAGAACTGAGCAATTACCAACTGAATAACTGTCCTGGTGAGGACAGGTAACCCTTGTCACACCTGTAATCACAGTGTGTTTGTTTGTTTTTGTTTGTCTGGAGTTTAACGCCTCTTTCAACAGCTTTGGTCATATCACGGGGGTCAGTGCACCTACCCATGTTTTCCTGGCTTTCCCACACCAGTACTTACACAACATTCTTTCGAAGCCACTGACTACTTTCTCACATAGATCAGAGGTGAGAGGCAATGGAAAACATCGCCCGAAAGAATGTCGCCGCAACCGGGTATCGAACCCGTGACCTCCAGATCACGAGTCAGATACGCTACCAATTGAGCTACCCGGCCGGGTCCACAGTGTGTTACTGTGTCCTGTAAAGGTAATCATTTGATATCATCACAAAGTCAATGTGTGTCTTAAAACAATTACCCACATACACTATAGACACTTTCTGATCTTCCTGCAGAAGACAACTATTAGAGACAATGTAAAAAAGGTAAATTGCTCAATATGAGAAATTTGTCTTTTTGCAACAAGTTTTCAACTCTATATATACTCAATAATTATATTTTCATTTCAATAGATTTTCCAAATTATTTCCCAGACTTTTCCAAAGCCATTTGCTGCAGATTTTGTTGACAGTGGAAACCCTTTTTGCTCATATAGACACTTTCTGACGCCTCTGCAGCAGACGACTTTTTGAAAACATGTTGGCAAAAGGAAAAATTGCTCAAAATGAGCAATTTCTCCATTTGCCAAAATGTTTTCAACTTTTTTCAGTTATTGTATCTTCATTTATAGAGATTTTCTAGGTGTTTGCGGACAGGCTTTGAAAGTTGTCTGCTGCAGATTTGTTGACAGTGGGAAAGGGTTAAATAAGTAGAAATACTTAATGCATTATTTATCTTCTTTGATACTCTTTCATTAATTTGTTTTCAATTTTTGGAATCAGATATAATTTCTAACATTTCCTACAATGGTCGATGGTAATATCAGAATCTATAATGCTTAATAACTAACAGTTTTGTAATATTTGCTGGAAACCCTTTCCCACCTGCTCATTTGCAGCATATGACTTTTAAGCTGATTTGCTGCAATTGGGAAACAGTAAATTGTATTAATTAACCCCTGCTCAAAACGAGCAATTTCTTCTTTTGACACAATGTCTTCCACTTTTAGTCATAGGATATCTCTATAATTGAGATAATTATCCTATTTTTTGACAAAATATGTTCAAAGTCGTCTGCTGCAGAATTGTTGTATGAGGGAAAGGGTTAAACACCTTTTATCATAATGAAATTGTCAAAGAAAGCTGTTAAATTGTACCTAATTTTGGGGATTTTTTTCATTCAAAATCTGGTTGGGAGAAACAGTACTATGTGGCACACAATTGGTGGTGACCTTTGATAAAATACTTTGTGTAAATATAGCTAGAAGGTATGTCACGGTTGTAGAAAACGTTAAAATAAAAATGTCAATGTTTGTTCTAAACTTTTTCCCACTTGCAACAAATCTTCAGCAGTAGACATAGTAAACATTTAAGCAATTGTATGAAAAAAATAATGATTAAAAAGAGTTGAAAACATTATAGCAAAAGGAGATGATGCTCTGCTCATTCAGACCAATTAACTTCTTTAACCCTTCCGCTCATACGACAATTCTGCAGCAGACGACTTTGAACGTATTTTGTCAAAACATAGAAAATCTCCATAATTGAATGGATAACCTATGATGAAAAGTGGAAAACATTGTGGCAAAAGGAGAAATTGCACGTTTTGTGCAATTTCATCTTTTGTCACTATGTTTTCAAAAAGCCGTCTGCTGCAGAGGCGTCCAAAAGCGTTTATATGAGGGACAGGGTTAATGACAATGTTTTAAAAACCTGTCTGCTTCATACACATCAAATGTATCGATCTGTATGTGGGCAAGGGTAACGCCTTCCCTCGTTTGGATATACTTCTAAAAATTGAAAGAATTGAAAGAATACAAACAATATCAATTGATTTTGCGCCACTTCTGCAAAAAATCTGCAGTACTCTACGTCTTTGAGAACAAATAAGCAAAAATGTTGAAAGTCTCTGTAAATGAAAATATTACTATTGAATTATGTTGAAAATATTGTGGCAAAGCGAGATATTGCTCCCTATTGCTTTAGCTGATGGTGTCGGAAAGTTTCTAGCGGGAGGGATAGGTGGGAAACGGTTTAGCAAACATATCTGCAAAGTTGTTTGCTTTAGGTCTTTCATGTAAGGAATACAAAATATCTAAATAGTACATTATTTTTGGAAAGGGTTATATTATTATAACAATAATAGTATAAAAATATTCTGTAAAGGAATGTTTACTTTGAGTTTTAACTTTTTACTCGATATTTGTCTAAAATTTCTTTCAGATGATCTCTGGGACAAAGTATTCATGATTAACCCTTTCCCTCATACGACAATTCTGCAGCAGACGACTTTGAACGTATTTTGTCAAAACATAGAAAATCTCCATAATTGAATGGATAACCTATGACAAAAAGTGGAAAACATGGTGGCAAAAGGAGAAATTGCACGTTTTGTGCAATTTCTTCTTTTGTCACTATGTTTTCAAAAAGCCGTCTGCTGCAGAGGCGTCAGAAAGCGTCTATATGAGGGAAAGGGTTAATACCATTATCTTGGTGCAAAACAGTTGTAACTACATTTTGTAACGAAATGAAGTTACATCTCTTTTGTTTGATTATTACAAGATACAGGAACTGTTAATCAGGATCTTTGTTTTATCTTATTCTTAAGATATTCTAGAATAAAGAATTCACTGGTTTTCAATAATTGTTCTTTCCTTTTAAGAGAGTTTACATATTTCTGACTAACCATGTTCAAAGTCGGTCTGCTGAGATTTACAGTGTGCAGTAGTGCTTTAATCTGTCATCTCATTTATTTCACCACATGTATTTTTGTTTAACTAATTTGGTGAGGATTCTAAAAATTCTTTCCCTCATACAACAAATTTGCAGCAAACGACTTTGCGAACATCTAAGTAATTGATTGATTGATTGAGGTTAAACCCTTTACCAAATACAACAAATTGGCAGCAGACGACTTTGAAAATGTCTAGGCAAAAGCACAGAAAATCTGTTTAAATGAAAGAAAAATAATTGAATCGAGTTGAAAACATGGTGACAAAAGGAGAAATTGCTTCTTTTGTCGCCATGTTTTCAAAATGTCGTCAGCTGCAGAGGCATCAGAAAGCGTCTATGAGAGGGAAATGGTTAACACTGTTTTCAAAATAAATTCAGTCTTATAATGGCGGCAAGATCACCTACTCAAAATCCTGGCTTTCTAACGCCAGTAATCCTCACAACACATTTTCAAAGCAACTGGCTGCTTTTCCACCATAGACTGTTAGCTAGCCAATTGGTGGAAGTCGAATGACGCTCGTCTCATTGGCTTTTGTCTAGCATTGGCAAGAATGTTGGCAGAGTTGGGGTTTGAACTCTCAACCCCTGGATTGACAGCCCGCATCACTTCCTACTGAGCTACCCAAGTTTTAAACTTTTAAACGACGTTGAATGGCAGTGAATGTTAGGATTTTGTTTGTACTTTGAAAAGGAAATACATCACAGGGTATCCTGCACTTGAATGAAAGCTAAAACCAATCCCCTGGCAATAAACAATCAAAGCGCCAATGGCACTGTAGTGGCGATCGTATAGAAAATCCTGCAAAGTAACAAGCAGTATATCGGTGTAGGGCTTGCGATGACTCTGGTGCGGGTACATTTGAGAATGTATCACCCCTGCAGTAGAATAATGTTAGTTTGCCAGAATGTTGTCTTGGTGATTATTTAGTTACGTTCTGAAATGGGTCATGATGTGTTCAAAATAAGGCCATTCCAAAGTTATGAAAAATCTAGTTGGTATTCGATAGACTACCGTTTTAGCTCATTAGAATGGCTATTTGTAATCTAAATTGTTCGGGTAATCACATGTTTATCACCAGGTCGCTAGGCCATATTAAAATAAAATATATTTTAGAAATGACTAAATTATCAAGAAAGGAGAGAAAACAGTATCCATTAGTTTGGTGTTTGTTTCAATGATGTCCGATATTAAACAGGTTTGTTCAATTTAGTCCCTTCACATTGCATGATTGAGGGTTGTCAGAGACATATAAACACAATGTATTTCTATGTCTCTGAGGTTGTTAAACTGCTTTGAATAATGTGAGTGCAAAAACAAACACAAAACATGCTCCAAAAGCACAATTTCACTATTTGCCAAACTGTTCAATTTATAAAAATATAGGCATATATTATAATGCTCGATCTCCAAACTAAATTAGGCTACACTGTCAGCATTGATTGCTAATTGACTCTAGAACGTGCAGACGTGTATACATAACGTGTGTACACACTGACATCGTGTGTCCTTTAAACCTTTGTAAACCAGTCTTATCATCTAGACGCTTTCATATATTTAAACAAATACAAAATAAAGCGTTTATAATATTGAGATTTACAAGCTCTTCTGGTTTTTGGTCTCGCGAGTTATTTATAGAACCTTTTGGAATTTCCAGATTTGAGTATCATCAGAGTTGCCGTTATTTGCAAGGCAGAACGCGCAATGATATTTATTATCTGCCAAATCATGACGAAGATAATATTTACATATTTTAACTCTATGTAGATAATGTCTCGATAAATATTAGTAACAATCCGGTACCAAAGTAGCACTGACATAATTATTATTAATCACGTCTCTGCATCAATGATGGAACTATAACGGATGTGAGTAAATTAGTTTGCAGTAAGGTAAAAAAATATCAACCGATTGTTCAAAACCGACTATATAAATATTTTTCGTTGTTGTTGTTTCTGTTAGCATTGTGGCGATTGTCAAACCAATCGCCACAAAAACTATTGGTATTATCCTTTTTTTAAACAAAAGATTAAAAATTCTATCTTTCTGTTTTATAAGTTTAAAATAAAATCTGTGCCTGGATGTAGTACCAAATAAGACAGCGCGGCATCAGTAGAGATAATATTCTTTGACAAAATCTGAATTCAACTTCGTTAACTCTTCCTTATTGACACTTTGCAACATACAACTTTGAAAACATCTGGACTAAAATATTGAAAATGTCTTAAATGTCTGAGTAAAAATGAATATTGTTGTAACAAAAAACCTATAGCTGTGTTAATATTTTGTCTGATTGTGGGAAAGGCTTCTAATTCTGGCTTATGAGCAGAATTGAAAATCAGTTGTTATCAATTTCTGATCAGCCAAAGAGCATCTATATAGACATGCAATCTGATCAGTGTTTCTGATCTATCACAAAACGTGGGTTTAATGCAGATCTGTTGTAACTACAACATGTTACAATGCGTCACAAGGAGTCTACAGTTAGGGTTAAACCTTTCTCGCATACATCAAAGTTTTGGCAGACGTCTTTGAAATCATCTCAACAAAAAAAGGGGAATATTTCTATAACTTCAGATAGTTTAATTATTGAAAAGAGTTGAAAACATTGTGGCAATAAGGAGTAATTGCTCATCTTGAGCAATTTCTCCTTTTGCCACAATGTTTTCAAAAGTCGTCTGCTGAAAGGGCGTCAGAAAGCGTCTATATGTGGGAAAGGATTAAATCTTGCTGAACTTACCATACAATTCAAGGCCAGAGTCCAATAAATTGCAATCACTTAATTCTTATAACTTAATTAAATGGCGTCCATATCAAAATTTATTTATTTCATAATTAACTTATAGACAAGACTGGTTTGCTACTGGTTGACTTTTTTCAATTATTTAAAGACAGAGACTAGATACCATAAGAAGTTTGATCTTGGTCCTTGTTTGTTCAATCATTTTTAAAAATAGCTTCAGCATAATTTCAAAAGCAAATATACAAATAATTGTTGCTGTTGTCATTTTAACATTCCATTAATTTTAATTCGTTAACATTTCATTTTAATAAACTAAACATAATTTTCTTTAACAACTTTAGTGAAAAGAAAAGGGTTGATATTTAATAGCCCCACCAGATAGCAATGAAAACCCTTAGAAAATTATATAAATATTTCATACGTCACAAGTTTTTATTCTACCTCCAAGGCTAATATAAACATGCTTTAATTGCATTTTGATAGCAAATTCTTTACTTTGATTTCAGTTAAGAAGTAATATTTCTGTCAATGACATTACATATCAATAATCATAAAGCTCAACTTATTTTTTTTTTTTTTGGGGGGGCAAAACTAATTCAACAGCTCAAATTGCAAATCATGTCATTCAATATGTTGTTGTTAATGACCCGGTCGGTCTGCTCTATACAGTGTTTTATCTATATCATGTATTTCATATGTACTTAACGAGTAAAATTTGTTTGTTTGTTTGGAGTTTAACGCCGCTTTCAACAGCTTTGGTCATATCACGGCGGTCAGTGCACCTACCCATGTTTTCCTGGCTTTCCTACACCAGTACTTACACAACATTCTTTCGAAGCCACTGACTACTTTCTCACATAGATCAAAGGTGAGAGACGATGTAAAATCGCCCGAAAGAATGTCGCCGCAACCGGGTATCAAACTAACGAGTAAAAGAGTAAAGGTATCAATTGTCATGTTATCTTGGCAACCCATGACTCTAGACCTGAATCTGTTCTGCAAGTTAATACAGGCACTTTCTGACGCGTCTGGAAGAGCAATTGTTTCATTTGCCACAATCTTTTCAAATCTATATATTAATAATAATCATTTTTATAGAGATTGCAATTTTGGTTTTGATGATTTCAATCGTCAGCAGCAGATTTCTTGCAAGTGGGAAAGGGCTAAGAGTATTATGCCCTTATTTACCTACTTAAACCGGTAACACATTAGACTAAGTTCTCACTACATGATAAGCATGTATATTTGCATAGATATAAATGGTCATTCTAAGGAAGTGCACAGCAGACCAGTGCACCCATGGGTATGAAAGCATGTATATTTGCATGGATATGAATGGTCATAGGAAGTGCACAGCAGACCAGTGCACCCATGGGTATGAAATTAGAATGAGCTTGTAGGTTACAGTGAGGACCAGTCCTGGCAGGATCCTAGTAAACATGTAAAAATTAACTTTTATCCATAACTTCACACGGTCGACATTAGTCACCTGCCATTGAACATGACTTTTGAAAATATTACGGGCCTGAATCGTTCACCTGAATTATGCAATGTGATTGGGATGCCTACCACAAAGTTATTTGAAAATCGGCTAACTAGTTTGCGAAAAGAAGAATTTTAAAGTATTTTTCATTAGGTTGCCATGGAAACCAAAATTCTGCATGGATCCAACAATTTCAAGGATTTCTGGAGAGTACATTGAGAGGATGCTTGCTGTGAAGTTTCTTCCTAACTGACCCACTAGTTACTGAGGAGAAGATGTTGACAGACGCATAACACACAACGCAAGCCGGCCATAGGGCGATCACAATAACTCACCTGAGCACAAAGTAATTGAAAAAGTCATAAATTATATAAGAATTTTTCTTCAGCTAGGGATTCTGGCTGATACATGTTTTTCAAATGACTTATCCAGCAAACAAGAAGATACAGTATTTGGTTGTCAGTGGCCTGACAACAAAAATGATAATAAATGCACGATTTTTACATGGGTAAATTAAACTGTCAGCTCCATGGACTTATAAAGCAAACAGGTTTATAACATCTTGCAACAGGGACAAGTTACAATAGTCCGGCATGAAGCCCTAAATTTGAACCCTAGAATATGGGCCACCTTGACCCATTTTATGTCAAAAGATAGGAGGCTGATATTGCGAAATCTATATCATGTTATCATGGTCAGCTAGTACAAATAGGGTGAGAAAATGGACTTTAATAGTTGAATTAACCCATTCACACACATTTTGACACAATCACAGTGGACACTAGGTTGGCAAACATTGTGCCAAAATGAGAAATTGTTCATGATGAACAATTTCTCTTAATGCCAACTTAGCGTTGGGGATTTCGAAACCGGGTGTCCCGGGTTCGATCCCAAGTCGCGGCACTATGGTCATGGTGGAGTGCCCTTGGGCAAGGCACATTTTCTAGCCTAGTACTGGTTTGTTTACCCAGGGATCATGAATAATTAAATTTAATTGCGCGCTAAATGACCTTAGCTGTCGATGCGCCATAAAACAATATACATTCATTCATTCTTAATGCCAAAATGTTTTCAACTCCATTCAATATTGTACTTTCATTATAAAGATTTTTCCAAGTTGTTAGGAACCAGGAAACACATGAGTAGGTGAACTGGCTGCCGTGATATGACTGAGAAAGTGTTAAAAACGGTGTTAAACCCCAATCAATCAACCAAGTTGTTAGGACAGAAGGGTAATATATATGTTGAAAAGGGTTGACCATTTACTTGATACGACATGTAACTGGTGTCTCCTTTGAAAACATGGGAGGAGAAATTTCACTAATAATCTCCTTTTCCCCAAGATGTTTGCAAAGTTTTTCTGCTGCAGCTATTCAAGAAGGAAATTAAGTCTAGGGCACAGTGTTATTGATTGTCAATTGGTGGCTAGACCTAAGGATGAAGTCTCTATATTTGCTTTTATCCCTTTCCCTCATATAGATGCTTTCTGACGCCTCTGCAGCAGACAGCTTTTTGAAAACATACCGACAAAAGAAGAAATTGCTCAAAACAAGCAATTTCTCCTTTTGCCACAATGTTTTCCACTTTTAGTCATAGATTATCCGTTCAATCATAGAGATTTTCTATTTTTTGACAAAATATGTTGAAAGTCGTCTGCTGCAGAATTGTCGTATGAGGGAAAAGTGAGGGTTAATCTAATTAATAAACAAGAGCACCGCGTACGGCACAGACGCTCGACTGATAAAAAAACAGAAAAAAAAGCTGAGCTGAACAATAAACCTTTAGCGGACGACCATGCCGCCGCCGACGACGCCAGGGTCATGACAATAGCTCTCTTTTTTTTAAAAATTCGAACTAATAAAAATGTAAAAGAAACATTACAATTTCCAACATATAGAAGCATCTACAGCTTGCAGAGAAACTGGCTTGAAGTGTTAAAATGTTGGACCCTTTCCCATTACAAAATCATAAAGCAAAGATAAATGATCCGTCTTAGCATCACTGAGATATTTCATAGAAGAATGCACTTTAAGTCAGTCAGTGTTTACTTCATTTTACTCCTTCTACCCGACGTTGAGCTATCTGCATTCAATGATGTTTGAAGGGAAATGTGAATCTGAATCTTCATTTTTTGTTTATCCCTTTCCCTCATATAGACACTTTCTGATGCCTCTGCAGCAGACAACTTTTTGAAAACATAGAGACAAAAGAAGAAATTGCTCAAAACAAGCAATTTCTCCTTTTGCCAGATTTTTATGTTTTCCGTTTTTAGTCATAGGTTATCCATTCAATTATAGAGATTTTCTATTTGCTGACAAACTACGTTCAACGTCATCTGCTGCAGAATTGTCGTATGAGGGAAAGGGTTAACTCATTACCATATTACACCAAACCTGAGAGCAGATTATTTCTGAAGATGTCTGGGGGGAAAAACACCTTATAATTATCTGTTTTCCAATCAAAATATAATGACTTATTAACAAGTGTATAGAAAGGTATTGTGGCAAAATGAGAAATTGTTCACCATGAGCATTTCCTCCTTTAACCACAATGTTTTCAAAACCCTCTTCTGAAGACTAGTAACACTCGATGCTTACAAATCACTCTTAATTTTTTTTTTTTAGTTTAATAGTTAATGGGCTAAGCAGGTTTAAAGGTTAACTTTTTTCACAATTTTAAAGAAGAAAATATTTTAACCCTTACCCACATACAACACATCTGCAGCAGACAAATTTGAAAACATACCGGAAGAAAATTGGAAACTCCCTTTAAATGAAGGTACGATAATTGAATAGAGTTGAAAACATGGTGACAAAAGGAGAAATTGCTTGTTTTGAGCAATTTCTTCTTTTGTCACCATGTTTTCAAAAATCCGTCTGCTGCAGAGGCATCGAAAAGCATTAATAATGATCAAATGCATAAGAAGGACAGTGCATGGTCCTTGTTGTGGAGGATATTTGTGAATTGATCTGTAGACAGCAGACATGTTGTCAGTGAATGTATAAGGACATCTTGGTTTTGAGCCAAATAAAGCTCATTACGCAATTTTTCCGATTACATAACTTATGAAGTTTTAGTAAACTAGAATTTATTAACACTATATGTTACAATAGTTCTGTACATATTCATCTCAATAAATAACACTTTACCACTTGCAGACACATTCTGCCACATTTGCTTATATAACTTTTGGAAACATTGTGACAAAAGGGGAAAGCGCTCATAACAAGCAATTTCTCCTTGTCCCTGTTAATGGACAAGACAACTCTGTCAAGCAGCTGTTCTCTCATGTAATGGATTGCAGCAATAACAAATTCAAATGCACAGATATTCTGTTTTGGGTGTAGTAGATTAGTTTTTATATTATTTTGAAATAGTACATTTTGTAAGTACTTTCAACCAACCCTTTATACGTCAAAATCTTGAATAAGTGTTTGTTTACTTATTATAAAATCGTTACTATTTTTAAACCCTGAGTTGCATCACTTAGAAGGTTTCAGTTATGAAACAAGAACTCACAGTTTTATTTAGTACCTACAAGTTAATTAGTTAACCAATAAAGATCAAATTGACCAAGCTAATGTTATCTTCAGACAGATGAGATTACGTAATCCAACAGTTTAAAGTAATATAACCCACGTGGCAAACTGTTCCCTCTATCAACGTTCTAGTTCTTTGTTAAACAGGGTTAACAGTAGTGAAATATTATCAGTCGACACACATGATCATTTTTAACCACCCAAAAATAAACCAAATTAAAAATCAGAAAATTTGTCAGACAACTCAAATGTGTAAATTTACACCTTACCTTTCAGTCCGAAAAGTATCAATCCATTGGTAATTGTCCTAAATAATTAAACCATGTGCTCAGTATAATATAACGTTTACTCCAGAACATGTAGTGTAGAGCACTGTGGTGAACTAGTCACATGTACCGATCATTATATTGATCTGACACTAGCCTTCCTCTCTCTCTCTATACTTCTCAATGATTATCTACCAATTGAACAAGTACGCTTGTACTATCTCTCTCTATATATAATATTGGTATGTTATATGTTTTAAAGACAAATACCTTCTTCCAGCAGTACCTTTGCTGTGTATGTATGTTAGTTACTGGTAGTTTACCTGTCTGCTATCAGTTGTTAACCCTTTCCCACTTTCAGTAGCATTTTGACACCTCTGCATGATAACAGACATTTTTTTTTAATTGATTAATTGATTGTTCTGTGTTTAATGCAGCTTTCAACAATTTTCCAATTATATCACAGCGTTTCCATGGTTAAGTTACCAGTACTAACGGTCCATTTATCCTGATACCAGCCGGTCAGTTGTATAAACACGAACCCCGCAACCCTGAGCGCCAAGGAGGGCAGCCATAACTACCATTTTTAAAGGACGACTTTTTGAAAGCAGTGGTAAAAGGAGAAATTGCTCATGATAGGCAATTTCTCCATTTGCCACAATGTATTTAATTCTATTAAAAAATTATGCTTCACTGTATAAAGATTTTGGTTATTTTGCATCGATGTATGCAAAGTTGTCTGCTGCTAATTTGTTGTTTGTGGGAAAGGGTTAAAAGTCACAAAATAGCAACATCTACTATCAAAGGTAGAAACTCTTGATAATATTTTCCCCTATCCCTTTCCCTCATATAGACGCTTTCTGACGCCTCTACAGCAGACAGCTTTTTGAAAACAGTGACAAAAGAAGAAATTGCTCAAAACGAGCAATTTCTCCTTTTGACACAATGTTTTCCACTTTTTGTCATAGGTTATCCATTCAATTATAGATATATTCTATGTTTGGACAAAATATGTTCAAAGTCGTCTGCTGCAGAATTGTCGTATGAGGGAAAGGGTTAAACAGTGTAAACATCTTACCTGATATGATACTAAAGTATTCTTGATTACAGTAATCCGTTCCAAAAACATCGGAGTAAGAAATTGTAGTATCTTGAGCATTGAAAGTATAATTATGATATAGAATCAAAAGCAATTTGAGAAAAGGAATAGTTGTGCAAATTCTAATTTTTCATCTATGTTGTCAGACATCTTGTGTATTAAGGTAATTAGGATTAAGCCATTCATGGGACATTAATCTACATTATTCAGATTAAACTTAAACCCTTTCCCACATGCAGAGGCCTTTTGATGCACCTGCAGCAGATGACTTTTGAAAAACACTTTTGCAAAAGAAGAAATTGCTTATAATGAGCAATTTCTCCTTTTGTCACAATGTTTTTAACACCCATTCACTAATTATAAAATCAATTAGAGAATTCCCATACTTTTGCCGAGTTGCTATAAATTGGTCTGGCACAGATTTATATACGGGAAAAGGATAATCATTTTCTTGATACAAGAGGACTTTTGATGCCTCTGCAGCAAGGACATTTTCAAAATATTGTCAAAATTGCTTAAAACCATTTTCAAGATGTTTAAAGTCATCTGCTACAGATTTGTTGTATGTGGGAAAGGGTTAAAGTAGTGTGTCAGCTTATTGGGAGCAACTCTCTTGTGCGAATTAAATTTTCTGTAGCGACATGTAGACTTAAAAACATTGATCGAGTCTAAAGGATGAATTGATCAACATGTGCAATATGCCTTTTCCCAAAGTGGTTTAAACCCTTTCCCACACATAGTTGCTTTCTGACGCCTCTGCTGTAGAAGACTTTTGGAAACATTGTGACAAAAGGGGAAATTGCTCAAAACGAGCAATTTCTCCTTTTGTCAAAATATTTTCAAAGTTGTCTGCTGGAGATTTCCTGTATGGGGGGAAAGGGTAACATATCTCTTATCAAAAATACACTCCTGATTGCCACATTTTTTGCAGGATGTTTTCCAGGATTATCTTTAAACCTATAAGTTAAAGGGTTAATGGCTGTGCTAATTTGATAGCATAATTAGTGATAAAGCACTGAACTTTAATTTAGATTTATTTATCCTAAATTCCCCTGATGTGAAACTGTTTGGAACATCTACAGATGACTTAAACCCTTCTCCCACATACAACAAAATTGCAGCAAAAATACTGAAAACCTCTATGAATAAAAAAAATATATTAGTGCTCTTTAAACTGCTGATGAAGAAAATAAATCCA
Source organism: Serripes groenlandicus (assembly GCA_031761405.1). Lineage (NCBI taxonomy): Eukaryota > Metazoa > Mollusca > Bivalvia > Cardiida > Cardiidae > Serripes > Serripes groenlandicus. The sequence goes on along the minus strand of JASEVX010000001.1, from coordinate 47,797,890 downwards.
GAAAAAAAATTCCATTCATGAATGACAATGATACTTTTTCATTGACATATTGCCTCCAGTCCATAACAATTATATCTACATCAAAGTACATACTTATTCAGCCATTCATTATGAGATTCAATGCAAATTATAGAAAACCAAGAGAAAGATGCCAGTTTACTTAAAATATATCCACAATTTTTGTAGTCAATATAATCTGCATTTATTTAAGATAAGATCGAACCAACATATAATACTGATAAAAGTTTTATATTTCGGAAAGTTTCAAACATTCATCATAGGGGGTTAAAAAGTAGGAAATCTCAAGTGAAAAATATATTTGTAACATCTCATACGTAGATCTTTGAATCCAGTAAATATCCGTTATTTTCTCCATATGCATTGAACACACATCCTCACCAACAATATTAAAATAATAATTTAAATAACAAAATTCCAAGCATCTAGCTATAATAGGTTCACTCAATCAGGCTATCTATTATAAATTTATGTACAAACTGAAATATAATCACCTTAGGTTAAACTGACGGTGTTTATCATTATGTGTCAAGTCGGGGAATGAGGACAGTGTGTTTACTATAAGCTATATGGTACTGAATACGGACACACTCTGCTGAACACATCCTATATAAAATTTACCTGTAGTAGGTATTATGATACCATTTGCAGACAAGATGGGGTTTTGTAGTATGCAACATTGAACTTTCCTCACTGAAACTTTTCTCACATGCAGATGCATCTTAAGCCTTTCCCACATGCGACAATTCTGCAGCAGACGACTTTGAACGTATTTTGTCAAAACATAGAAAATCTCCATAATTGAATGGGATAACCTATGACGAAAAGTGGAAAATATTGTGGCAAAAGGAGAAATTGCACGTTTTGTGCAATTTCTTCTTTTGTCACTATGTTTTCAAAAAGCCTTCTGCTGCAGAGGCGTCCGAAAGCGTTTATATGAGGGAAAGGGTTAAATCAAATGCAGTGCAGACATATTATGATACCATTAATTTTGCAGAGGTTTTTTTTTTTATTGAAAATTTGTAGTATCAACATTGAACTTTCAGTACTTAACTCTATCTCACATGCAGACGCGACTTAAATCATATGCAGCTCAGACAACTTTTTGAAAACACTGTGGCAAAAGGAGTAATGGCTTATTCAAAGCAAATTCTCCTTTTGCCAGTATTTATTTCTTTGTTCGACAGTTTGATACTTTTCATCGATTGATTTTCTATAATTTTTGCCTTGATGATCTCCTGAATGCATGATTTGTGTCTCCTTAAAAAATTATATTAACCCTTTCCCTCATATAGACGCTTTCTAACGCCTCTGCAGCAGACGGCTTTTAGAAAACATAGTGACAAAAGAAGAATTTGCTCAAAATAAGCCATTTCTTCTTTTGCCACAATGTTTTCCACTTTTAGTCTTAGGTTATCCATTCAATTAAAGAGATTTTCCATTTTTTGACAAAATATGTTCAAAGTCGTCTGCTGCAGAATTGTCGTATGGGGGAAAGGGTTAATGAAAAGTGAATATTATCAAATGAGAACTCAACATAAAAAGCATTTAATTAGCAATATTGTGACGATCGAATGATGATTAAGATCTGCTTACACATCAATTCTGTATGATTCAACTGTAAAGTGTTTGTACGCTTGACAAATGAAATATTAAATATTTTATCCTTTTTCCAAAATGAAGACACATTTTGAAAACATTGTAGCAAAAGGATGAGCAATTTCACCTTTGGCCACAATGTTTCAGCTTTATTTAACAATTAAGCTATATTTTATTGAGATTAAATTCCAGCTTTTTGTCACTCTGTTTTCAAAGTTGTCTGCTGTTGATTAAATGTTGTATGTGGGAAAGGGTTATGGTTTAAGCAGAATGATTGGGCTCCAGCATTGGTTTTTAAATGTATAGGATTTACAACATTTAATCCATGGCAGCTCCGGATTAATGTCTACAAGACTTACAAAATCACTGACTTAAATACAATAAAGTCTGGTTATTAACCCTTTCCCTCATACAGATGCTTCTGCAGCAGATGGCTTTTTGAAAACAGTGAAAAAAGAAGAAATTGCTCAAAACGAGCAATTTCTCCTTTTGCCACAATGTTTTCCACTTTTAGTCATCCATTCAATTTTAGAGATTTTCTATTTTTTGACAAAATAAGTTCAAAGTCGTCTGCTACAGAATTGTGGTATGAGGGAAAGGGTTAAGAAAAGCCACGTTAACACCTTTATCAAATAAAGATGCAGTTTTACAATTCTGTTGCAGATGTAATGAAACTATATTCAGATTTGGATGTGTAACATGTAGATGCCAACCTTTGAAAACATTTGTTGGAAAAAAACGAAAAAAAACCAACCTCAAAACTTTCTTTTTTAAAATGTTTTCTGCAGACATAGCGAAAACAAACAGCTCCCAAACTATCCTATTGTCAGTATAAATTGACCTGTCACAGTCACATGACTGATAGGTCACTCCATATGATATAATTATATTTTACTATGTTTTTATGTTCTCATCATGCAACAGTTCATTTTACAGACTATAATAACCCTTTCCCACCTGCAGACGCGTTTTGACACAATAGCAGCGGACGACTTTTGAAAACATTGTGACCAAAGGTGAAATTGCTCATGTTGAGCAATTTCTCCTTTAGCCACAATATTTTCAACTTTTTTTAACAATAAATCTATCTTTTATGGAGATTTTTAAGTTTTAGACACCATGTTTTCAAAGTCGTCTGCTGCAGATTTGTTGTATGTGGGAAAGGGATACACAGTCAACAATTATGACAATTTAAAAAGAATACAGACTTGTTACCTTTTCAATAAATCAAAATATTTCTCCTGCTATTGCATAATTGCTCACAGACTGAATTGAACTGAAAAGATTGTGCATATATTGATGCAGACTGATTCAGGTCATCTTCCATCAAAACGTCCTAGGTATCACTTTTTTATATGGCATGACAGCAATGTAAATCTGTTTTGCATGTGAGGGATAATATCCTGTAATTGCAAAACTTAAACCCTTTTTCACATAGAACAAATCTTCAATAGATCATGACTTAGAAATAATCTAGGCCATCAATTATGGAAATGATCCACACTTGAAAGAATAACTATTCAAGAGTTTAAAACATTGTTCTTTAAAGAGAAATACTTATTATGAGCCATTCTCCCTTTGCCAAAACGTTATAATAATTCGTCCATTTCATATGCAACAAAGTGCAACTGCAGTAGAGCAAGGGTTAAAGGTCTCTATATTGGCATTTGCCCAAATCCAGGCATGAAAATGTCTAATTTAAATTTAATACCAAATTTCATTACTAATCAATATGGCTTACCTTGCAAGTTTGGAATTGCATAAACAGTATTAGATTAAGCCTGTATAATAGCGATTCCAATAATGACCCTTTCCCACATTCAGATATAATACTTGATGCATCTGCAGCAGACACATTTTATAAAACGTTTTGGCAAAATAACTAATTGCTCAAAATGTGTAATTTCCTCTATTGTCACAATGCTTTTAATTATATTCAATAATTATACTTTCATTTATCATAGTGTTGTCAAAAAGCTTTCAAAGACTTGTTGTATGTGTGGACAGATTAAACCCAATAACCTTCGAAAACATTGTGACAAAAGGAGAAATTGCACGTTTTGTGCAATTTCTTCTTTTGTCACTATGTTTTCAAATCAGTTCAGTACTAATTTATACTGAAACTTGCCCAAAGCCTCTACTTTGCAAACATTTTGAAGGACAAATTCAAATACATGTAGGTATCTGAAATATTGCAGGTATAAATTTGATACAGAAGAGAAAACCTTTTTTTTCAAAATTGCTCATTTAAAACAATTTCTTTATTTACCAGTCATGTTCATGTTTGCTGCAAAGAAGTCAAATATTGTTTGAATCCAGGAAAAGGTTATTCTATGACTGCTGGACCAAATTCTGTGAAGATTGTGCCCCCAGACAAGGGGAGACAGACCAGCCTCTATAATGTTGGCTGTTCAACTCAACATTCAGGTTACATCATGATATTCCAAAACTCAGCTTATGGACTCTTCTAAATGCAAAGCAGGATTATATGCCCATTGTAATCAAAGTACTGAAGTACTGGTAACGAATTATTTTGAACATTTGTAAAATCTAATTTATGAATGCAATTGATCATGCTATTGCACAATTTAGTCTATTTTATTATTATTAATATTTTTGTCCAGAGATTTTTTTTTATCAGTTGACAGTTTTAGTAAATGTAGCATTTCAACGGCGATGCGAGCGTTTAACATGCACACTAACTCTTTCACTGAGCTCTGCGTAAAGTCTGTCAAAACACCCATGGCATATTTGTGAGATTTACCAATGTTAGTACGATTTGTTTTCGTCACCAGGGGCGGATCCAGGATTTCGGCTTATATTATAACTATGTTTCATGTGAGTGAATTAATTATTATAAATCTATAATGTTTAACAAATCGCGTAAAATAAGAATTAAAAAAAAAAACAGTTCCTATTAGGACTCGAACTCGCGTCCATAAGTAGTCCATGATTAGTAGTTCTACACGCTCTCCATTGCACCACGGTACTTTGATACAACATTTAAGCGTTACTTTCGTATATATATTAAGCTAACTGAATGCGCGCGTATGTAAACCATGATCTATAATTAGAAAGCCCCTTTGATCATCGTTATCATGTTGGAAAAAGGAGAAACAACGGCGATGCGAGCGTTTAAAATGCACACTGACTATTTCACTGAGCTCTGCGTAGTGGCATATTTGTGAGATTAACATTGTTCTATACAGCGTGGGGTCGACTTCTAGTGAATGGGCATACGACTAAAATTCATACTCGTGGCTTATACGTACCTGCCGACAAATGAAATATATATGCGCGTACTGTTAATTTGATATTTTCTAGAAAATTGATTATCTATGATGATTTGATAGTATAATTATGACTTCACTGTATTGAAATAACACGTAGAAGTCATTTTAATATCGAAAAAATACTAGGACTTTTTAGGTGCAGCGAATGTGTATTCTAAGCGGAAGTGTAGTTTAACCGTGACTTCCGGAATCAAACACGATCGCGTTAACTGTATTATTTTTTGAGAAAAAATAATTCGTTAAAAATCCAGAATGGGGGAAATGTGCATATGCTGCTTGCTGCATTGACAATTTAATTAAGCCTTTCTCATACAGACAATACTGGACCTTTGCAACAGACAATTTTTAAAAACATTGAGGAAACAATTGATTGATTGATTGATTGGGGTTTAACGCCGTTTTTAACAATTTCTCAGTTATATCACAGCCAGTTCACCTACTCATGCATTTCCTTGTTTTCTCACACCAGTACTCCACACAACAATCTTCTCAAGCAAGTGGCTGCTTTTCCACATAGACTTAGCCCATTAGTGGAAGACGAATGACGCATGTCACATTGACTTTTGTCAATCGTCAGAAAGAAAGTTGGCCGAGGTGGGATTCGAATTGAGGAAACAAGGAGACATTGCTCAGAATAAAACAGCTATATCTATTCTTCCACAATGTTTCCAGTTTTAAGTCAATACTATGACATTCCAATTATCAAGATATAACCCTTTTTTGCATGCAGACACATTTTGATGCACATCGAGGCAGAAAACTTTTGTAAACATTGTGGCAAAGGAGAAATTGCTCATGATTTTAAGTTTTCAACCCTATTTAATAATTTATTTTTTTATTTCACCCTTTTTCCACCTGCAGACGCATTTTGATGCAATAGCAGCAGACGACTTTTGGAAACATTGTGGCCAAAGGTGAAATTGCCATGATGAGCAATTTCTCCTTTTGCCACAATTTGTTCAACTTTATTTAACAATTAAGCTATCTTTTATGGAGATTATCAGGTTTTTGTCACTATGTTTTCAAAGTCGTCTGCTGCAGATTTGTTGTATGTGGGAAAGGGTTAAAGAGATTTTGCTATATTTTTGCCTATATGTTTTCAATGTAATATGCTACAAATTTATTGCACTTAATGGCAGGTTTAAGCCTTTCTTCAATATGTACAAGAGGGACAAGATGCCACTCAATTGAGTAAATTGGGTCAGTAGAAAATGAGTCACTGCTTCTGTCTGGGAAAATATAATCAAGAATGGATAAGAAACTGCAAGGAGTGGACACTGTGAACGAAACAGCATAATTATAAGTGATGGACATTTTGTAATAAGGCAATGTAAATAATCTGCGGAAACTAAGAGTATGAAGTAAAAGTAGCAAACCACAGTGCCATGCAGCCATATTTTTCAACCTATCAATGGCTTAAATTGATCAGTGTTTGCAGAGGGTAAGTCCTATTTAGGAACATTAATAATGCAAAGTTATCTCGAAATCAGACAAGTCAATTTAATTAAAGAAGTAGATCTTAAAAGCTGCAGCAGACATTTTTTAAAACATCTAGCAATTTAAAAATATGGAAAAGCTCATGAAATGAAAGTAGATTTATTGAATTGAGTTGAAAACATTGTGGCAGAAGAAGAAATTGCACAATGTTTCCCTAAGTTCTCTGCTGCAGGGGCATTTCAATTTGTCTGCATATGGGATAGGGTTTATTGAAAAAGTCCAAAGGGTCCCTTTTCCTCTTACACTGCTCCACCCCTCATATTAGATGGTGAATGAAGGTGATTATGGCTGTATTGCATGACATCACTAACAGATTAGTATTACTCATAGAGCTTTTACTTTGAATGATACATTGCATGTTAGACACAAATAAAAACTTTTATATTCTTTTCAAGTCAGTCATGGAACCTCTTTTAATACTATTTCATGTTTCAATCTAAAAAAAACCTGCGCCTATGAATATTTGTTTAAACTATCCCAAATTGATAATATTTAAAGATAATCATTTTTTTTTTAGAAAAAGGCAAATTGGTTAAATATTAGCTTTTCTCTTTTTTAGAAACATTTTCAAAAGTGATGAAAAAAGTTGACTCTTTCAGTGTAAAAGGTGGGTATTGCATCCAAAGATTTCTAACGGAGTATGACTTATATCTTCTGAACATTGATTGACATGCGAAGGTCTTATAACTAATGTTTTATAAATGTAACAACTTATCCAGAGGTCCAGATAGGGAGGGGAATATAGCTCTCTTTCCAACAATAGTTCTCTTGTTATTCAACCAAACCATGGTTATAGAGGGTAAAATATGGATTTTAAAACATGCATAATGTCCCTTATCTACAGGACTGAACTTATATGTCCTTGAGCCGGGATAGCGATAATGACAAGATTTATCGATCAAGGGGTTGTGCATTTGGAAACATGGCCTTGGCCTTTCATTCTTGACTGAAAAGTTGATGTGGATATAGAGGGTCATTCTTTTTCATCAAATGGGCTTAACCCTTTAATATATAAATAAATCTGCAGCAGAAAACTTTGAAGCAGATTTGTTCTTTGTGCTATTGTGGGAAATTGTTATCTTTCGAAGAAGAAGATGGAATCCGCTGTGGTCGAGTGGTTAGCGTCGGGGATTTCGAAACCGGGTGTCCCGGGTTCGATCCCCAGTCGCGGCACTACGGTCATGGTGGAGTGCCCTTGGGCAAGGCACATTTTCTAGCCTAGTACTGGTTTGTTTACCCAGGGATCATGAATAATTAAATTTAATTGCGCGCTAAATGACCGTAGCTGTCGATGTGCCATAAAACAATATACATTCATTCATTCGAAGAAGAAGACTTTTAAAGTTTTCTCTATAGGGCAAAACAAAACTGCCATTTTTTTAATCAACATGGCTTGAAGGAATATGATAGAAGGTCAATAGGGGAACATTTCTACAAAATTATTTGGAAATCCGACAGATGCTTTTGAAGAAGAGGATTTTTAAAGTTTTCACTATAGCCAAATAAAACTAAACAGTCCCCTGGTGGACATGTTTTTCAAACAATCAACATGGCTTGATGGCATCTGATAGAGATTCACCAAGGGAACATTTCTACAAAACTCCATTTGTGTGGTCATAGGGGAGGAAAAGAAATGATGGAGATGAATTTTGTAGTTTTGGACTGGAGATGAAGTAACTGTGACTTTGAAATTTGGCCTATTAAACTGTAGACAATAGTGGACATGTATTGCATAAGATGCACAAGATTAGTGGTTATTTTTTTAAGATTTATTGAGCGGAAACCATTTTTCAGGTCAAGGTGTCATGACCATGCTGTATTCTAAGTACTATGAAGTTCCTGGGCCCAAGCAGTCTTCAGTTACTGAGCGGAAACCATTTTTCACCCCAATGTCATTGTGACCTTGACCACTGTGACCTTGACCTTTGACCTCAAAATCAATAGGGGTCATTTGCTGGTGGTGACCAACCTGCACAACAAGTATGAAGTTCCTGGGCCCAAGCGTTCTTCAGTTAATGAGCGGAAACCATTCAGCCCAAGGTCACTATGACATTGACCTTTGACCTACTGACATCAACATCAATAGGGGTCATCTACAAGTTAGGACCAACCTGAAAACCAGGTATAACATTCCTCAACATAAGCATTCTTTAGTTATTGAGTGGAAACCATTTTTCAGCTGAATATTACCTGACCTTTAACCTCAAAATCAATAGTGGTCATCTGCTGGTGGTGACTAACCTGCACACCAAGTATTAACTTCCATTGCCAAAGCATTCTACAGTTATTAAGCAAAAACAATTTTTCAGCTCATTGTTACTGTGACCTTGACCTTTGACCTTGTGACCTCAAAATCAATAAGGCTTATCTACTGGTTAGGACCAAACTGCACACCAGGTATAAAGTTCCTCGACATAAGCATTCTTTAGTTATTGAGCGGAAACCATTTTTCAGCTGAAGGTTACCATGACCTTGACCTTTGACCCTGTGACCTCAATATCAATAAGGATCATCTACTGGTTAGGACCAACCTGCACACCAGGTATGAAGTTCCTCGACATAAGCATTCTTTAGTTATTGAGCGGAAACCATTTTTCAGCTGAAGGTTACCATGACCTTGACCTTTGACCTAGTGACCTCAAAATCAATAGGGGTCAGCTGCTGGTGGTGACCAACCTGCACACCAAGTATTAACTTCCATGGCCAAAGCATTCTACAGTTATTAAGCAAAAACAATTTTTCAGCTCATTGTCACGGTGACCTTTCGGCTCAAGGTCACTGTGACCTTGACTTTAGACATACTGACCTCAAAATCAATAGGGGTCTTCTACTGGGCATGGCCAACCTGCATACAAAGTATGGAGTTCCTCGGCCCAAGTGTACTTCAGTTATTGAACGGAAACCATTTTTTACCTCACAAGGTCACTATGACCTTGACCTTTGACCTTCTGACATCAAAATCAATAAGGGTCATAAGTGGTCATGACCAACCTGCATACCAAGTATAAAGTTCCTACACCCAAGCATTCTTCAGTTATTGAGCGGAAACAAGTGTGACAGTCGGAAGGACGGAAGGGGCAAAAACAATATGTCACCCCCATGTATGGGGGGGAGACATAATTATTTAAAAATCGGCCAACCAGCTTTGGAGGAGAATCTTTTTTTTTTTAAAGCATTTTCTTTTGGTTGCCACGGAAAATCGAATTCTGCATGGATGAAAACAATTTGAAGGAATTATGGGGAGGACATTGAGAGGATGATTTCAGTAAAGTTTCATCCCAATTGACCCACTTATTAAAGAGAATAGATTTTGACAGACGACGCACAGCGCACAAGGGGCGATCATAATAACTCACTTTGAGAACTTCATGCTCAAGTGAGCAAAAAACAAACAATAGGGCCATGATGGCCCAAGATCAATCACCTGAATCATTCAATGTGATTTCTAATGCAAAACACATCAAGATAATTATTCTGACAAAGATTCAAAAGCAACCTCCAGAGTGTTAATAAGATTTTCATTCATTTGGCCTAGTGACCTATTTTGTTTACCCAATATGACCCATATTCAACATGGACTAGATATCATCAAGACAAACATTATGACAAAGTTTCATCTTGCTCAAAGTAAAAATTGTGGCCTCCGGAGTTTTAACAATATTTTCCTTCAATTTGGCTTAGTGACCTAGTTTTTAACCCAATATGAACCATATTTGATCTTGGCCTAGATATGAAACATTCTGACAAAATTTGAAGATGCTGAAGCAAAAAATGTGGTCTCGATAGTGTTAACAAGATTTTTCCACAATTTGGCATAGTACTTGACCTAGTTTTTGACCGGACCTGACCTGTATTCGATATAAACCAAATATAATCCAGGCAAATATTCTGACAAAGATACATGCTTAAACCAAAAAGGCTGCTACCAGATTGTTAACAAGATTTTCTTTGAATTTGTCCTAGTGACCTAACATGATCCATATTCGAACTTGGCCTAGAAATCAGCAAGATATACCATCTGAATAAGTTTTATGAAGATTAGTTGATTAAAGTAAAAGATTAAAGTAGCCTCAAGAGTTTTAACAAGCAAATTGTTGACGATGAATGAACGAACGACGGACAAAATTTTAAAGACGATCACATAAACTCACCTTCAGCACTTTGTGTTCTGGTGAGCTAGAAACTTTCGGTGATTTCTTATTCAACAGACAAGACCCATTGAAATTCAAGGGAAGCAGTTATAACATATAATAAGTAATTAATTCGAAAAGCCACATAACCACTTTATAATCCAATCAGTGCATAGCTTACATTCACAAACAGATTGATTATTATATTCATTGTGAGCATGTTCATGCATGCAGTGTCGCTCAATAGTCAAGATTTACAACGTAATCACATAATCAGTATTATGCAAATTTTAGGTGTTTGCTTTTATGCACTGGTATAATTATAAAATATATCAAATAAGTTTATTTAGCATTTATTGAACGCTTTATATACCATTCTTAATTATATATCCTTACTTTATTCAACATTTATTTCAAGTTTAGAAAACAGGCCATTTATTAAATCTACCAAAATACTTTTCAGAATAATGCAGGTCTTTTCTCTGAAAATCCCCACTCTCAGTCTATCATGACATTAAGCTGCTAATTCTTTCCATACCTCCATTTAAAAAGAAATAGGATAGAGAATATGCTAGAAAATTTTAACTTGTAAAAAGTAAACTTCCCACTGTCCCTCGTAGCCTTTCTGGTTGAAAAAAACACACATAATTGGCCTAGAAAATTCAACAACAGGGCGACTGATGGGGGTTTAACGCCACTTTCAACAATATTTCAGTCCTATCATGGCGGCCAGTTCACATACCCATGTCACCATGTGTTTACACCCCACAGCAGTCTTTCCAGGCAACTGGCTGCTTTACCACATCAACTGATAGCCTGTAAATGGAAGACAAATGACGCTTGTCACATTGCCATTCAAATTTTGTCAAACTTAGGAAAGAATGTTGGTAGGCCAAGCTGGGATTCAAACACACAACTCCTGGGACAGCCAACAATATTACTGACAGGGCTACCAGGACATGGCTAGATAAATGCTGTTATATCCCTATTAATATTGTAAAACCAATAAAACATGGGGGAGGGAAGAGTTTTGACAGAAAGTGTAAGATAATGAAGAGGGATAACATAAACCCTTTCCCCTATACAACAAATCTGCAGAAGATGACTTTGAAACTACTTTAGTCAAAGTATACAAAGTCGCTATAAATATAAGTAATAATTACAAAACAAGAGGGCCTGGGATCGCTCACTTCAAGACTTTTGTTAAAGTTTGGATTTTAAGTATATAAGGCAAAACAGCCCAGAGCCTGGTGGCCATGTTTTTTACCAATCAACATGGCTTGAAGAAATCTGATTGAGGTTCAGCCAAGGTACATTTCTACAAAATTATTTGAAAATCGGCCAGACACTATCGGAGAAGATTTTTTAAGTTTCAAGTATAGCCATATAAGGCAAAAAAGCCCCGCCCCTGGGGGCCATGTTTTTTGACCAATCAACATGGCTTGAAGGAATCTGATAGAGGGTCACCCAAGGACCATTTCTAAAAATAAAATTGAAAATCGGCCAACCAGTTTGGGAGAAGAAATTTAAAGGTTTTTGCGTTTGGTTGCCATGGAAATCAAAATTCTTCATGGGTCCCAAAAAATTGAAGGAATTCTTGTTAGGTCATTGAGAGGCTGCTTTCTTTTAAGTTTCATCCCAATTGACCCACTGGTTACAAAGAAGCAGATGTTGACGGACAAGAGGTGATCACAATAACTCAGTTGGAGCACTTCGTGCTCGGGTGAGCTAAAAATAAAAACAAGACGGCCATGTTGGCCCTAGATCGCTCACCTGAATTATGCAATGTGATTTCTAATGTAAAACACATCAAGACAATTATTCTGGCAAAGATTCAAAATGCAACCTCCAGAGTGTTAGCAAGATTTTCCTTCATTTTAGCCTAGTGATCTTCTTTTATTTTTACCTGTTATGACCCAAATTCGAACATGGACTAGATATCATCAAGACAAACATTCTGACAAGGTTTCAACTTTCTCAAAGTAAAGATGCGGCTTCCGGAGGTTTAACAATATTTTCCTTCAATTTGGCCAAGTGACCTAGTTTTTAACCAATTATAAAGTTTAAATATAAATATAAAGTTTCAACATGCTGAAGTTAAAAATGCAGCCTCCTGAGTGTTAACAAGATTTTCCTTCAATTTGACCTAGTGACCTACTTGTTGACCCAATATGATCCATATTCGAACTTGACCTACATATCATCAAGACAAACATTTTGATAAAGTTTCAACATGCTAAAAAATGCGGCCTCCAGAGTGTTAACTAGTTTCCTTAAAATTGACCTTTTAAGTGACCTAGTTTTTGACCTCATATGACCAATATTAGAACTTGACCTAGATATTATTCAGAGAAACATTCTCAAAAATGTTCAAGCTGATGAACCAAAAAATGCGGCCTCCAGAGTGTTAACAAGTTTTTCCTTCAATTTGGCATAGTGATCTACTTTTTGAACCAACATGACCCATGTTCGAACTTGACCTACATATCATCAAGACAAACATTCTCATAAAGTTTCAACATGCTCAATCAAGTTGAAAATGTGGTCTTCAGAGTGTTAACAAGATTTCCCTTCAATTTGTCCTAGTGACCTTTTTTTTTACCTCATATGGCCTAGTTTCAAATTTGTCCAAGATTTGATGGAGATGAATGTTCTGATAACTTTCATGAATATCAGATGAAAAATGTTGCCTATAGAGGGTTAAGAAGGCAACTGTTGATGCCGGACACAGGATAACGCATGATGGCTGGACGCCGGACAAAATGTGATCACAATAGCTGCTCACCTTGAGCACTTCGTGCACAGGTGAGCTAAAAAGTTGACATAATAATTACTGCAAAAGGAGAAATTTCTCATCTTGAGCAATTATATCTTTAGTCACAATGTTTTTAAAAGTCATCAGAAAACTTCTGTTTGTGGGGAAGGGTGAATAAATGCTAAAAATCAAAAAGATAGAATGGTTCTCTATCGGTCCTAAGTATATAAATAGGCTATTTTTAAGAGAGGAGACCCAGAGGAATTAGGAAGTATTGATTCCATACAATTTAATGAAATGTTATGACAGGAATCTGATGACTTGACATTGCTGTCATTTCATAGTGAGGACCATTTTGAATCAAATTCGGGGGAATGCCTTGACATTGCTGTCATTTCACAGTTACATCCATGGCTTCGTTTCAAAACAGTTGTAATTACATTATAAACAAAAACAGTAAATTTATTTCTAGACAATATGCTTCCATCCCACAAAGCCTCTTTTTAGCCAATGTGACTGAAGATGCATGCTGCTGGTTGCAAAGAACTTCTGTTGACTGGTGTATTTTTTTTGGATGAAGCAGCCGCCTCGGGTGCAGGTTCGATTCCCGGTCGGGTCATACCAAATGCTTTAAAAATGGTAGTAATGGCTGCCATCTTTGGCACTCAGGGTTGTAAGGGTTAGCATTAAGACTGACTGGCTTGTGTTAGGATAAATGGACAAGTAGCACTGGAAACTTACCAAGGAAACACCATATTACAACTGAAAATTGTTGAAAGCAGTGTAAAACACCAAACCATCGATCAATTTTTGATGAAAAGGTTTCAAACTCACAATCCTTGAATTGAGAACTGACTGTGTCTAACAACTATCGAATAGAAAGTATAACCATTAAAAACAAAAAACTCTTAATATGACATTGATAAATGGACTAGGTTGCACATCATAGTTCACTATTGCCATCTTTCTATGAATTGACCTAATCCTGACCTTTCTTGAATGATACAATTATATTGACATCATCATAATGTAAAATTTGCATGACTGTGTGTAGCTTATCTCCCTATGTTTATTTTGATTGAATGGTACTTTATGCCACTTTAAACAAGTTTCAGTTATATTACAGTGTTTCCTGGGTAAGTTAGCAGTACTACTGGTCCATATATCCTGACACCAGCCAGTCAGAAGTAATGTAACCCTGAATGCCAAAGTATTTGGTATGACCTGACCGGGGATTGAACCCTTAACCTCCCACACCCAAGGCGAACACGCTACCACTACACCACCAGTATGTTTATTTTGAGAAAACAATTTGAAATAAACGGAAATTTTGAAAATACAAATAAGTCATAATACTACATGAGCTGATCCAGGTCATTATGAAAACAGACCTATAGGACTTTAGGTACAGCAAAACAAGAGCTGTCCATAAGACACAGTGCTTGACTTATAATACCACTGCTTATTAGTTAAGGACTGCAAAGTTTTTAAGTCAAATAATAAAAGGCCATTAATTACATTATATATGTGGGTTGGTTGGAAAGGGTTGTATAAAGTGTCAATGCAATGCATCAATTAGTTACAGAGATATTGACTCTTGATGTAGTTGCATGCAAAACTTTAACAAGAATTTTAGGTAAAAAATGGCCATAATTTGCAGGATTGAGTTATCTAACTTGATTATTGACCTAGGTATGATGGTTGGGAAGCCTTGTAGAAAGTTTCAATGCAATAAATCTAGATACAACTATATTGTAATATATAATATGTACTTGCATGCACAACTTTCATCAGGGTGTGAAGCTGACCCCAGGGTTAGTACCATAGCTCTCATATTCTCATAATAGTCTAGCTAAAACCCAAGATCAGTGTGTATCTCCAAACAATCTGATCAGGTTCTTCCCTGTTTGCCATGTTCATAAACAGACTATACAAGTCTACAATTTTACCATAAATACCACCAATTTCAAAAGATCTGAAGGTTGGTTTTATTTGTAAACTTTGCCCATATGTCTTTTCACAGGTAAGGTTAAGTTTAATATAATTATTGTCATGTTATACCCTACTCTTTAATAATTGTCATGTTATACCACACTAGTTTAAACTTATTTATTTTACATCAATTGCGAAACAAGCTTTAAGCTTATATTAATCACGCTCGATGTCTGCTTCCTGCATACTTAACCAGTACTCGCGCCGTTTGTGTGGTAAATCCCAAAGGCAGAACCTGCTCATCACAGGATTCGAACCAGGGACCTTTGGTACAAGAGGACGCCACTCTACCTCTGTACCACTGTCTTCCACACTCTTAGCACCAATGAATAAGCTTCTCTCCGCAGTAAATGATCTTTAAAGGGGGCATATCAGGAAGTAATTCTTTCCCGCATATAACAAATATAAAGAAGAGGAAATAAAAAATAAATATCATTTCCAAGCAAATGGCTCCTTTTCCACATAGACTGTTAGCCCATTGGTGGAAGAATCGACGCTTGTCGTTATTTTGGTTGGGGAAACACAAAACAGAACAGAAAAATTGCTTGTTTTGAGTATTTTATAAACCTTTCCCACTTATAACAAATCTACAGCAGCCAACTTCAAAATCATCTGATAACATGGAAAATATATTTTGTATATCCCTTTCCCTCATATAAACGCCTTCTTACGCCTCTGCAGCAGACAGCTTTTTGAAAACAGTGACAAAAGCAGAAATTGCTAAAAACAAGCAATTTCTCTTTTTGCCACAATGCTTTCCACTTTTAGTCATAGGTTATCCATTCAATTTAAGAGATTTTCCTTTATTTGACAAAATATATTCAAAGTCGTCTGCTGCAAAACTGTTGTATGAGGGAAAGGGTTAAAAAATTGTGCATCTGTGAATAATTAATCATTCAGCTACAAGGATTTCACATGACATCTGATGCAGAAGCATCAAAAGATGCCTGCAAGTAGGAAAGCATTAATAACATTTTTTAGTACTTGCTGTTAAGCCTAACTGTAATCCATATTTAGTAAGCTCTAACAAAGCTGACTGATCATTCAACTACCACAGCCATGGTCGATATTATAAGACATCACCAACAAGAACCCATAAACTATATCTCAAGTTTATATTATCAGGCAGCGTAAATTCATCACAAATTGCAATACTGCTGAGGCTGTAAACCACCATGCTTGGAGACATCTTTTTCCCGTTTCCCCAATCAAATAAATTTGCTAATGTATCACGCATATTCATAGAGCTGCCCATCAAACTATAATTAGATTGGTCAGACGGCTCATAGGAAAGTCCCAATTAGTGCTCTAGTTTTGGTTTTTTCCTCAAAAAGTTAACTAATGGCTTTGGGGAAACGCAGAAACTTTTTACATAGGGGGGCCAGATAACCTCATTTAACATTTGGTAGTATCAGCTAGTAGTTTGCTGTAGTAGGAGTGAATGCCCTTTTTAACAGTTTTAAAGTTACATCACTGGGAAAGTACGAATAATAGAGATGCTTGTTCACATGTTGTTTTTTGCCACTTTCAACTGATTTATAGTAATATCACAGCATTTCCAAGGTAGGTCACAAGTACAACAATTCTGAGCTCAAAGGAGGAAAGTTTACAAGTCTTTGGTATAAGATGTTTTAAATACACCTTTTCCCTACTACAGATGACAACTTTAACTCCCCCTTTATAAGATAACTTAGGGGTCATTGTAGTTTAACCCTTTCCCTCATACGACATTTCTGCAGCAGACGACTTATTTTGTAACGTAACGTAATGTAACGTATTTTGTCAAAATATAGAAAATCTCCATAATGGAATGGATAACCTATGACAAAAAGTGGAAAACATTGTGGCAAAAGGAGAAATTGCATGTTTTGTGCAATTTCTTCTTTTGTCACTATGTTTTCAAAAAGCCGTCTGCTGTCAGAAAGCATCTATATGAGGGAAAGGGTAAAAGTAGCAATTACTCCTTTTTTGGCAAAATATTTTTTAACCCAGAATCAAAATTATCCGTCTTATTTGCCATTTTGTTTTTCTCATAATAATGTTTTTACCCTATCCGAAAGTACATCAAATCTGCAGAAGATGACTTTGAAAATATCTAGAATAATACTTGGTACAAATTTAAATGAGATATTAATAATTGAAGAGTGAGGAATATATTGTGGTGGCTGAAACACAGAAATTGCAAAAATTGCAAATGATAAATATCTCCATTTGGCACAATGTTTTCAAAAGTTGTTTGCTGCAGAGGCTTCAAAATGTGTCTGAAAGATGTAAAAGCAGCATTCTCCTAATCATCATTATCAGTAATAGGTTAAACCTGAATACAAGTGAAAAGACAGCTGACACTGTTTTTTAAGTACATGCATGCTGTGAATCCTGGCTCGGCCATTCCTAGTTTTCAAAGATTTACAAAAATCATTATTGCTATTGTTATTTCTCTTCCAGGTTTGTACCGACTAAACTTGTTTATAAGACCTGGTAGCCAGGGAAATATGGCTAGGTGATGGTTGTAAGTGATATAAATTGAATACAATTGAAATGCCTTTTTTATTCCAAACAAGAGCGCCGCAAGCGAACGCCAACACTTAAATAGTCGTAAAAGGGGCATTACTGTTTAATTATTAAACCCAGGATATATGACATGGTATAGACAAGCATATTATTCCTAGGAAGATGGCTACCAAGTTTCATTTTAAAATGTTGAACTGTTTTTGAGTTAAAAGTTTTGTGATGATGCAGATGATGCCAAGGGAATCACAATACTCCCGACTTTTTTTCTTCGAAAGACAAGAGCAAAAATCAATTTAATAGCTTCATTTTTCATTTGACTTCTATCTTGTTTCTGTCAAACTGTTTTGAATCTGCACTGATAATGTGTGGAACTGCTTTTGGTACTCAGATGCTTCCCATGAAGTTCCATCGGATTCCAGGTAACAGTAAGTTGAGGAGAAAATGAATGAATGTCACAATAATATTGTTTTATGGCGCATCGACAGCTAAGGTCATTTAGCGCGCAATTAAATTTAATTATTCATGATCCCTGGGTAAACAAACCAGTACTAGGCTAGAAAATGTGCCTTGCCCAAGGGCACTCCACCATGACCGTAGTGCCGCGAATGGGGATCGAACCCGGGACACCCGGTTTCGAAATCCCCGACACTAACCACAGCGGAATTGAGGAGAAAAAGCCAGGACAAGATTTCAAAACCTAACAGATCAGTTTACATTGTACTTCATCATAGTAGAGGGTATTCAAAATATTCTGATACGTTAAATTGCAAATAAACCCTTTTGCACGTGCACACATTTAATGAGCCTGCAGTAGACACATTTTGGAAACATTGTGGCGAAAGGAGGAATTTCTCACAAGATATTAATTGTTCCTTTTGCAACAATAAATTATTCACTCTATTCAATGATCATGATACTTTAGTATTAGATATACTCCATATATTTGCCTAGATGTTTTCAAATTCGTCTGCTGCAAATCGTTAAGTTGATAGATTGGGGTTTAACGCCGTTTTTAACAATTTCTCCGTTATATCACGGCGGCCAGTTCACATGTGTTTCCTGATTTTCGCACACCAGTACTCCACACAACAATCTTCCCAATAAAATGGCAGAAAGGGTTAAGACTTGTGTATTACAATGGGAAGATTATCGTTTTAAAGATTATTGGACAATTACAAAAACTGCTACAGTTTTCAATCTACAGGTTAAGACATGATTGATTGAAGTATTGTATTTCAATTATTAACATAATTTGATATAAATTTAATCCTTTTCACAACATATCTCACATTAGCACCAGTGAGCCAGATGACTTCAACGATCTTCTTGGCAGACAAGGTGGTTGCTCATGAGCTATTTCTCTATTTTTTGGTTGAAAGCGGCGTTAAACCCCAATAAATAAATAAATAAATAAATCTATTTTTTGGCTATCTGTATCTCTCTATCCCTTGTTTAACCCTTTCCCACATACAACAATTCTGCAGCAGACGTCTTTGAACATATTTTTTCAAAAAATAGAAAATCGCTATAATGAAATGGATAACGTTACTATGACTAAAAGTGGAAAACATTGTGGCAAAAGGAGAAATTGCTCGTTTTCAGCAATGCATCAGAAAGCGTCTACATGAGGGAAAGGGTTAAACCTTCCACACATACAGTAATTCCGCAGCAGACAACTTTGAAAACATCTAGGCAAAACTATGGAATCTATTTATAAATTTAAAACTTTAATTATTGAATATTGATGAATACATAGTGGCAAAAGGAGAAATTTCTCATTATAGTTTTTTTCTCCTTTTGCCTTCACTGTTTTAACACTTTCCCTCATACAACAATTCTGCAGCAGACGACTCTGAACATATTTTGTCAAAAAATAGAAAATCTCTATAATTGAATGGATAACCTATGACTAAAAGTGGAAAACATTGTGTCAAAAGGAGAAATTGCTCGTTCTGAGCAATTTCTTCTTTTGTCACTATGTTTTCAAAAAGCTGTCTGCTGCAGAGGCGTCTATATGTGGGAAATGGTTAAGTCACTCGCTTCTGTTACAGAGGCATCCAAACGTGTCTGTGGAAGAGAAAGGACTTTTAGATTTCTCAAAATCTTATTTGTAAAGAATTCAGTTCCAATTTCAGTAGTCATACCTTGATTTGGCTGTTATCGACCATTCCATTTTAAAATCATAATTTCACAGCTTTGAGGCCTCAGATAAAGAAATGACCAATTATCACTTTATGGCTTTTATCAAACTCTACTCGTTCCCACAAACTATAAATCATAGGCAGGCGACTACGAAGACACATATAAGGGAATGTTAATAATTATTGAATTGATTTGAAAACATTGAGACAAATGGAGAAATTGCTCTTTGAAACAAACAATTTCTCCTTTTGTCACAATGTTTATAATTGGCCTGCTCAGCAGAGGTGTCAGAAAGTGTCTATATGTGGGAAAGGGTTAATTAAATTGAGATAAAAGCATTGTGGCAAAAGGTGAAATTCTTCTTTTCACACAATGTTTTCAGAAGTAATATGCTGCAAACGTCACTGTAATGTCTTCTGTATCAGGAACAGGTTAATATGTAACTTTTACATGCAAAGTGGTTGATATGTCCTTCTTAATTATTTCCAGTATTTGTACGCATCTGCAGCAGTCGACTTCTAAAAACATCGTGAGTGATAATCAATCTCATTTAGCCACAATGTTTTCAACTCGATTCATAGAGATTCTTAATATTTTTTTCAAAGTTGTCTGCTGTAGATTTGTCATAATGTGGGAAAGGGTCAAAGCATATCTATTATCTAAGTAACTATTTTACCCATAAGTAAAATGTATCAAAGATACTGTTAACATTCATGACCACGAAAAGTGATGATTTTGTTAAACATGTAATTTCTTTCATTATGAATAAATTTAACCCTTTCTAAATATACATACGTCTTTAGATTCATTTGAAGCAGACAGTTTGTTTTAAAACATCGTGGAGAAAGATAAGATAACTGCAAACCCATATAATAGATTAAATAATAATCATACAGATCAACAGATGCATATATCATGAGTTGAATTCTAAAGGTAAAACAATAAAACACATTTGCAGAAGACAAACTCTTAATTAAAACCACATGGAAAGGGGGAATCACCCAAGTTATTTTCCCTCTCCATAATTTAATTACATTTTCTTTGACTCAATAAAACATTTCTACTACCAATTGAGCACTAGGATATTTTACATATCAACCAGTGTACACTATTTACAATTGGAAAGAAAAAGATCTAAAATTTAAAATATTGAACATTTGAAAAATTGAATTCCTAACTTTGTAAGCACTTTCCTAAATACACCAACTCTCCAGAAGATGACTTTATAAACCTATCTAGGAAATAATATGTAGGTGGGAAAGGCTAAATTACTTGGTGTCAACCTGCCAAGGAAGTCAAACTAAAAAATATCCACAGTGTAATTTTTAAATTGTAAAGCAAGCATTTAATTTAAATGCATGAACTTTTGAAACTATTGTTGATAAAGAAACAAGTGTTTGAAGGGACATGCATGTTACCTGTCAATATGGCATACAGTGAAAGCCTAATGCGGGCACGGACAGATAGACAGACATACAATGGAGAAGTGATTTCCGTATTGTCTCCCAGGACAAAGTGCCAAGGCAAGGAGACCCAAAAGGTTGTACTAAATAATAAAATTCTGTTCCCTAAAACATTTTCTACTTTTCTATTAAAATAATACCTAGATAGATGCACTAAGTTCCTGATCTCTCTAAGTCATCGATTTTGTTTTCATGTTTCAATTTGAAAGAGTCAAAAAAGTTAATGATCTTATTGCATTATCCTCTAAACCTTAATTTTCAATTTCAATCTATATATTATTCATGTTTTGCAATTATTTACTTGCATGCATAGAAACTTAAATTAACCTCACCTGTCTTGCTGTATGACAATTTCTTAATGTCCAGAAACCAATCCACCAATGTAAAACAAGATAAGTATATCCAAATATATTTAAGGTATTATAAAAGTGCCTCTTTACTCTGATACATATTTGCACACTCTTTTACAAAAACAAGTTGTTTTTCAAAGATACCAATACAACAATACAAAATTTTAAAGGATTAATTCTAAAAGGACTTACAATATGATATATCTATTTCATACATCTACCTTTGAGGAACTGAAGCTTGTTCAATATAATATTTAAAACTACTTCTTTTGAAATAAATCACTAGGTTTGCAATAGACCAGTATGAATTAATGCTTAGCATTGGGTTAAGATCTGAATTGAGATAACATACTCAATGGGCCGGGCCAAGTCTAAACGGGTCTTCTAAACCTTCTGCTTCATATTTAAAGGCACAGTTTAGAGTTACATTTCTACCCCTTTGCATTCTTAACTTAGCTCTTTTACCAAAACTACATTTAAAATCACTGCAGCATAGTTATGATCAACATTTTCTACTGTGTCAAACTCATACCTTTCTTTGAAATCTTTTCCAAATTTTAATTCCAAGATGGGGTTTTTGCATTTGAAAAAAAATATATATATTTTTTTTGCAAATCAGGTAGTTACATTTAATTAGGCCTATTATATCTTGAGTTAAATTGGATAGGTAAACAAATTGTTATTAGCTCATCCAAGGCCTTTGTGTTTGTACATAGAATTAAGGTGTTTTATTATACACCGATCTCCATTACTACAGACATTTTAACAGTTATTGAAACTTATATTTTTAATAGCTTTTCGGAAATTACATAGGAGGAGGAGTTATTATTAGGAAAAAACAAATTTAAATGTCTTGAACATATTACAATTGCGTTTGTTTAAAAACACTAAGTTATGACACATCTTAAATGAAATAAATATTCAAATGTTTTAAGTATTTGCAGTTTCTTTATTTTGACTCACATTTATGTTTTTTTGTTTTATTTACAAAGACAAAACAGTCCCTATTAGACTTGCAGCAGACTGTTATGTGTCATATCGAGATAAAAATCACTTCGAATTCTCCTTTTAATAGCAATTTTAACTCATTGAATGTTAATTCATGTTGAAAGATATGTCTTGATTTGTGAAGATTGCATTTAATAATGTTTAACCATGTATATCTAAAATATGAACTGTTTCTAAAGCTAAAACTGTTGATCACGTGACAAGCGAATCTCTTTTGCAGAGAGCCGTTCTTTACACTCACTTACAAATAGTTAATTATAGATGATTTAAAATGTTTATTTGGTTTGAAACAAATGAAGAAAAGAACAAACTCAGGGCTCTACTGTTAGTTACGTAATCAGGAATTAACAACTGATAATGTATACCCATTTATCGCTTTAAACACACCATGACGTAGAACTGATTGTCCAATCAACCATCGTGACTTTATACTCTTGTTTGCATAAACGAAGAACCGATTTTTCAGATCAGGCCGTACTAATTGATATTAACCTGAATCAAAGACACTATCTTAAGAATGTAGCCTCGTTCCTAATGGATTCCTCCACAAATAATGAATTTGATTGGTCAGAATTGAAAAAATAAATACGTCATCAATCTATTCTTTAGAGGAACTTTCCGAGATTCCAAAATGGCGAATGTCAATGAATTTATTGCCGAGACTTTCGAAATTTCGACTCTGACAGCAGAATTTGAGGGCATTGAAAAGGCTGATTTGATAGATATTGATTAGACGACTCAATGCTCCTCTGCCATATCATGATAATGACATTTCCCGCGATTATCAGCTGAATTGTTCGGAAGAAATTTGCGAATCACTCGTCCCCATTTTCGGGCTGGAATTTTGTTGACATTAGCAGCGAATGCTTAAAATGACGTGCTATTGCATGCAAATCTTAAATTGTCTGTTTTGTGGTTTTATTGATAAATAATAAATTCAAATATTTTGACAAACATCTTTAAAAGTGTAAGTGGAATTCACAAATCTTATAATTATTCCTTAATGAATGCACTGTATACATACTAAGACTAATGATTGGCAAGATTACTCATTTTCATTACTGTTTATGCTCAATAATTAGTTGGCTGTGGGAATGGTCAACCTACCTTAGAATGGAGATTGATCATAAACAATGAAAGGCTACAATTATATTTCAATGAAGGACATTCATTTTGTTGACAAAAAAATGCAAGTTATGATACATTTTCACTTGACCCCACCCCTGATGTTCCAATATGCCCCTCAGTTGATAACTGTTTTTTCAACTACTAATTATGTAAGTGATATGCATAACTGCAGTATGGATTTCCGGCGACATTGATGCATTGCATCAACTTTCTCTTGTTTACCATATAATATACACATATAAAAAATATCCTTTTGCTTAAAGCTGCTAAACCTTCAATAATGGATCATTTAGGGTTTCAGGTTATTAATCCCCTTGATTAGGTCATTGCATTAATAATCCTTACCCTTTCTCAATTCAACCTTGCACTAACCTATCAATTGGTGTCAACCATTAATTATTCACAAGTTATTTAGAACAGTGACTACCAATTAACCCTTTCCCACATACAAAAACAAGGAATCGGTGGAACCGAATGATGCTCCCCATTAGGGCTTTGATAAGTGATAATAAGTATTGTCTGATAGAACTACCTTTAACTATTTAACCGTTAACTTTTATTATTTATCATAGAGTTATGGTTCTTGTGTAATGCACTTCCTCTCTTTAATATCTATCTACATTTCAAGTTTCATTGAAATATCTTTTGTACTTTTGGAGTTATGGTCATGAAATTGAAATATAAAGTCTAACAAGGGACATAACTTGAAAATTATTCACTATAAGTTCTGGTTCTTGTGTTATGCACTTCCTTTCTTTAATATCTGTTTACATTTCAAGTTTCATTGAAATATCTTTAGTACTTTTCGAGTTATGGTCCTGACATGGAAATATAAAGTCTAACAAGGGAGATAATTTGAAAATTATTCACTATAGAGTTATAGTTCTTGTATTATGCACTCTCTCTTATTGATATGTATGTATATTTCAAGTTTCAATGAAATATATTTAGTACTTAGATTTATGCTCAATGCAAATAAAGTGTGACGGACGTAATGGACAGACAAAGCGACAACTATATGCTCTCCCAAACTAGTTTGGGGAGCATCAAAATCTGCAACAGACTTTGAAATTATGTGGCATAAAACATGTAAAATCCTTTGTATAAAAACTAAGTTTTAGAATAGAGTTGAAAACATTCTGGCAAAGGGAGAAATTGCTGATCACGAGTTATTTCACCTTTTGCCACAGTGTTTTCAAAAGTCGTTTGCTGCAGAGGCGTCATAAAATGTCTGTATGTGGGAAAGTGTTAAGGTGGACTGAAAATACATATTAATACTATTATTTGTTTTGAAATGAATCCTTTTTTGAATCTCATTTAGCTAAGTTGATCAGTTTCTCAATTTGCCACAATGTTTGAAATTCTATTCAATGGTTTATGATACATGACGATTCATTTATATAGATTTTCCATATTTTTGAATCGATATTTATAATATTTTGTATGTGGGGAAAGGGTTTTACCTTTTTCAATGTAAATGCTTTTTATTCTACCTTTATAATCATGTTACCCTTTCCAAAATGCAGACACTTTTTGAAAGTATTATGGCAAAAGGAGAAATTGCTCAAAATGAGAAACTTTTACTTTCGCCACAATATTTTCAAATCAAGAATAAAATTCTTCATAGAGATTTTCATTTTATTTATTTCAAAGTTGTCTGCTTCAGTTATGTTAAATGGGGTAAATGGTGTGATAGCTAAAAGTTCAGTTTGGAAGAACTAAAATCATAAATCCAAAAGAGTTAAACTTTATTTGCATTTGTCCTAATCACAAATGTTATCATTTGAGCTGCATTTTCTTCTATTTCCATTTCTCTATTTGTTTTCAATACTGTTAACATTTTCCCTGTTAAAGACTGACGTTGACAGCAAAAGACTACTGTCAAAATGGAAAAAGGGGAATATAATGAGAAAGGCTTGTAATGAGTGTTTATGTATGTATAAAAACATGTTTATTGAAATAAGGATTTCTCAAAGCCTACAAGTTCTCCATTCGCAACAAAGTTTTCAACTTTGATTCAGAGATAAACTTCCAAATTCTAAGATATAGCATATTTTCTCAGTAAACTTTACTACAAATATTTTGACCTCAGGGTCACAGTTTGAATAATCTCCATAGAGGACCACGAGACAATGCAACAACCCAAATATCTATAAATTCTAGGCATTTCTGTCTTAGACAAAAACAAAATTTGTTCTCTAAATATCTTTTTGTAAAACAGGTGAACCCCGGGCAGGGTCAATTTTGACCCCAGGGGCACAAATTGAACCGTTTTCTAAGAGGACAGTGAGACAATGCTACACACCAAATATCTAAGCTTTTGGTTTCAGACAAGAAGAATTTCAAAGTCTTTCTCTATATATCTTTTTGTAAAACAGGTGACCCCTTGGGCCAATTTTAACGGCAGGGGCATAGTTTGAAAAGTCTCTATAGAGTACCATGAGACAATGCTACAAACGAAATATCTAAGTTCTAGGCCCTTCGGATTCAGATAAAAAGATTTTCAAAAAGTTTCGCCATATTTTGAACAATCTTTGTAGAGGACAACTAGCCATTGCTACAAACTAAATATCTATGCCTTTCTGTTTTAGACAAGAAGTCGGTAACGACCCGGGCTGTCAATCCAGGGATTGCGAGTTTGAATGCCACCTCGGCCAACATGATTTCCGACATTTGACAAAAGTCATTGTGACAAGCGTCATGTGTCTTTCACCAATGGACTTACAGTCTATGTGGAAAAGCAGCCAGTTGCTTGGAAAGAACGTTGAATAACTGGTGTGAGAAAGCTAGGAAACACATGAGAAGTGAACTGGCCGCCATGATATGACTGGAAAATGTTGAAAACGGCGTTAAGCCACGATCAATCAATCACTTTTTTCTGCATTTAAATCAATTTATGCAAAATAAAATTGAATCATTTGTATGCAAAAGTGGTTAGAATAAAACAGCTTAAAAAGCTGGGAAAGGATTAGGTCTATTTCCCCCTATTTTTGTAATCCATCCTTTATAAAAACAAAGCTACACGTTTTTTCGCCAGTAAAGACAGAATTACTCAGTAGGATTCACAGATACTTTGTGCCCACGTCAATACAAAATATATTGTTGAATGCAGCCATTAAGAAGTCTGAACCCTTGATCAGCTTTAAATAATGCAGTTCAAACACACGCAGGCCTGTCAACAGAAAAATGGCGATTAACCCCCCCTCTTTCCCACATACAACAAATCTGCAGCAGATGACTT
Organism: Serripes groenlandicus; assembly: GCA_031761405.1. Lineage (NCBI taxonomy): Eukaryota > Metazoa > Mollusca > Bivalvia > Cardiida > Cardiidae > Serripes > Serripes groenlandicus. The sequence goes on along the minus strand of JASEVX010000001.1, from coordinate 47,770,763 downwards.
TGAAAACATATGAACAAAAATTAGTTATCTCTGTAAATGAAAGTATTATGATTGAATATTGAAGTAGAAAAACATTGTGGCAAAGGAGAAATTGCTCGTTTTTAGCAATTTCTCCTTTTTTCGCAGTGTTTTCAAAAGCCGTCTGCAGCAAAGGCAATAGAAGGTGTCTATATTTGGGAAAGGGTTAAACATTTCCCACATGCAGACACGTTGTCATGCATCTGCATTAGATTACTTTGAATTTGAAAACATGGTAGCAAAATCAGGAATTTCTTTTGATTAGCAATTTTTACTGTTGTCACAATGTTTCAACTCTAAATATCAATAATTATGCAAAAACATTTATTTAGATTTCCCACATTTGAGCTAAGACGTTTTCAAAAGTTATCTGCTGTACTAAATGATATATGTGGGAAATGAACAATGCTAAACTGAGAGGACTCAAATGAGACAATATTTTATCAATGCATTTACATTACATCCTACCATTACAAACTTATGTGTTGCTTCAATAAAGATTAATGAGCTAACAATAGTTTTTCAAAATGATAAGCAAACAAGAGCTTTTCTGAATGATAAGGGAATGATTAGCAAAAAAAGTTTTTTTAAATGATAATGGAATAATTAGTAGAAAAGAATTTTTCTTAATGATGAGGGGATAATTAACAGAGAAGAGCTTTTCTAAATAATAAGAGAATATTAGCCATCAAGAACTTCTTTAAATGATTAGGAATAACTTAAGCCATAAGCGTTTTTTCCTTAATGATAAGCTAGGTTACAATGAGACAATAAGAGCTTTTCTAAATGATTAGGGAGTAATAAGTCAATAAGAGCTTTTCTAAACTAGAATTGTTTTTGCAAAAAAAAGATGTCTTCACCTCAAATATCTGTCAAAATCTCTCAAAACATTCCAACCTATAAAAGCAGACAATGGGTTCTGCACATCGCCTTGATGAGGTGACCCAAGGTTCATGAAAATCCTTCAAGCCGTCTTGGAGATATGGAGCGGACATGAAATAAAGCCTCAAACCTTTGACCTTCAAGCGTGACCTTGACTTTGAACCGGTATGGTCGAGACATGGGTTCTGCACATCACCTTGATGAGGTGAACATCTGACCCAAGTTTCTTAGAAATCCTTCAAGCCGTCTTGGATATATGGAGCAGACACGAAATAAAGCCTCAAACCCTTGACCTTTAAGCATGACCTTGACCTTGAACCGGTATGGTCGAGACATGAGTTCTGCACATCACCTTGATTTAGGACAGTACCCTACCCAACAAGTATCCATTCGTGCGATCTGACGGACAGACAGACAGACAGACAGACATCAAGGACAAAAACAATATATCTCCCCCGTATACAGGGGGAGACATAATAATTAGGTAGTACTAGGTCTATAAATGATTAGGGAGTAATAAGTAGAAAAGAATTTTTCTTTATGATGAGGGGATAATCAACAGACAAGAGCTTTTCTAAACTAGAACTATCACTGAAGATGATAAATACCCCCAAAACAGCACTTTGACTCAAAATATGGCTTCCGACCGACCGACCGACCGATAGTCCTATCAAACAGAACTCATTTTGACCTTTGACCATGACCTTTGAGGTACAAGCCACCTCATCATGGTGAACATGTGTGCCCAGTAACTTGAGAATCCTACGATGCATGGTTGAGATGCGGACTTTTGAGTGTGACCTTGACCTTTGAAGTACAAGCCACCTCATGACTCATGGCTTCCGACCGACCGACCGATAGTCCTATCAAACAGAACTCATTTTGACCTTTGACCATGACCTTGACCTTTGAGGTACAAGCCACCTCATGATGGTGAACATGTGTGTCCAGTAACTTGAGAATCCTAATATGCATTGTTGAGATGCGGGCCGGACAAGGTAGTCCTATCAAACAGTACTCTTTTGACCTTTGACCTCTGAGTGTGACCTTGACCTTTGTTGTACAAGCCACCTCATCATGGTGAACATTTGTGTCCAGTAACTTGAGAATCCTAATATGCATGGTTGAGATGCGAGCCGGACAAGGTAGTCCTATCAAACAGTACTCATTTTGACGTTTGACCTCTAATTGTGACCTTGACCTTTGAGGTACAGGCCTGGGTCTTGTGCGCGACACGCCGCCACATCATGGTGAACGTTTGTGCCATTTTTTTTATGAAATCCTATAATGCATGGTTGAAATGTGGGCCGGACAAGGTACAGTCCTTTCAACCTTTGACATGAAAGTGTGACCTTGACATTTGAGGTACAGGCCTGGGTCTTGTGCGCGACACACCGCCTCATCATGGTGAACGTTTGCGCCAAGTTTCGTTCAATTCCTATGATGCATGGTTAAGATGCGGGCCAGACAAGGTTAGGTGGGACTGACAGACAAACAGACAGACAGACAGATGTAAAAGGGCTATAACTCTGTAAAATAACATGCAATTGTAAGACCTTTAGGGTATGCACATCTCCTTTTGGTATAGAAGCTTCATGTAAAATTTCATTGAATTCCACACAGTGGTTTGTAAGAAATAGGCCGGATAAAATATGGCTTCCGACCGATCGACACAGTGACTCCTATATACCCCCCCCCCCCCCCCCCCCCCCCCCCCAAAAAAAAAATAAACTTTGTTTTTTGGGGGTATAATAATAAGAGAATATTAGCCAACAAGAGTTTCTTTTAAATGATTAGGAATAACTTAAGCCATAAGCGTTTTTTCCTTAATGATAAGCTAGGTTACAATGAGACAACAAGAGCTTTTCTAAATGATTAGGGAGTAATAAGCCAACAATAGCTTTCCTTAATTATTATAGGAACAATTAACAGACTTTAGTCTTTCTAAATGATAATGCAATAATGAGTCAACAATTCCTTTTCTAAATGATTAGGGAATAATCAGCTTATAAGAGCTTTTCTAAATATTCAGGCAATAAATAGCAAACAGTTGCTTCTCTAAAAAGGGTAAGGAATAATTAGACAACAAGAGCTTTTCTTGATCTATGTTTAGGGAATAACAGTCCAAAAAGTGTTTCGACTCCATTATGACCCAGTTTCTAACTTCACTGATTGGATGGAGATGAATGTTCTACCGAGCTTTCAAGAAAATTGGAAGATTTGAGTGTCATATTATAGTGTTCACATGGGTTTTCTAAAGTTTTACGTAGTATCCTAGCTTTCAACTCAATGTGACCCAGTTTTAAACTTGACCAAGATTCGGTTCAGATGAGTGTTCATGAAGATCAGATGTTAAATGTGGTCTCTAGAGTGTTAACAAGGCAATTGTGATAAAATGTCAACAGTTGTATGTACAAATACAATATACGTTTAAGGGTCATAACATTCCTGGTGTAAGTGAAATAACCCTCAAACCATTACTTAAATATGGCTACAGACAGATGGTCAGATGCTGCAAAATTCATTTTGCCATTGTGTTTACTAAAATCATCTGCTGCAGATGTGTCTTATCGCGTCTGCATGTGGGAGAGGGTTATTTCCCCATTTTTGAGTGATGTGGCTCAAATACTACAGTTCAATAACACAGTCTCATATCTTAGAAAGCTTCCCTAAAACCACTCGTTCATTCAATCAAGGAAATATCAAAGTTCATTAAAGTATCACCAACCCTTGACAAGTGTTTTACAAACGACTGTGAAAAGGTTTTTTGTCTTACTTTTATGAAGAAGCTTTTGTCAGGCACTTTCCATCAAAGCGACATGCAGAGAACTGAAAAGAGAATGACAGCCATTTTATTTTTTGTTACATCTAACTGCTTTAACCCTTTCCCACCTGCAATAGCTATTGCGGAAGACTTTAGAGGTTACTAATAATAAGCGATTTCTCCTTTTGCCACTACGTTTTAAAATCTTTTAAAAAATCATACTTTTATCTGCAGATATGTTGTAAGTGGGAGAGATTTAAAAATATGATATTTCTACAGGTTTCCACTTTCGTTGCAACATATGAAAAATAAAGAGTATAATTTTCATATAATTTAGAAATATCTCCTTTGGTCACATTTTTTGAAATTTTCTGTATTTTTATTTTTCATTTTTATATTAAACTAGAATGGAGTGCTCCCCGGAGCACTTGTGTCACCTGCAGGCCTTGTCAGAAAATATTAATTTTTGACAGAAAAGGGGCAATAACTCTGATATAAAAATTATTTGGATTATCCCCCTTTTGTGAACCCATCACAAAGATAGATATTTGTCAGAAGTTTCAATGTAATCCTTTGAGTAGAAAAAAAGTTATTTGAAAACGTGACGAAAAAGTGTGACGACAGACAGACAGACGCCGGACAAAAAAAAAAAATCCCTAAGTGCCTACCATGCTACGCAGGTGACACAAAAACACCCACTCATTTTGCCCCAATGCTTTTAACTTTATGCAATAATTATGCTTTGATTTAAAGAATTATTTCACATTTTTGCCTAGACTTGTTCTAAATTTTATGCTGCTGATTTGGTGTATGTGGGAAAAGGTTTTAATGTATATAGAAATCTGCTTCCTTTACCCTTTTCCATCTGTAGCAGCAAACTTTGAAAACATTTAGTCAAAAATATGGAATTTATTATGAATGAAAGAATAATTATTACATTATGTAAATTTGAAAACTTTTTGGCCAGTGGAAGTTGCTCTTTATGAGCAATTACACCTGTTGCCACAATGTCTTCAGAAATTCATCTGCTGCAGAAACATAAACAAGAGGGCCATGATGGCCCTGGAATCGCTCACCTGATTTTTTTTTTCACTTTAGCTATATAGGCCCCGCCATCTGGCGGGCATAGTTTCCAACCAATCAACTTGGCTTTAAGGAATCTGATAGAGGGTCACCCTAGGAACATTTCTACAAAATTATTTGAAAATCGGCCTGACACTTTTGAAGGAGAAGATTTTTTAAGTTTTCACTATAGCAATAAAAGGCAAAATAGCCCCGCCCCCTGGCGGCCACGTTTTTTGACCAATCAACATGGCTTGAAGGAATCTGATAGAGGGTCATCCAAGGAACATTTCTACAAAATTATTTGAAAATCGGCCCGACACTTTTGGAGGAGAAGATTTTTTAAGTTTGCACTATAGCTATATAAGGCAACAAGAGGGCCATGATGGCCCTGGAATCGCTCACCTGATTTTTTTTTTTTTCACTTTAGCTATATAAGCCCCGCCCCCTGGCAACCATAGTTTCCGACCAATAAAATTGGTTTGAAGGAATCTGATAGAGGGTCACCCTAGGAACATTTCTACAAAATTATTTGAAAATCGGCCAGACACTTTTGGAGGAGAAGATTTTTTAAGTTTTCACTATAGCCATATAATGCAAAATAGCCCTGCCCACTGGAGGCCATGTTTTTTGAACAATCAACATGGCTTGAAGGAATCTGAAAGTGGGTCATCCAAGGAACATTTCTACAAAATTATTTGAAAATCGGCCTGACACTTTCGGAGAAGAAGATTTTTTAAGTTTTCACTATGGTAATATAAGGCAAAATAGCCCCGCCCTCTGGCGGCCATATTTTTCGACCAATCAACATGGCTTGAAGGAATCTGATAGAGGGTCACCCAATGAACATTTCTACAAAACTATTTGAAAATCAGCTGAACACTTTCGGAGAAGAAGATTTTTTAAGTTTTCACTATAGCAATATAAGGCAAAATAGCCCCGCCCCCCTGGCGGCCATGTTTTTTTACCAATCAACATGGCTTGAAGGAATATGATAGAGGATCACCCAAGGAACAGTTCTACAAAATTATTTGAAAATCGGCCCGACACTTATGGAGGAGAAGATTTTTTAAGTTTGCACTATAGCTATATAAGGCAAAATAGCCCCCCCCCTGGCGGCCATGTTTTTCGACTAATCAACATGGCTTCAAGGAATCTGATAGAGGGTCACCCAACGAACATTTCTACAAAATTATTTGAAAATCAGCCTGACACTTTTGGAGGAGAAGATATTTTAAGTTTTCACTATAGCCATATAAGGCAAAAAAGCCCCGCCCCCCCTGGCGGCCATGTTTTTCGACCAATCAACATGGCTTTAAGGAATCTGATAGAGGGTTACCCAAGGAACATTTCTACAAAATAATTTCAAAATCTGCCAACCAGTTTGGGAGAAGAAGAATTTTGAAGTTTTTTTCGTATCGTTGCCATGGAAACCAGAATTCTGCATGGATCCCAAAAATTTGAAGGAATTCTGGTGAGGTCATTGAAAGGATGCTTTCTGTGAAGTTTCATCCCAATTGACCCACTGGTTACTGAGGAGAAGAAGACGCACGACGGACGACGGACAAAAGGCGATCACAATAACTCACCTTGAGCAAAGCTCAGGTGAGCTAAAAAGCACCTGTATGTGTGAAAGCGTTAAGAATTATAGAATGAGAACAATTCAAAAGATGACCCTATTTGAAACAGGATTTGAAACAGTGACCAGAACTCTAGATATGAAGAGTATTTCACATCCCCAAATCCTTATTTGACTCTCAAGCCCTACGTTGTGGGTACTCAAAAGAATCGTCTAAGTGAGACGATTTATTTGAGTGCCCACAACATCAGAGTTTAGTGGAGTCATAAGAGAGATATGGATGGGAAAAGACCAGTTCACCCTTCCTTATCTAGTCCCCTGAGTGACAGAGTGCTTGAATCAAGGCCCTGAAACAATACAACTCAAAAACATTCTCTGCCTTCAGAAATTAACTCCATGGTCCAATTTAGATATTTTATTGGATAATATTTAGAATGCCCGAGTTTGCATCTGACCAATGAGTTACTTGAGTACTGAGTACTGAATACACTGGCACTCCTCTATAAAACTCTCCGTTATAACACTGGTCTTGCTTGGCTCCCAAAATTTATTGCATGAAATATTTAAGAGAGGACATTGAGAGGATGCTTCCTATGAAGTTTCAACCAAATTGGCCAAGTGGTTAGTGAGAAGAAGTTGTTTAAAGGAAAAAGTTAACGCACGCACGCACAACAGACAATTCACCATGACATAAGCTCGACTGGCTTTCAGCCAGTGGAGCTAAAAAATAACCCTGTAAAAAATCGACGATTAGAAATGCATATTATTCTGTCCAAAAATATCTTGCAAGCTTGTTTTAGCCCAAAACACTCTCTCTTTGCAATTGAATTAGTGTATGCATTATAGGTGGGTGGGTGGGGTAATGATTTTTGGAACAGCGTTATCAATTTAACCCCGCTTATAGCACTGTGCGAGACCATGGCTCCCAAGTACAGTGTTATAGAGGAGTGCCAGTGAACTATGATAAACAGGCTGGTCCTCTTTCTTTGATACTCGCTCATTGGATTATTTCCAATGATTGACAAGTTATTACAACTGTGCCATTTGTCTTCCATCAATGGTTGCATTGGAAGAATGTTGTATGAAGTACAAATCGAGGGCTTGGTGTGAAAAGGTTGTAACTAAAATTGGTATTTGTTTACCAAGGTTAATCACCTCGCCATAAAGTCTTTATAAGCGTTTAACATTTTACTTGGTAAACAATGGAAATTTAGGTGCCATTGCTCGTCTGAGCAATGGCACCAAAATTTGCATTGTTTACAATGGGGTCAAAATTTCCCCTAAACCAGGGTTTTCAAAAAAGGTTTTTAGTTACAACCGTTTCACGCCAAGCCCTCGATGTGGTTATAGGTCAACTGGCTGTCATAATATACCTGTGAGATGCTTTTGGGCTCTGTAGTAAGGACATCTGTCCTTTTTAAGCCCCTCTTCTTTTTTACTTGATCTAGCACTATATTGATTCTGGTGATCACAAATGTTTAGGTTTAAGTTATTGGTACAGGTAGATTATGTCTGGTATATACTGATATATATATAACTGAAAGCTGGTTTAAAACAGCCTTAAACTTCAATCAATCAATCATCCAATCAATGAATCAAGGCCATTACTGCCTGTGATGTCAGTTAGAGTAATTACATATGACTTAACTCTTTCCCTCATATAGACGCTTTCTGATGCCTCTGCAGCAGACAGCTTTTTGAAAACATAGTGAAAGAAAGAGAAATTGCTCAAACAAGCAATTTCTCCTTTTGCAACAATGTTTTCCACTTTTAGTCATAGGTTATCCATTTAATTATAGAGATTTTCCATTTTTTGACAAAATATGTTCAAAGTCGTCTGCTGCAGAATTGTCGTATGAGGGAAAGGGTTAATCAAGTGTTGGCTTGAGATCAATTTTGCACTTGCATGAAGATCTCAGCTTGGCAATCTTTTAATTAATCAGACCCCAGTGTTTTGAAGAAGACATCAGAATCTCATTCCACAAGATGTATATCAGTCCATGAAAATAGGTAAGGTGCTGACAGACAACTCCAAGTAACCCTTCCTCGTATACTACATTTCTGCTGCAGAAAACATTGAAAACACAAAGGCAACTAGAGATAGCTTTTTTAAACAAAAGGGCCAAGATAGCCCTAAATCGATCACCTGAATGATAGTAAATTAGAAGCAAATATTTAACTGCAAATATCTGTGAACATTTGATCAGGAGTTCAAATGAAACTGCAAGGAGTGGACACTCAGTTAAAGAAATAGTTTATCAGTAAAAGCCATTTGTATCTTGAAATCTTACAAGAACTTAAATAAGAATGGAATTATAAAGGTTTGTCATTTTGCATCTTTCCTGATGCCGCTTTGCTGCCCTGTTTATCAACGAAATGAATATGGCTTGAACAGTTTTTGTAGAGAGTCACTCAAAGAACATTTCTTCCAAATTATCATGGAATCTGACAAATGGATTATTGAGATGGAGGATTTTAAAGTTTGTGTATTTTTCTCAATTTCTGATGCCGCAACAACAAAAGTTCTACACAGAATGTAAGTCTTTGAACAATATTGAAAGAGGACCATCAAAGGAACATTCCTGTGAAGTAACGTTGAAATTGGTCAAGTGGAATGGTAGGAGTTGTCATTTGTAGCTAAAAGTTCAATTTACCCCTTTTGTGATGACACAAGGTTGCTATGATTTTGTAACCAATCAATACGGCTTGAACAAATTAAGTAGAGGATCACTGAAGTAAGATTCCTATTCAATTATTTTAATATCAGACAAGTACTTAAAAACAATGGAATTTCCTGAGTTTCCAAATTTTGTAATTTTGCCATGTTTTTCAACCAAACCGTATGCCCTTGAACAATCTTTGTAGAGGGTCACCAAAGGAACATTACAACTAAACTATATTGGAATCTGACATGCAGATTCAGAGGAGAAGATTTTTAAAGTTTGGACATTTTGCCCCCCCTTTTTGATGCCGCAGCAACCAAAGTTCTCCATGGAATTTAAATCATTGAACAATTTTGAAAGAGGGCCACCAAAGGAACATTCCTGTGAAGTTTGGATGAAATTGGTCCTGTGGTTTAGGAGAAGATGATGTTTACAGCTAAAAGTTAACAACGGACGATTTTGCCCCTTTTCTGATGCCTCCTGACTGCCATGTTTTCAACCAAACAGTATGCCTTGAACAATCTTTGTAGAGGGTCACCCAAGGAACATTTCTACCAAACTATATTGATATCTGACATGCAGATTCAGAGGAGAAGATTTTTAAAGTTCGGACATTTTGCCCCCTTTCTGATTCCGCAGCAACCAAAGTTCTCAATGGAATTTAAATCTTTGAACAATTTTGAAAGAGGGCCACCAAAGGAACATTCCTGTGAAGTTTGGATGAAATTGGTCATGTGGTTCAGGAGAAGATGATGTTTAAAGCTAAAAGTTAACAACGGACAACAGACGACGGACAAAAAGTGATCAGAATAGCTCAGCTTGAGCCTTTGGCCTCTAGGTGATCTAAAAAGCACTTGTCTCCCCATTTGTGTGGTCGTAGGGGAGGAAAAGAAAAGATGGAGATGAATTTTGTAGTTTAAGACTGGAGATGAAGCAACAGTGACATTGTATTGCATAAGATGCACAAGATTAGTGGTTATTTTTTTAAGAATGAACGTAATGTGGATGTAAGAAGTAACATTTTGTTTTTATTTCGATATGGAGCAACAACGATCACTGATGGTTTTGTGGAATGCTGGTGGTGAACAACCTGCACACCAAGTATGAAGTTCCTGGGCCCAAGCATTCTTCAGTTACAGAGCGGAAACCATTTTTCAGCCCAATGTCACTGTGAACTTTGACCTACTGACATCAAAAGCAATAGGGGTCATCTACAGGTTAAGACCAACCTGCACACCAAGTATGAAGTTCCTGGGCATAAGCGTTCTTGAGTTAAAACCATTTTTCAGCTGAAGATTACCGTAACCTTGATACCTCAAAATCAAACAAAATCAGTAAGGGTCATCTACTGGTTATGACCAACCTGCACACCAGGTATGAAGTTCCTCGACATAAGCATTCTTTAGTTATTGAACGAGACTTATTTTTCAGCTGAAGGTTACCATGACCTTGACCTTTGACCTAGTGACCTTAAAATCAATAGGGGTCATCTGCTGGTGGTGAACAACCTGTACACCAAGTATGAAGCTCCTAGGCCCAAGCATTCTAGCTATTAAGCAAAAACAATTTGTTAGCTCATTGTCACTGTGACCTTTCAGCTCAAGGTCACTGTGACCTTGGCTTTAGATGTACTGATCTCAAAATCAATAGGGGTCTTCTTCTGGGCATGGCAAACCTGCATACCAAGTATGGAGTTCCTCGGCCCAAGCGTTCTTCAGTTATTGAGCGGACACCATTGTTTACCTCACACGGTCACCATGACCTTGACCTTTGCCCTTCTGACATCAAAATCAATAGGGGTCATCTACTGGTCATGACATACCAAGTATGAATTCTTACGCCCAAGCGTTCTTCAGTTATTGAGCGGAAACAAGTGTGCCGGATGACGGACGGACGGACGGAACAGGCAAAAACAATATGTCATCCCTATGAATGGGAGAGATATAATTATGGAAAATCTCTATTAGGGAAACAAACCATAGCTATATAGATAATGAGGTGAGCACTAAAGTCTGACTAACAATCTGAAATTATTCTCCATGCAACTGAAATTGCATATTTTTTTGGAAATTGTTAAGCAATTTTTAACGAATTATTTTTTCTCAAAAAATAATTCAGTTTACGATTTCGAAATCGCTCCCGGAAGTCACGGTTAAACTACACTTCCGCTTATACGGCTACGCCTTAGCTTCACCTAAATAGTCCTAGTATTTTTTCAATATTAAAATTACTTCTACGTGTTATTTCAATACAGTGAAGTCATAATTATACTATCGAATCATCATAGATAATCAATTTTCTAGAAAATATCAAATTAACAGTACGCGCATATATATTTCATTTGTCGGCAGGTACGTATAAGCCACGAGTATGAATTTTAGTCGTATGCCCATTCACTAGAAGTCGACCCCACGCTGTATAGAACAATGTTAATCTCACAAATATGCCACTACGCAGAGCTCAGTGAAATAGTCAGTGTGCATTTTAAACGCTCGCATCGCCGTTGTTTCTCCTTTTTCCAACATGATAACGATGATCAAAGGGGCTTTCTAATTATAGATCATGGTTTACATATGCGCGCATTCAGTTAGCTTAATATATATACGAAAGTAACGCTCAAACGTTGTATCAAAGTACCGTGGTGTAATGGAGAGCGTGTAGGACTTCTAATCATGGACTACTTATGGACGCGAGTTCGAGTCCAAGTAGAAACTCTTCTTTTTTTTTTTTTTTTAATTCTTATTTTATGCGATTTGTTAAACATTATAGATTTATAATAATTTTTTCACTCACATGAAACATAGTTATAATATAAGCCGAAATCCTGGATCCGCCCCTGGTGACGAAAACAAGTCGAACTAACGCTGTATAGAACAATGTAAATCTCACAAATATGCCATGGGTGTTTTGACAGACTTTACGCAGAGCTCAGTGAAAGAGTTAGTGTGCATGTTAAACGCTCGCATCGCCATTGAAATGCTACATTTACTAAAACTGTCAACTGATAAAAAAAATCTCTGGACAAAAATATTAATAATAATAAAATAGACTAAATTGTGCAATAGCATGATCAATTGCATTCATAAACTAGAAATACTGTGAGCAAAGCTCACTGAAGAATACCCCCCGCTCCCCTCCCAAAGCATCAGATACAATGGTAAAGTTTCTACGGTTAAGGAGGAGTTGCGCTTACAAGGTATCACAGGAGTTCCTCGTAACCTCTTAGTTGAATTATCTTCCCTTGGAAGAATCTGAGGAGAAACATCTTCCTTCATATACAGTTTGAATCAAATCAACTGAGCCCTTTAGGAGGAGTAGCGCTTACAAGGTATGTGCACAGGAGTCCCTCGCAGGTAACCTCTAAGTTGAATTATCTCCCCTTGGAAGAATCTGAGGCGTATGATCTTCCTTCATGCATATCTACATATGATGTGTAGCCTTCATATATAGTTTGAATCAAATCAACTGAGCCCTTTAGGAGGAGTAGTGCTTACAAGGTATGTGCACAGGAGTCCCTCGCAGGTAACCTCTAAGTTGAATTATCTCCCCTTGGAAGAATCCGAGGCGTATGATCTTCCTCCATGCATATCTACATATGATGTGTAACCTTCATGTAAAGTTTGAACCAAATCCATTGAGCCGTTTAGGAGGAGTAGTGCTTACAAGAAATGTGGAGGTATGTGCACAGGAGTCCCTCACAGGTAACCTCTAAGTTGAATTATCTCCCCTTGGAAGAATTCGAGGCCTATGATCTTCCTTCATGCATATCTACATATGATGTGTAACCTTCATGTAAAGTTTGAACCAAATCCACTGAGCCGTTTAGGAGGAGTAGTGCTTACAAGAAATGTGGAGGTATGTGAACAGGAGTCCCTCGGAGGTAACCTCTAAGTTGAATTATCTCCCCTTGTAAGAATCTGAGGCATACGATCTTCCTTCATGCATATCTACATATGATGTGTAACCTTCATGTAAAGTTTGAACCAAATCCATTGAACCGTTTAGGAGGAGTAGTGCTTACAAGAAATGTGGAGGTATGTGCACAGGAGTCCCTCACAAGTAACCTCTAAGTTGAATTATCTCCCCTTGGAAAAATCTGAGGCATATGATCTTCCTTCATGCATATCTACATATGATGTGTAACCTTCATGTAAAGTTTGAACCAAATCCATTGAGCCGTTTAGGAGGAGTAGTGCTTACAAGAAATGTGGAGGTATGTGCACAGGAGTCCCTCGCAGATAACCTCTAAGTTAAATTATCTCCCCTTGGAAGAGTCCGAGGCGTGTGATCTTCCTTCATGCATATCTACATATGATGTGTAACCTTCATGTAAAGTTTGAACCAAATCCATTGAGCCGTTTAGGAGGAGTAGTGCTTACAAGAAATGTGGACATACGGACAGACAGACAGACAGACGGACAGACAGACGGACAGACGGACAGACAGGGTGATTCCTATATACCCCCCCAAACTTTGTTTGCCGGGGGGTATAATTAGATTTTACAATACATGTTCAAAATAATTCGTTACCAGTACTTTCAGTACTTTGATTTGAATATGATATCAATAGAGAATGATAAACATTATTCTGTTTGTGGACAACTTTTGTGATTGACATGAATAAAGAAATTATCATACTCAAGAAGAATTGACCCGGGGAAACCAGCCTATATTTATCAGAACCTTATCAGAAAAGAGCAAACAAAGCTTTACACAACTACAAACATGCAATTTACGATGTAAAAAATGCACCGAAACAGAAACATGTACCAAAACTGTAAGGGGAAACGGAGGGCTTAGTAAATAAACTGTTTCAGCCCAGACCTTTCAATCATTGTTCAATTTATTTCTGCTGTTATCAAGGTTAACTCCTTTCCTACAACCATACACATTTTGACACACTTGCAGCAAACAACTTTTGGCAGAAGGAGAAATTGCTTGTTATAAACAAGTACTCATTTTGCCACAATTTTTCAATAAAATTTGGTAATTAAGCGTTGCTCTCCCAAAACCAATTGTTAAGCATTTGCGACCAGTGTAGAACCAGATCAGCAAGCACATCTGCAGTCTGATCCGACTTTACACCTTTCCCCCAATTAGTCGGAGGTTTCAAGAAACATCTGTAAAGCAGTATCCATTCAGATCCATTAGTATGTCTGCAAGGCAGATCTATTTCCAAACATGTAATAAAGTTGGTTTTTACAGATCACTGTTCATTTATACTTCAATTTATAGACTATTTTATATTAAGCCCACATGCTTTCAAAAGTGTCTGCTTATAGGACTTGTTGAAGGTGGGAAAGGGTTGAATGCCAATGAACGCTAGTCATTTTTTGTACAGCCTTTAACCATTTTTAGCTCAGTAACCTTAAGATGCATTTTGATGCCTCTGCAGCAGACGCATTTTGAAAACATTATGGCAAAAGGAAAAGTTGCTTATAACGAGCATTTTCTCCTCTTGCCATTATGTTTTTTACTCAATTCAATAATTATCTTGATTTATAGAGATTATCCCTATTTTCTAAGTTGTCTGCTACAGATCTGATGTATGCGGGGGAAGAGTAAACAAGAGGGCCATGATGGCCCTATATCGCTCACCTGATTTAATAGAACTTCAATAGTCTTCAAGATTTTTACTCTATACATATAAGGAAAAACAAGCAACCCCTCTGACGGCCATGTTTTTCAACGGATCGGATTTATTTGAATAAACTTGGTAGAAGGTCACCCAAGGAACATTTGTGCCAAATAGTTTTTAAATCAGACTGGTGCTTTTGGACAAGAAGATTTTTAAAGATTTTACAATGCACATATAAGGAAAACAAGCCCCGCCCCTGGCGGCCATGTTTTTCAATGGATCGGATTAGTTTGAACAATCTTGGTAGATAAGATAAGATAAGATAAGAGACTTTATTTAAAGAGGGTGACATATTTAGTTAAAAACTAATCTTCCACATGGCCCTCTATTATTTACATTTTATACAACAAAAATACATATGAAAATGTCAAATGACTGTAGATGTACATAACATAGTAAATCAAGAAGAAGGTCCCCCAAGGAACATTTGTGCCAAGTTATCTTTAAATTGGGCCAGTCCTTTTGGACAAGAAGATTTTTAAAGATTTTACAATGCACATTTAAGGACCATCTGGCAGCCATGCTTTTAACGGATTTGAAAAATTTGAACAATCTTGGTAGAGGGTGCCCCAAAGAACATTTGTGCACAATTATTTTCAAATCAAGCCAGTACTTTTGGACAAGAAGATTTTTCAAGTTTTGGCAATTTCCCCCAACCAAAGTTCTACTTGGAATTAAATTCTTTGAGCACCACCTAAGGAACATTCCTGTGATGTTATTTTGAAATCAGTCTATTGGTTTAGTAGGAGAAGTCATTTGTAGGAAATTGTTAACAGACGGACATACAGATGAAGCAGCAGGACGATGACGCCGGACGGTGAGTGATCACAAACAAGAGGGCCAAGATGGCCCTAAATCGATCACCTAATTGATAGTAAATTAGTAGCAAATATTTAACTGCAAATATCTGGGAAAATGTTATCAGGGAGTGCAAATGAAACTGCAAAGGAGTGGACACTTCTCAAGAAACAGCTTATCAGTAAAGGCCATTTATATCTTGAAATCTAACAAGAACTTTAATAAGAATGGAATTATAAAGTTTTTGTAATTTTGCACCTTTCCTGATGCCGCCTTGCTGCCCTGTTTTTCAACGAAATCAATATGGCTTCAACAGTTCATTTAGAGGGTCACTTAAGGAACATTTCTACCAAATTATCTTGCAATCGCACAAGTAGATTATGGAGGAAAAGGATTTTAAAATTTGGGTATTTTTCTCACTTTCTGATGCCGCAGCAACCAAAGTTATCAATGGAATTTAAATCTTTGAACAATTTTGAAAGAGGACCACCAAAGGAACATTCTTGTGATGTTTTGTGGAAATTGGTCTATTGGAATGGTAGGAGTTGGTTGTCATTTGTAGCTAAAAGTTCAATTTACCCTTTTTGTGATGACGCCTGGTTGATATGATTGTGTAACCAATCAAAACGGCTTAAACAAATTAAATAGAGGATCATTACAGTAAGATTCGTATTATATTTTCTTAAAATCAGACAAGCACTTTCATAAAAATGGAATTTTAAAATTTTGTCATTTTGCCCCTTTTCTGATGCCGCCTGACTGCCATGTTTTTCGACCAATCAGTATGGCTTGAACAATTTTTATAGAGGGTCACCCAAGGAACATTTCTACCAAATTATATTTGAATCTGACAGGCAGATTCGGAGAAGAAGATTTTTAAAGTTTGGACATTTTGTCCCTTTTCTGATGCCGCAGCAACCAAAGTTCTCATTGGAATTTTAATCTTTGAACAATTTTGAAAGAGGCCAACCAGAGGAACAGTCCTGTGATGTTTCACGGAAATTGTCCTTGGAGTTTGGGAGGAGATGATGTTTAAAGCTAAAAGTTAACACCGGACGGACGACGGACGGCGGACAAAAAGTGATCAGAATAGCTCACCTTGAGCCTTTGGCTCAGGTGATCTAAAAATCACCTTGTACTTCGTGCTAAAAAGGGGAAATTTTCAAAGTAGACATTATTCACCAAATACCATGAGATTGTTAGGGAAGGGTTTAATTTAAGGTGTTGTTAACCCTTTCCCATCTAAATACAGACACTTTCTACATAAAACACCCCTGCAGCAGGTGACTTTCGAAAATATTTAGGCAAAAGAAGAAATAGCTCATCATGAGCAATTACTCCTTTTGCTACAATTTGTTCAACTCTTTTCAATAATTAAACTCTCAATTATTAAGATTTTTCATGTTTTTGTCAATAAGTTTTCAAAGTAGACTCTGCTATAGTAAATGGGTAAAAAGTTTAATTAAATGTTTGCCACACAAAATTAATGCTTATTATATAGACATTAGGGAATTCATTTTCTTGTCTTGATCTAGTTCATAAAACACCATACAAAGACTGTTGACACCTACACCTCTGTTACAGATGACTTTTGAGAGAAATCTGGTAAATAGAAATAAATGCTTGTCTTTGATTAATGTCTTGTTTTTCTACAATGTATTTACCCTGTATCTAACTTATACCTCCCATTGTCCATATGCTTCAATTTTACCCAGGATGTTTTAAAAAGCATTCAGCTCTCAAAATAACATTCAACTGTAAATCTGTCATGCCACGGTGACCAATCAAACAAATTATGGGACCACCAATGTTTAAGTTATGGATCTATCACGAATCTAGAAATACACACAACACCTTCCAACTTGTACACAACTTGTACACAACTTTGGAAAACATGGTTGCAAATAGAGAAATTGCTCTAAATGAGCAATTTCTTCTTTTGACACAATGGTTTCAATGAAGTTATTTCAATAAATTACTTTCATTTAACCCTTTCCCTCATACGACAATTCTGCAGCAGACGACTTTGAACGTATTTTGTCAAAACATAGAAAATCTCCATAATTGAATGGATAACCTATGACAAAAAGTGGAAAACATTGTGGCAAAAGGAGAAATTGCACGTTCTGTGCAATTTCTTCTTTTGTCACTATGTTTTCAAAAAGCCGTCTGCTGCAGAGGCGTCAGAAAGCGTCTATATGAGGGAAAGGGTTAAAGATATTTTGCCTGGAAGTTTTTGGAGTTATCTGCTGCAAAATGTGTGTATGTGAGAAAGGGATATTCTAAATGTGCCCTTCCCCAATTTTATGACCAAAGCATTAAATAAAGACTCTTCAAGGTCCATGAAAAGGAATTGTATATTAATGATGCGGAAAGAAAGCTTCATTCCAAGATGTGTGCCTCAACAATATACCAATTTTTATTCAGGTGATGTGTTGGGACTCCACAGCAAGTTAATTAAAAGAGACTGGGTTCTGATGAATTCAAAAATAACAAGAGATGTTTGTCAAACATTATGTCAGACAAGCTTGGTCAACCGACAGACTAACCGATCGACATACATGTGCAAAGCAATATACCCCTCTTCTTCGAAGGGAGCATAATAACCATAAAGGTCATGGGTCATTCATTATCTGCAATATGTTTAAAATAACACTTAGTGTAGGCAGTCTTTCAGTTTCAAGAACATGTTACCAGACAGTAAGACAAGTCTTTTCAACAAACCTGCCCTTTTTCTTAAACTTGGAGATGGCAACGCTATTTCAGGAACATTTCGACAGACAAGATCTTTATTTACCAGCCAGTGACTCAGTCTTTCAGAAACATTTAATCAGACCTGCTCTTTTTTCACCTGCCAGTGTTTCAGTTTTTCAAAAACATTTAATCAGACCTGCTCTTTATTCACCTGCCAGTGACTCAGTCTTTCAAAAACATTTAATCAGACCTGCTCTTTATTCAGCCGCAAGTGACACGGTCTTTCAGAAACATTTAATCAGACCTGCTCTTTATTCACAAGCCAGTGAATCAGTCTTTCAGAAACATTTAATCAGACCTGCTCTTTATTCACCTGCCAGTGTTTCAGTCTTTTAAAAGCATTTAATCAGACCTGCTCTTTATTCACAAGCCAGTGTTCGAGTCTTTCCAAAACATTTAATCAGACCTGCTATTTTTTCACCTGCCAGTGTTTCAGTCTTTCAAAACATTTAATCAGACCTGTTCTTTATTCACCAGCCAGTGTTTCAGTCTTTCAAAAACATTTAATCAGACCTGCTCTTTATTCACCTGCAAGTGACTCAGTCTTTAAGAAACATTTAATCAGACCTGCTCTTTATTCACCTGCCAGTGTTTCAGTCTTTCAAAATCATTTAATCAAACCTGCTCTTTATTCACAAGCCAGTGTTTCAGTCTTTCAGAAACACTTAATCAGACCTGCTCTTTATTCACCTGCAAGTGACTCAGTCTTTCAAAAACATTTAATCAGACCTGCTCTTTATTCATAAGCCATTGTTTCAGTCTTTCAAAAACATTTAATCAGACCTGTTATTTTTTCACCTGCCAGTGACTCAGTCTTTCAGTAACATTTAATCAGACCTGCTCTTTTTTCACCTGCCAGTGACTCAAGTCTTTCAGTAACATTTATTCAGACCTGCTCTTTATTCACCAGCCAGTGAGTTTGTCTTTAAGAAACATTTAATCAGACCAGCACTTTATTCACCTGCCAGTGACTCATTCTTTCAAAAACATTTAATCAGACCTGCCCTTTATTCACAAGCCAGTGTTTCAGTCTTTCAGAAACATTTAATCAGACCTGCTCTTTATTCACCTGCCAGTGACTCAGTCTTTCAGAAACATTTAATCGGACCTGCTCTTTATTCACCAGCCAGTGTTTCAGTCTTTCAAAAACATTTAATCAGACCTGCTCTTTTTTCACCTGCCAGTGACTGTCTTTAGAATCATTGAATCAGACTTGCTATTTTTTCAGCTGCCACACTTGCCTTAGTCTTTCAGAAACATTTAATCAGACCTGCTCTTTATTCACCTGCCAGTGTTTCAGTCTTTCAAAACATTTAATCAGACCTGTTCTTTATTCACCAGCCAGTGTTTCAGTCTTTCAAAAACATTTAATCAGACCTGCTCTTTATTCACCTGCAAGTGACTCAGTCTTTAAGAAACATTTAATCAGACCTGCTCTTTATTCACCTGCCAGTGTTTCAGTCTTTCAAAATCATTTAATCAAACCTGCTCTTTATTCACAAGCCAGTGTTTCAGTCTTTCAGAAACACTTAATCAGACCTGCTCTTTATTCACCTGCAAGTGACTCAGTCTTTCAAAAACATTTAATCAGACCTGCTCTTTATTCATAAGCCATTGTTTCAGTCTTTCAAAAACATTTAATCAGACCTGTTATTTTTTCACCTGCCAGTGACTCAGTCTTTCAGTAACATTTAATCAGACCTGCTCTTTTTTCACCTGCCAGTGACTCAAGTCTTTCAGTAACATTTATTCAGACCTGCTCTTTATTCACCAGCCAGTGAGTTTGTCTTTAAGAAACATTTAATCAGACCAGCACTTTATTCACCTGCCAGTGACTCATTCTTTCAAAAACATTTAATCAGACCTGCCCTTTATTCACAAGCCAGTGTTTCAGTCTTTCAGAAACATTTAATCAGACCTGCTCTTTATTCACCTGCCAGTGACTCAGTCTTTCAGAAACATTTAATCGGACCTGCTCTTTATTCACCAGCCAGTGTTTCAGTCTTTCAAAAACATTTAATCAGACCTGCTCTTTTTTCACCTGCCAGTGACTGTCTTTAGAATCATTGAATCAGACTTGCTATTTTTTCAGCTGCCACACTTGCCTTAGTCTTTCAGAAACATTTAATCAGACCTGCTCTTTATTCACCTGCCAGTGACTCAGTCTTTCAGAAACATTTAATCAGACACTCAGTTATGCAAAAACAGAACTTGTAATCACTCAACTATCTGCTTTAAAATTTGAATAGTCCTTGAAGGTCTATTCACAGACGTTAAGGTAATTTATTACCACCTATCATCAATTAAAGAATAATTTTACAAAGATAGTTCAATAAAATTGCCTAAATTCTTTCAATAGCTGTAATACAGTATACTATAGAAATTTTCAGTCGGATATGTTTCTTGGCCTACAAAATCTAGAAGAGGCCACTATTTAAATGGATATATTTTACCAATTTTACCATGAATTAAGGTAAAAAAAAATATCCCATTTTCAAGTCTGTAGAACCCATTTCATTTTTTTTAAACTAGAATGGGAGAAATTGCTCAAATTGAGAATTTTCTCCTTTTACCACAATGTTTACAACTCTGTACTAAATCAAACTTCCACATATCACATAAATAATTATGCCACCAGTATGTCAACCATTGATTATTTTCTTAAGACTTATTTCTGTAATTCACCTTATCAGGCCAATGAAAAGCTACCCTTGCTTTAATTACCATTGGGATCCTCTTATTAAGATCAACACAGGTCTAAATATGTGTCTAATAATGACCCTCTTATTGTTCAAATTATACCTTTCCCTACTACACATTATGACACCTCGGCAGCAGATGTTTTTTAAAAACATTCTGACAAAAGGAGAACCTTAATATTTTACACAATGTTTTCAACTCATACTCAATTATAATACTTTCATTTATGGAAATTTAAAGCTGTCTGCTGCAGATTTGTTGAATATGGAACAGGGTTAAAGAGTGTGTTGCTGTACTCAAGAACAAGGCCATACCAACACAATCATTTTGTTTCAGTACAACTTGGGGTTTTAATGTAAAAAAAAAACATTTAACCCTTTCCCTCATAAAGATGCTTTCTTACGCCTCTGCAGCAGACAGCTTTTTGAAAACATATTGACAAAAGAAGAAAGTGCTCAAAACAAGCAATTTCTCCTTTTGCCACAATGTTTTCCACTTTAAGTCATAGGTTATCCATTCAATTATAGAGATTTTCAACTTTTTACAAAATATGTTCAAAGTCGTCTGCTGCAGAATTGTTGTATGAGGGAAAGGGTTAAATGCATGTTATAAGTCCCTTTCTAGACTTCTTGAGCGTCAAGGGAGTGCATGCCAACAGAATTATGCACAGATTTAACATAACCCTTTCCCACATTTTTAAATACCTGCAACAGACAACTCTCAAAAACATCATGGCAAAAAGGACAAAAGGCTCATAATGAGCAATTACACCTACAGCCACAACTGAATACTTAGTTATATTTTCATTTTTGCAATAACTTTTCATATTTTTGCCAAGATACTTTCAAAGTTATCTGCTGCAGATTTCTCTTACAAGGGAAAGGTTTAAGACGGATATTACATTAACAATTTTGGTAATAGTTTATCTAACAAGGCCAAAATTGACAGCTGATAAAGGACTGTTGAACAGTTATTGATAGCATTATACTGAATGACACCCTAAAGTACCACTGCCCTTCAATATCCGGGTAAACCTTTTCCATCTTACCGACATCTTCTACTAAACGCAATGTTTAAAAAACACTGTTGAATAAGACTTTGCTAAGGCAGGCAACACATGAAGGGAAGCCTCCCTCAAAAAAAGCAATTTCTCCTGCGACAGCATTTTCGAAATCTATATAACTCTCCTAATTTTCCAGATAAAATACATTTGTCGTCAAATGTTTCTCAATGCAGACAGCTTCAACCATATCCCATCCGGTTCATGGATAATTTAGTTCCTTGCAGTATTGTTACAAAAGCATTACATGTTGATATGATGGAGAAGTGTAACGAGAAAACTCACTGTCACAATTGGCGTCACAATTTGCGAGCACCACACACCAAAATCAGCCTATACCTTCGACTTTTCTGATTTGACATTGAGTCAACTGAGAATTTTTTAAGCCATGTCATTAAACATGATTGTCTAAATTTGTTTTGACATGATTATTGTCACAGGAAAAGGAATCATAATGTTCTATAAGCAAGGTGGACAGCAAAAACTTTTGGTCAATTGGTAATCCCTGTGATTTCGAGATGAGACATCACAATTTGTAATGAGGGTTGTTGATCTACTAGGTGTCTTGAATTTGAATACCACCATGGCCATTCTTTCTTTAACCCTTTCCCACATACAACAAACCTGCAGCAGACGACTTTGAAAACAGAGTGACAAAAAACAGAACAAGAGTTGTCGGAGGACAATATAGCTCGCCTATCAGGGCCATCGTATATCAGGGCCTACTTCAGAACAGTTAAAGTATTAGGTTAAGTCGCACAGTATCACCTATTGCAAGATAATACACCTTTTCAATACTTTTGACAAAAATTCTAAGTTCAACTAGAATGGAGTGCTCCCTGGAGCACGTGTGTCACCTGCCGGCGCCTTGTCAGAAAATTTTAATTTTTGATAGAAAAGGGGCAATAACTCTGATATAAAAAATATTTGGATTATCCCCCTTTTGTGAACCCATCACAAAAATTGATATAAACATTTGTCAGAAGTTTCAATCCAATCCTTTGAGCAGAAAAAAAGTAATTTGAATATTTGACAGAAAAGGGGCAATAACTCCGATATATTTTTTTTTGGATTATCCCCCTTTTGTGAACCCATCATACACATTGATATAAACATTTGTCAGAAGTTTCAATCCAATCCTTTGAGTAGATTAAATTTTTGACAGAAAAGGGCCAATAACTCTGATATAAAAATATTTTGATTATCCCCCTTTTTGTGAACCCATCATACACATTCATATAAACATTTGTCAGAAGTTTCAATCCAATCCTTTGAGTAGAAAAAAAGTAATTTGAAAATTTAAATTTTTGACAGAAAAGGGGCAATAACTCTGATATAAAATTATTTGGATTATCGCCCTTTTGTGAACAAATCACACACATTGATAAAAACATTTGTCAGAAGTTTCAATCTAATCCTTTGAGTAGAAAAAAAGTTATTTGAAAACGTGACGAAAAAGTTAGATTTTTTGACAGAAAAGGGGCAATAACTCTGATATAACTTGACCTTGACCCAGGGTCAGGACGGGTGTAGTGGTGTGCGCAGATGGATAACCAATAGTTCCTAAATGTATAAACTAAATATGAAAGCAATCAATGTCATAATAGTGACTGCAGAGTGATATGTTAAACGTTAAACGCAAACCTTAAACCTTGTAACTGAACCAAGTAGAAATGACCTTGACCTTGACCCAGGGTCAGAACGGGTGTAGTGGTGTGCGTAGATGGATGACCAATAGTTCCTAAATGTATAAACTAAATATGAAAGCAATCAATGTCATAATAGTGAATGCAGAGTGATATGTTAAACGTTAAACGCAAACCTTAAACCTTGTAACTGAACCAAGTAGAACCAAGTAGAAATGACCTTGACCTTCACCCAGGGTCAGGACGGGTGTAGTGGTGTGCGTAGATGGATGACAAATGGTTCCTAAAGGTATAAACCCTTAAAACCCAAATGAAAACCTTAAACACAAACCTTAAACCTAGGTGTCTACGCCACCGCCGACGCCGACGACGCCGGGGGTAACACATAAGCTCTCCTGTACTTCGTACTGGCGAGCTAAAAATCCCCACGAAATATGGCTTAATTGTTTAATAAAGTTGAAAACATTGTGGCCAAAGAAGAAATTGCTCATAATGACCAATTTCACCTTTGGCCACAATGTATTCAAAAGTCGACTGCTGCTATTGCGTCAAAATGCGTCTCAGGTTGGAAAAGGTTAAGACCAAAGACTGGTCCTCGTGATTTCCAGCAATGGACTTAAAAGTTTGAATGTGTGAAGTTAGCCTCAACAAGAATAAGTAAACAAACATGTGCGAATAAGTCAACTGACAGCTGTAATAAGACCAAAATTCTTTTAACCATTTCAAACATCATTAAGTCAAAATTATGGAAACTCAATATAAATTTGTGAGTAAAACAAGTTAATGTCTTATTGCAAGCAATACAAAAGTCCCCTACCGGACGAGGACAGCACATTGTGCATTGTATGTGCATTTTTTGACAAAAACAGCAATGCACTGCTGTCATTTAGGATACAGTCCTATCAAACATTTCTCATTTGATCTTTGACCTGTAAGTGTGAAATTGACCTTTGAGGTACAGGCCTGTGTCTTGTGCGCCACGTGTCACCTCATCATGGTGAACATGTGTGCCCAGTAACTTGGGAATCCTATAATGCATGGTTGAGATGTGAGCCGGACAAGGTAGTCCTATCAAACAGTTCTCATTTTAACATTTGACCTCTAAGGTACAGGCCTGTGTCTTGTTTGCCACATGTCACCTTATCATGGTGAACATGTGAGCCGGACAAGGTAGTCTTATCAAATAGTACCCATTTTGACCTCTAAGTGTGACCTTGATCTTTGCGGTACAGGCCTGGGTCTTGTGCGCGCCACCTTATCATGGTAAACATGTGTGCCTTGTACCTTAGGAATCCTATGATGCATGGTTGAGATGCGGGCCGGACAAGGTACAGTCCTATCAAACAGAGTACTCATTTTGACCTTTGACCTATAAGTGTGACCTTGACATTTGAGGTACAGGCCTGGTCCTTGAGCATGAAACACCTCATCATGGTGAACGTGTGTGCCAAGATTCTTGGAAATCATATAATGGATGGTTAAGATGTGGGCCGGATAAGGTACAGTCCTATCAAACAGTACTCATTTTAACCTTTGACCTCTTAAGTCTGACCTTGACATTTGAGGTACAGACCTGGGTCTTGTGCGTGACAGGCCACCTCATCATGGTGAATGTTTGTGCCAAGTTTCTTGGAAATCCTATGATGGATAGTTAAGATGCGGGCCGGACAAGGTTAGGTGGGACTGACGGAAAGACAGACTGACAGACAGAATCGACCAAACCTAAAGTCCCCTAAGGGGACTAATTACTGAATAAAGTTGAAAACATTTTGGAAGATGGAGAAATTGCTCATTATGAGCAATTTCTCCCTTTGCCATGATGTTTTTAAAAGTTGTCTGCTGCAGTGGCATCAGAAAGATTCTATATAAGGGAAAGGGTTTACTAAAATCAATCATTAACCCTGGTGAGGTGAAGAGCCAGTGTATGATACAAAGTCATGTCCACAAATATCAGAGGCATCAGGATAATATCCATAGAGGAAGAACAATTTGTAGCAGAATATGCTCTAGCTGTCCTTGTATTGCATATTCATACTAATGTCTGATATTTCATAAGACACTTGACTGAAGGCTAACAAATCCTTTCACCCTTAATACCTATCCACATGAATTTTGATGAATTTGTAGCAGATGACTTTTGTAAACATTGTAGCGAAAAGAGAATTTCCATATACCTGCTTAGATATTTTCGAAATATTCTGCAAATTGTCTGTATTTTGGAAAGGTTTACATAGACTATTCAAATAAATTACTGATATAACATAAGATGCATGACTGAGGGTACATCAAATCAAACAAGGAAGCATTTTATTTGGTTACACAAATCAAAAAGTAAAATAATAAACATCCAGTAAGGAATGGCATCTTATTCCAATATACCCTTCCCATTACTGAACTGACTTCAAACATTCTCTTCAACAGATCAAATTTATAAGATATAACCAAACCATAAAATACAGAAATAGCCTGAATCAGTCAGTTTCTCCATAACAAACAAGGCTTTCACAAGCCATCACCCCAAAGTACAGTTTTTTTCATGATATCTATTAGTCTTTTGTTTAATGCAAGTTGGGTCTCCATTAAGAATTAACTCAAAAACAGCAAAAAAGGGGATGGGTTACAAGAACAATCCCCGTTCCCTATATTTGGCAGTTCTATATTGGGATTATTAGCACAGAGAGAGAGAGAGAGAGGGAGGGTATTAATCTGCCAGTTTAATTTAGACTGTCTGGAGTAGTGAAACAAACCCATAGAAGAAGGCAGGCTTCTGTCTTATTCTCCAACCATTTACCTGACATTATAGGTTTCAATCATCTGCCTTGGAAAAATACAAGGAACAAAATGTAAAATCTTGACAATTTAAAATAAAGTTTAATACAAAGTTGAAAACATTATCATTGCACGTCATCACCTAGCGTGTAATTCCGGACTTTTTTGCACCTGAATCCCTACCAACATTCTTCCCAGGCAACTGGCTACCTTCCCCTTAAACTATTGGTGGAAGATAAAACAAGTAACAATTACATCTGTTAATCATCGGAAGAATGAATGGCTTAGCTGGGGTTCAAACTCACAGCCACTAGATTGACAGACAGCTTTGACCCACTTGACTGCTGGGGTCAATTTAGTGAACCCTCATTGCCATGGCACACATCCATGCCCTCTAACCAGGCTCTACTGTCAAAGCCATGGCACAAATTACAAACAAACAAAATGATGTATAGAATCAGTGACCTTCAGGTTGGTCTGGTCAATCCGTTTCTTTCACCTGACACAGTGTGCAGACATGGTTGACACTTCTACCAAATTATTTGAAATTTCAACAATGCAGAAAGGAGATGTAGAACAGTCACAAGTAACAAACAAAAATTTCTAATTTTAGCAACAATGACCTTGACCTGTTCAAATAGATTCTTACACACAAAACATGTATCAAACAGTCATGACTATTTCACCGCTTATTTAAGTAACTGAGATATGGACTCTAATGTAGTCGCATGCAAATCATTAACCAGAATTTCTTAAAGGTTGATAATTTGCATTATATGCAGGATAGAGTTATTTAACTTGATTATTTTCATAGGTGTGATGGTTGGGTAGGGTTGTAAAACGTTTCAATGGAATGCATCCAGTAGTTACTAAGATATGGACTCTTAATGTAGTTGCACGCAAACATTTAACCATAATTTCTAAGTTAAACAAGAGCACCGCGTACGGCACAGACGCTCGACTGATAGGGAGAAAAAAAATGAGCTAAACAAAAAACCTTAACCGGACGACCACACCGCCACCGACGACGACGCCAGGGTCATGACAATAGCTCTCGTTTTTTTCAAAAGTCGAGCTAAAAAAGGCAACAATTTGCATCATATGCAGGATCAAGTTATCCTAATTGGTTGTGTATATAGTTGTGAAATGGGGAAGGGTTGTATAAAGTTTCAAAGCATTGCTTCAAGTAGTTACTGAGATATGGAATTTTAATGTAGTTGCCTGCAAAACTTCAGCCAGAATTTCTAAGTACAAAAAGGGCCATAACTTGCATAAAATGCTAGATAGTTATCGT
The DNA here is from genome assembly GCA_031761405.1 of Serripes groenlandicus. Taxonomy (NCBI): domain Eukaryota; kingdom Metazoa; phylum Mollusca; class Bivalvia; order Cardiida; family Cardiidae; genus Serripes; species Serripes groenlandicus. The sequence goes on along the minus strand of JASEVX010000001.1, from coordinate 47,743,136 downwards.
TCTTGATTATTTACATAGGTGTAATGGTTGGGAAGGGCTGTATAAAGTTTCAATGCAATGCATCAAGTAGTTACTAAGATAATGCGGTCTCTTAATGTAGTTGCATGCAAAACTTTAACCAGAATTTATAAGTCCAAAAAGAGCCATAACTTGCATAAAATGCAGGATAGTTATTTAACTTGAAAATCAACATAGGTGTGATAGCTGGGAAGGGTTGCATAATGTTTCAAAGCAATGCATCAAGTTAATACTAGGATATCAACTCTTAATGTAGTTGCATGCAAAACTTTAACCAAATTTCTAGGTAAAAAAAGGGCCATAATTTGCAAAATAAGTTTAGCTGTCATATTCTTCGAATAGTCAAGCTAAAAAGTTATATATGATAAGACAAATTGTTGACAAAGACCCCCAACATACCTCAATCTTATAACCTAAGTTTCCAATGGGAAAACCTGGTTAACCCTTTCCCTCATATAAACGCTTTTGGACGCCTCTGCAGCAGACGCCTTTTTGAAAACATAGTGACAAAAGAAGAAATTGCACAAAACGTGCAATTTCTCCTTTTGCCACAATGTTTTCCACTTTTAGTCATAGGTTATCCATTCAATTATGGAGATTTTCTATGTTTTGACAAAATACGTTCAAAGTCGTCTGCTGCAGAATTGTCGTATGAGGGAAAGGGGTATATGACATGTTCACATGAACAATATTTTGCTGCATAAACTATTGGAGTTCAACATTTCTTCAGCATAGGCTTCAAATGGTCAGGAAGTGTGTGCCAAATTGTTTTCAACTGAACACGTTGAAAATTTGGCATCAGCAAGGCATAACCAAACTTGAGATTTTTAGTGTTTCCTGTCAAGCATGTCAAAGTAAGACTACAAAGAGGCTCTAGCATGGCTAACATGTGGTGATTATGTAGCACAACATGGTTATCTGGCTGATAATTGCAAACCATGAGGTCAGAAACAGGACACAATGATGCAATGCATTCATGACACTAAGACTTGGGCAATATCCGTCATTAGTTTACAAGCTTAAGGATTGTAATTAAAAGTAAGACTTTGAGTCATTATGCTTATGAAGAGAGATCCGCTTTTTTTTTAAATTTAAGAGCACTTCTACTAAGCCATCAATTAAACAACTTGGAACAAAGTAATTATCTCCTGTAACAATAATTAAAGGAACAATGATCTGAACAAATCTTGTATACAGAAAGATACCATGTGTGCCCTGCATAGCAATAAATAGTTGTTTTCCCTCATCTTCCATTTTCTCACGTACAGATGCTTTCTGATGCCTCTGCAGCAGAAAACTTTTCAAAACATTGTGACGACAGGAGAAATTGAGCAGTATCACCTTTTGCAATATATCAACACTATTTAATACACAGATGACTAAAATGTTCAAATAAAACATTAAATAAACATTGATGAATATTTCTTTTCTAACAATGTGTGCATAATTAATGGCATGAAAAGTTGTTTGTTTCAAGGAAAGTGCTCAACCCTATCCCACATACAACAAATCTGCAGCAGACAACTTTTGAAGACATTGTCACAAAAAGGAGAAATTGCTCATAATGCCACAAAGTTATATACTATAATTCATAAACAAGAGGGCCATGATGGCTCTGGATCACTCACCCAATTTATTCCATGTGATTCATATGCCAAGCACAATAACTCATTTGAGGCCAAACTAAAGGCCCAAAAGGACCAGTAGTGCTCCACTGCCACAAGGTGAAACAACCCAACCCTATGTTGTCTGTCAAATTAATTTGTCAGAAAACTGGCCAGATACTTTTGAAGGAAAGGGTAATCACAATAACTCACATTGAGCACTTTTATCTTCAATAGATTTGTTATAATTATGTTGGAAAAGGATAAAAACTGGAGCATTATTTTAGGTACAACAAAAGCATACATATGTACAATCAATAAGGCTTTTTTTCTTTAATGCAGGGTGCAACTGACAGCTTCTTCAATTATTCTTTGCCTGTAGAATATCAATGCCCTGTTTGAAGACTCTTTACTTGATATATCCGTCTCTACAAAGACTCTATTCCACACTGATTTAAATGAATCTAGTTTAGAATGAATGAATGAATGAATGTATATTGTTTTATGGCGCATCGACAGCTAAGGTCATTTAGCGCGCAATTAAATTTAATTATTCATGATCCCTGGGTAAACAAACCAGTACTAGGCTAGAAAATGTGCCTTGCCCAAGGGCACTCCGCCATGACCGTAGTGCCGCGACTGGGGATCGAACCCGGGACACCCGGTTTCGAAATCCCCGACGCTAACCACTCGACCACAGCGGATTCCCTAGTTTAGAAACCAAGTTATTACGTTGTGGAATAAGTATATTTGTGGACCAAGCAAGCACTGCAGTGATAAAATATTGTAACGCTCAAAGACCTTTTAATCTTTTCCCACATACAGAAATTTTCTTTTGACTGAAGCAATTTCCCCTTTTGCCAAAATGTTTTGAACTCTATTCAATAATTATTAGTCGCCGGGCAAAAGCCCGCGACTTCTATTTTTAATAGGTTTTCGGAAATGACATGGGAGGGGGGATTATTATTAGAAAGAAACACATTTAGATGTCTTGAACATATTACAATTGTGTTTGTTTAAAAACACTAAGTTATGACACATCTAAAATGAAATAAATATTCCGATGTTTTAGGTATTTTCAGTTTCTTTATTTTGACTCACATTTATGTTTTCTTGTTTTATTTACGAAGACAAAACAGTCCCTATTAGCTAGACTGAAATACTTTATTTTACACTATATACTACATGTAACCAAAGGCGATAACTACAAACCTTTACGTCGCACAGTCTAATTTGGTTTACATACCAACTGCGTAGATCAATCTCCTTTGCAGAGAGCCGCTCTTTACACTCACTTACAAATAGTAAATTATAGGTGATTTAAAATGTTTATTTGGTTCGAAACAAATCAAGAAAAGAACAAACCGAGATAAAACTGGTTTTAATAGAAAAATTACTTTGAACGAACATTCTCTGCCTATAAAGAGAGTTTCAAGAACGACACCTCTGCGAATAAGAAAGAATCGGTCTTTCGTACAAAATTATTTCGTCTTTGATATTAAATGTGTCATTTAATTCCCTAAAGGCATATTGCTTCCGATCTGCATATTGTTATGCATCATTGACACAAGGACGCTCATCATAATATAATTTTAAAACATGAGTAGTTTGTTATTTTCATTATAAAAAAGGAAGGAAAGAATTAAAATAAATTAACATGTTGTAGGGCTCAGTTTATGTTATCATTTTGAGAAAAAGAGAAAACTCATGTCTTCAGCAATTTAACCCTTATCTCATTATTTTAAAAGTAGATTGCTGCAAAGGTGTCCTCTGTTGACTTTAATAGAGAAAAGGTAAAATGACGTGCTATTGCATGCAAATCCTAAATTGTCTGTTTAGTGTTTTTATTGAAAAATAATAAAATTCAAATATTCTGACAAACATCTTGAAAAGTGTATGTGGAATTCACAAATCTTATAATTATTCCTTAATGAAAGCACTGTATACATACTAAGACTAATGATTGGCAAGATTACTCATTTCTATTACTGTTTATGATCAATAACTAGTTGGTTGTGTGTATGGTCAACCTACTTTGGAATGGAGATTGATCATAAACAATGAAAGGCTTCAATTATCATTCACTTCGTTGATCAAACAATGCAAGTTATGAAACATTTTCACTTGACCCCAACCCTGATGTTCCAATATGCCCCTCAATTGATAACTGTTTATTCAACTACTATAATGTTAGTGTTATGCATAACTGCACTATGGATATCCGGCGACATTGATGCGTTGCATCAACTTTCTCTTGTACTTTCATTTATAGAGACTCCTCATATTCTTGTGTATACCTTGTCTGCTGCTGATTTGTTGTATGTGGGAAAGGTTTAGATCTAATATCTTAAATGTTTAATACTGTACAATACAAACTTCTTTATAACATTCAAGGCAAATTTGCCTATAGTAAGTAGAAGTTACATAATAACGAGAGGGCCATGATGGCACTAGAGTTATGCAATATGATTTGTTATGTGGTCAGGTAGGCTAATACAAGATGCCCAATGTCAACTACAGCTCCACTTCCCACAAGGTGAAATAACCCAACCAATATTGTCTGTCTTTTGTCAAATTAATATGACATGAGGAAACTGATAGCTCTGCTTCAGATCAGAAGATTTTCAAAGTTTTTCCTTTATCTCTCTATGTGAAACCGGTGACTCTAGGGGCTGCGAGGGCAAATTTTGACCATGGCATAATTTGAACAATCTTGGAAAGGGACCACTAGACAATGCTAAATACCAAATATTTAAGCTATAGACCATTTGGTTTCAGACTACAAGATTTCAAAGTTTCTCTATGAATCTCTTTGTTAAATAGGTGACTTTAGGGCTATAGTTTGAACAATCTTGGTAGAGGACCAATAGACAATGCTACACACCAAATATCTAAGATCTAGGCCTTTTGCGGACAAGAAGATTTTAATGCCACTAAGTTAGTTTGGTTATCCTCAATTGAATGGTTTTATCTAAATCAAGTTTACAAGATGTTTTAAACAACCACACGGCAGTAATGCAAGGGGATAACTAAGAAAGTCGGTCTGATTTGGAATTGTAAATTTATACCTTTCAAATACAACAAGACCTCCACTGAGGGTGTCTTGTCTGTCTTGGAAAGACGCATATTGAATTGTATAAATATGAAGAAGAAAGTCTCAAGTCAATGATACGTAAAAAGTAAGTGAAGATCAATGAATTGTTGTCAATATGTCAAGACTAAATTCATGTTCTGATCAATAACCATGAAGATTGGATGAAAGAATTGACCCTTACAGCGTTCACAAGATTTCTTATAACATTTCACCTAGTGACCTAGTGTTTTACCACCCATAACCAAGTTTTAATTTTGACCGAAATTTGATGGAGACAAATATTTATGATAAAACTTTCATGAAGATTGGTTAAAAAATATGGCCTCTAACCAAGGCCAAGTTCTGACCAACGATGAACTTGGTAATTTTGTTGTTGAAAGATGTCCCATGACCCAACAATAATCAGAAAACTTGTCCAGGGGTTGCTGAGTAGTAGAGAATTGAAAATGTGGCCAAAGCCGGCCCCGTCCAAATATTGACAGCTATATGTCTCACTCCACATTCCTGGGTGAGAATAAATGCTTTCAATATATATATATAATAATTTTCAAATAGAGTTGAAAACTTTGTGGCAAAATGAGAAATTATTAGTATTTAGGCAATAATATCTTCTTTTGGCACACAATGCTTTCAAAGGTCATCTGTTGAGAAAATATTAGGAAGGAAATGATTCATTAGTAATCCAAGAACACTTTAACCCTTTCCCTCCTATAGGCGCTTTCTGACACCTCTGCAGCAGACGACTTTTGAAAACAAAGTGACAAAAGGAGAAATTGCTCAAAACAAGCAATTTCTCCATTTGCCACAAAGTTTTTAACTCTTTTCAATAATTATATGTATACATTTTCAGAGATTTTCCATATTTTTTTCTAGACGTTTTCAAAGTCGACTGCTGCAGATTTGTTGTATGTGAGAAAGGGTTAAAGACCAATTGAAAGTTTCATGTAACTGTCAATTATTGCATTTTGTTGTTGCTATAATCTGATTAACAATGTCAGTTACACTTAAACTCTTTCATCTAAAATGTGGTGGAAAAGACTGGCAATGAGCTCGGATTCAACATTTTATTAATTCAAACTTTTTATCAACAGCCACATTTACAAACTTTTTAACTTTTTAGAAAAGTTCATAAAATATAAATGGAGGCCAAGTTTGAACCAATTGGAATATTGCTGTATTTTCTGGCTGATTTGAAAAAGCAAGATGATCAATTAGCTTCAGCAATCCAAAACTGGAACGGATGATTTCATTCAGAACTAAAATGTTTAAACTTGAGTAATTAAATTCAAATCAGTAATTATTCCAATCCCTACAAAACCAATCAGCCTTTATGCAAGTATAACCTTTACAGAAACAAATTGTTTACCCTTTCCCACATAAGTAACAGACAAACTTTGTCAAATGGAGAAATTGCTAAAACACAGATATTTCTACTTTTGCCAAAATACTTCAAATCTTTAACATAATTAAACTTTTAATATATAGAGATTTCATATATACATGTATTTGGATAGATCTTTTAACCCTTTCCCTAATACGTCAATTCTGCAGCAGATGACTTTGAACATATTTTGTCAAAAAATAGAAAATCTCTATAATTGAATGGATAACCTATGACTACAATGGAAATTATTGTGGCAAAAGGAGAAATTGCTCGTCTTGAGCAATTTCTTCTTTAGTCACTATGTTTTTCAAAAAGCCGTCTGCTGCAGAGGCATCAGCTGTGTCCTTATCTTATTTTTGCCAAGTTATTTCCAAAGCCGTCTGCTACAGATTTGTTGTATGTGGGACAGTGTTAATAATGAAATAAGAACCATTAATTTGATGTGTTCTTCAAAACATCAGTCTAAGAAATTAATTATCTGAGTAAAAAGTAACATTTTGAAAATCAAAAGTAGGATTTAGTTGAACATGGTGCCGAGCTCCGGTAGCTCAGTCAGTATCGATGCAAGCTGTCAATCTAGGGAACGTGAGTTCAAACCCGAGCTCAGCCAACATTCTTTCCGACATTGGACAAGTCACTGTTATGAGCGTCATTCGATCAAACCCTGGTTTTCCACTCTCGATGCAGATATTCTAACTGCTATACCACATTAATTTTGTGGTCAGCAAATATTGTCTGTATAATCCAGGAAAGAGATTACATTGTCAAATTAAATTAATAAGACCAATTTGATGTTCTTTTGGGGATTTCCTTTGATCAAACTGTAAGAACCAATCAGATCCAAAGATCTTGTGTTTGAATCCAATTATGCGTGGCATTCACTTTTGAAGTCTCCCTACCACACAGTCTTGCCACAAGAACTCGGTATACTGTGTTCCAGGATACAGATAAACAAAATTGAATATTAAATGCTGTAAATGAGTGTTTAAGCTAACAATTTTACTCTTAAAACAATGTATGTACAATTTAAAATATAATATGTAGCAGATGTGATGACAAAGTCAACAAATCTATGGCAAGCTCCTATTTGCTTTTGTAATGACTTCTCTTTTACAACCCAGACACAAAAGATCTTATTAGAACTAAATCTGTCTGTATTGGACCTAGTTAGTGTAAATTCTTGGAAATGTTTTTATTCTATTCTATTTTTGCCTATCACCTTGCTGTCTCATAGATAAATCAAATTATAGATGCCTTTTAACAACATTAACCAAGTTCAGGGAAGCAGAAAAAACTTTGATGATTTGACTCATACTGCTATTTAGCCTTTATCACATGCAGATGCATTTTGACTCACTTGCAGCAGACAACTTTTTAAAACATTGTGACAAATTGAGAAAATTTGTTTAAAATGAGGAACTGTCAACTCATATCAAATGATAATTATTATACTTTATTTAAAGATATTTTTTTTAATTTTCCAGACACGTTTCATGTGGGAAAGTGTGTTGAAAATTAAAATTGTTCATCCTACAATAGAAGACAATTTGAAAACTACCATTTCTGTTATACAGACAAGGTTGACAAGAAAGTAGGACAATGACCTTAAATGGAGTTGGTTGCGTATATATAATTTATTACGAGGCACAGTTGTCAGATTGTAATTAATTGTTGCTTAAGGTACTGTCATACTTTTGAAAATAGAGCTACTGTGAGCCCAACTCTTTTGGAAATTTGGGGGTACATTCACGTTAATGGTCATTTGTATGGGGTACATTTGGCATATGTTTGTTTTATTTGTTAGCAGTTTGTAGGGGTTCCAGGGGCGTTAGGGTCAAAAGATTTTTTTGAATATGTTCAAGAAAATGACATAGTGATCAATACACAAGGTACAGGTTGAGCATTAGGGTGTAGATTTCTTTTTTGTCAGCTGTTAGCCCGGATACCTTCAAGCCATTCTAAAGATTTGTCACCGTAAAGCCACAATGCAAATAAAGCACTTATAAAACAAATGGCTAGAGAATGGCCACAAAATACAAAGCATATTCAGACATAGGGCATCAATCTAATGTGCTTAAAGCAAGGTATAGTCCCAATAATTTCTAGCTTATATGGTGAATAAGGATGCTGGATGATATATCCCATATTTTTCTTTAAAATATAATGGAAGTTTAATATTAAACAAGAGATTTTGCAGAACAGAGCTTACTGGATCAGGGATTGATTGCATTTAAAACTTAAAATGCAAAACTTGAAAGTAAATACAGAAAAAAACATTTAGTAACAATGAACATGATGAAAACATAAGCTCACAGGAGGACACAGTCACCATCATTTAAAAAACACCTACATAAGTAAATAATGGTCACCTACACAAGTAAATAACGGTCACTTCATAAGCAAACAAGTAAATGGAGTATTGCAAGCAATACAAAAGTCCCCTACCTAACACAAAATTATAAGTTGAAAAGGGCACATTATTCTGTCAAACCTCACTTTAGAGTTATGCCCTTTAACATACATGGTCTTCTAATGGTCCTGATTAAATGTGTGAAGTTCTCGAGTTGTAGACATGAAATTGCAGAACAAAGTTTTCAAGTCTGACTGACCTTTGGAGTAAGTGGCTTGTTATTGTGCATGTCACATCATATTGCTATGAAGAATAATTGTGTGAAGTTATAAATCCATTCAAGCATGTGGAAGACACAGCCCGGACACATCAGAAAAGCTTAAGAATGTTTGAGCCTAAATTGTGACCATGACCTTGAGAGTAAGAGGCTAGGTGATGTGCATGACACATTATCTTGGTATGAAGAAAGACAGACTGACCGACATGAGTAAACCTATAGTTCCTAAACGGTCTCCAACTGGTAGGGGACTAATAACGGTCATCTACGTAAGTAAATAACGTTCACTTCATAAGTAAATAACTGTCACCTACATTAGTAAATAATGGTATAATTTACAGGAAACCATAATGTAATATAGCATTCACTTACATTATAAACTGTACAGACAGACCATGACACAAGTCGTAATGAATCAATCCGTCATCCATGATATAGAAGGCAGAAACTCATCATCCCAGCCTAAGCTTTGTCTTTGGCTTCCTTATAACCACTAAATTAATAGAATATGAACTTTTCCATCAGTAAACTTTGAAAGCCAGTTATTCATTCAATTGTATGTGGGAAATTAATAATGGTGTGTAAAGCATGTTTAATAGCTGTAAGCATCAGCATACATGGTGGACTTAAAAACGTTTACAACTAACTAAATAATGCTGTATTGATTTATGATTTCACTAGTAAAAAATGTCAGATATCTTTTTCTATCACAAAACAAGATAAACTTTCTTAAGAGGACAGATGCAATTTTTTTCTCCAGAATCCAATTATAATATGTCTGCAGTATTGAATAGATCCATAATTTGAAAATTTACATTATGTTCATATCTTTAAGTAACATTCAGTACCAGTTTATTATGATGATGTTTATTTCAAACAATATGGTCTTATATTATATTCAAAACAATTGAGAAAACCAATATATATTTAGTTTAAACTTATTATTTTACATTGATTGCGAAACAAGCTTTAAGCTTATATCAACCACGCTCGATGTCTGCTTTCTGGATGCTTAAGCAGTACTTTCGCCGTTTGTTTGGAAAATGCCCAAAGGAAGAACCTGCTCATCACAGGATTCAAACCCGGGACCTTTGGTACAAGAGGCCGACGCTCATCCTCTGTACCATTGTCTTCCACAAATTAAGATTTGAACTTTAAAGAAAAAGCTCAGAGCAACATCATCAATGGTGCAATATGTTCAGAATCTATGTCCATTATATAATATTATGATATAACTTAAGCACACTAAGAATCTGGAAAATGATTGTGTTCCTTCCAATCAAATGTCTGTAAAGTGCCTAGGGAGATCGTTGTGTCTGAGAATATATCAGTTTGAATTGTTTTTCAAAAATCAGTCTTGACAGCCTTGCTATTTTTCTCCCACTCTCATCAATTAATGCTAACAAATATCTCCATTCTTTTGAAGATTAATGGTTCAAGGTCCGCCCCACCAAGTTATTTACTACTGAGGAACATATGGCACTGTTGTGCCGTCAATTTTTTATTTATTTCATTACATAATATTATGTTCAACCCTTCCCACTTGCAGATACATTTGTTTATGGCAAAACAGCCCTGCCTCCTGGCGGCCATGTTTTTTTTAACAATAACCATGGCCGGAAGGAATCTCAAAGAGGGTCATCCAAGGAACATTTCAACAAAATTATTCAACAAGAGGGCCATGAGGCCCTGAATCCCTCACCTGAGAATGGGCTATTTTAGACTCTTTCAGCGCCAATGGCAATATCATCAAGACAAACTTTCTGGGGGGGGGGGGGGCATAACTGGGACGTGTTGGTTACACATCTATTTAAACAAAAATAAATGTTTATTTATTTGATTTTAATAATGATGACAACCGGTAAAGCTTTGCTGGCAATGTCAACAAAATGTCCAGGCCGAATAGGTGTAGTCCAAATATTTTAGACTTTCGGTTTCTCGTTTTATCATCTGTCATTTTTTGGTCAACCTTCTCGCGTATGCAGGATAATAACAAAATGAAAAATGAGCATATGCGATGTCTTTTTTTGAAGGACTAGAATAGGTGGTGAGTGGTTCGCTAATTTCTCGCGAACAATTCAGCTGTTAATCGCGGGAAATGTCATTATCAAGATATGGCAGAGAAGCATAAAGTCGTCTTACTAATATCTATCAAATCTGCACTTTCAATGCCCTCAAATTCTGCTTCAGAATCGAAATTTCGAAAAATGTCGGCAAAAAATTATTTGACATCCGCCCTTTTGGAATCTCGGAAAGTACCTCTTCAGAATAGATTGATGACGTATTTATTATTTCAATTCTGACCAATCAAATTCATTATTCGGGGAGGAATCCATTAGGAACGAGGCTGCATATTTTCCAAGTAGTTATGCATACAGAAAATATAAATAACTTCCAATTTATAGTTTCCGATGTAATAATCGGTATAAATCATCAACACATATTTTTAACAGATAAAGAAAACGTCCTAATTTTATAGTTACCGAAGTGATAATCGGTATTTCTCGTCATCAAATATTTTTAAAAGATAAAGAAAACGTCCGACGTAATTAATTAACTAACGTTATTTGAAAGAAAGACCGTCGTCGGATTAGGCAAACTTTTAATCCAATCAGCGTAATCAAGTTAAACTACCCTACAAACAGAGAGGTCGTCAAGGTGATGTCTGGTACACACGATAAGAACTTGGGTAAGCGTGTACTCGTGCTTTGACAATTATCGTTTTTTACACGTTCACCTCTGCACTTTCACCCTTTATACTTTATTTAGGGTTATTCTGAAAACGTCCATGTGTAAATTTACGGACGTTTTCGGGAATTTCTGGACGTATAATAAACGTCCAGTGCTCAATTTTCGGACGTTTTGGGGGATTTTTCGGACGTATATTACGTCCACGTCCGCTTAATGAAAGCACTGTTTATAGTGTTAACTAGATTGTTCTACAATTTGGCCTAGTGACCTAGTGTAACCTGACCTGACCCATATTCAAACTTGACCTAGATATCACTAAGACAAACATTCTGACAACAAGTTTCAACATGCTCAAGCCAAAAATGTGGCTTCCCGAGTGTTAACAAGATTTTCCTTAAATTTGGCCTAGTGACCTAGTTTTTGATCAGTCAACACCTATATTCGAACTTAGCCTAGATATCACTAAAACAAACATTCCGACATAGTTTTGTCATGCTCAAACCAAAAATGTGGCTTCCAGAGTGTTAACAAGATTTTCCTTACATTTGGCCTAGTGACCTTGTTTTTGACCGGACATGACCAATATTCAAATTTGGCCTAGATATCATCAATACAAACTTTCTGACGACGTTTCAACATGCTCAAGTTAAAAATGCGGCTTCCAGAGTGTTAACAAGCTTTTCCTTCAATTTGGCCTAGTGACCTTGTTGTTGACCCGACATGACCTATATTCAAACTTGGCCTAGCTATTACTAAGAAAAACATTCTGACAAATTTTCAACATGCTCAAGCCAAACATGTTGATTCCAGAGTGTTAACAAGATTTTCCTTAAATTTGGCCTTGTGACCTAGTTTTTGACCCGACATGACCCATATTCGAACTTCACCTAGATGTCACTAAAGACAAATTTTCAGACATATTTTCAATATGCTCAAGCCAAAAATGCGGCTTCCAAAGTGTTAACATGATTTTCATTAAATTTGGCCTAGTGACCTAGTTTTTGAACCGACATGACACAGTTTCGAACTTGGCCTAGATATGATGGAGATGTATGTTCTGATTAACTTTCATGAAGATGGATGCAAAATGTTGCCTCTAGAGTGTTAACAAGCAAATGTTGACGACGGACGAAGAATGACGGACGACGGACAAAAGGCGATCACAAAAACTCACCTTGAGCACTTTGTGCTCTGGTGAGCTAAAAAGTGTGATGGTCAGACGGAAAGAAGACTAAGTTCAAAGTTATGTCAGAAAATAATGGACTTGTGTATGAATTACGATCTCCTTGCTGGTGACACAAAAACAAATTATTTTGTATGTTGATGGCTGACCACACAAACCAGATAAATTATCATATAGCTCGAACAAGAGGTAAAACATAACAATTTCCAGATTTTAGGGATGTTTTATCCTATAACCTGCTCACAAAAATGACAAAATCTATACCTAAACCATTTCCCACATATAGATACCATTTTAATGCATTTTCAGCAGACAGATTTTGAAACATTGTGTCAAAAGGAGAAATTGCTCATAAACAATTTCTCCTTTTGCCACTTTGATTTCAACAGATTAATTGTATTTTGGGAAAATATGTTGTTTGACAGAGAAAATGCTTTGTACATGGTACATGGCAAAAGTAGCTGAAGGACTTCAGTACAAATTTGGGTCACATCATAACTTCTTCAACTTCACTGCATCAGGTAAATAAGACTCGGTAAAGTACTGAATATAATATTTCTAAACAAAAATAAATATGACTTTGGGTATACAGCAAGATTATTGGCCCTCTTGAAGGGTATAGCTATTATGTGTAATTGATTGATTGATTGATTGGAGTTTAACGCCGTTTTTAACAATTTCTCAGTTATATCACGGCGGCCAGTTCACCTACTCATGCATTTCCTGGTTTTCTCACACCAGTACTCCACACAACAATCTTCCCTAGCAACTGGCTGCTTTTCCACATAGACTTAGCCCATTGGTGGAAGACGAATGACGCATGTCACATTGACTTCTATTGTGTGTAAACAACAACTCTTTAGGTCAGGTTTTATGTTTGAAATCGGTCTGGCAAGTTTAAAATCTGGTCAAAACTGGCAAATTATCCAATTTACGGAGCCCTACATATGTTAGGTAAATATTAATCTCAGTAGTGTCCAATATATAGAATAAGTTTTGTATTGAACTAAATTATGAATCAATTATGACAACTTATTTGATCATTTGAAGATAGGGATACATAATTATATAGTGGAACACTGTATAACCCTTTATTCCACACAATTTGATTGGGTTTTGAAATCAATTTCTCCTTTTGCGACAATTTGTTCAACTTTATTCAAGAAATGTATGTTCATTCATAATGATTTTCTTTATTTTTGCCTAGATTTCTTCAAAGGTGTCTGTTAAAAAAATTCTGTCTGTGGGAAAGGGCTAAAATTCTGCAAGCTTCAGTGCTTTTAAAAATTGCAATAGTGAATACAATTATTTGAGGCTTACACAATTAACATACAAGCAGATTGTATAAATTGCAGTAAATTATCCATGAAAAGTAATTTTTCGTTATTCCAAAGTTCATCAGATTCTGGCATGTTAAACACTATATAAAGGTTTTAACTTTTTTGTATTCATGAAAAGATTATTTACTGTTATAAATTTTTGCAAATTTTCACCCGATTTAAATTAATTTTAAGGAAAGATTTTTTTTTCGGGGGACCCCCCTAGATTAACTGGGCACACATTGATTATTGCCAAGCTATGCTATATAAGATTCTCCCATTTACAGCTCTGATGGCCATCTTGATCAGCACAGTCAAAGAGTTTTAACATAAGGGCTACTTAAGGAACATTTGAGTGATATTATATTGAAATTGGGTCAGTGGTTTGGGAAGAGACACAATTTGATAATATTTCTAGCTTAAGCTCTGGTGTCTATCTTGTGCAGCAGAGCAGAACGGTCTGAACATTTTGGTAGAGGACTATGTAAGGAACAGTTGTTTGAATTATTTTGAAATAGGACCAGTACGTGATTTAGGAAATGTTCTTCAAAGATTTTTCCACATTTAGTTTAGGCCGCTATATTGTGCAACGGAGCAGGACGATTTGATGGCCAGTGATTTATAAGATGTAATTAAATTGTTTACTACTTTTAGCTATGCTTCTTCTACAGCTGAGTGGAAAGGCTTTGAACAATTTAAGATGAGGGCAACCTAGGTAACACTCCTGCGAAATTATTCTGAAATCAGACTAGTAGTTTCAGACAACTTAAGGTGAGTGATCATCATCTTTGTTTTCTTTAATTGGGTCAAAGGTGAGGGTCACAGAACTTTTGATGTGGTTTATAACACACACATTCTTTTGATGCAATAGCATAGGAGATATGAACTGGACAAGCTTATCTTGGTTTGTGACACACATTCTTCTAAATATGCATCTTCATTTTGAATTTGGTAACTCTAGGTACAATAGCCTAGGAAATATGACCGGGCCAAGTCAGAGGTCAGGGTTATAATCAGCAATTTTAGGTATGCATTCCACTGTCTTTCAAAGATGCAGATTCATATCAAATTTGGTATCTCTAAAATATGACAACAAAGGAAATATGGCCTGGACAGGGTTCTTCCTTAAATGCGGTCAAGTCAAGCTCACTGTTTGTGGGATTAATATTGAGACAGCTTTGGTTGATTTTTGCAGTAAAGCTTTCAGAAATATTAATGCTGCTTATTAAGGAACTTATAAAAGATATATGAAACTTTTCATCAGCACAAATTAATGTAATATAAAAGGTTAAACAACAAAGCCATGTCTACAGACCCAATAAAGACTATTTCCCATGGCAACCTTTTTCACAGAGAAATCCCGGCCCTGTCTGGAAATATCATTCATAGCTGACATTTAGGAATGAATTTTTCCAGGGAAACTATCCAGCAAAAACTCCACAACTAATTACCACTCAATGGACTTGGCACCACCAAGGTGATACTTTATGTCGAAACTTTTTCATTCTTTATCTCCCCAGTCTTTTTTTCTTTCTTCGGACAGATCCAATATGAAGTTACTTTTCATTTTCTGCTTAACTCTTTCCCACATACAACAAATTGGTAGCCAACGACTTTGCAAAACATCTAGGCAAACATATGTCTATAAATGAAAGAACAATTGTTGAACAAAGTTGAAAACAGTGTGGCAAATTTGGAGTAATTGCTTATTACGTTTTCAAAAGTCATCTGCTGCAGACGTGTCAGAAAGTGTCTGTATGAGAGAAACGTTTACCTAATGTGATATTTTTCTAATTTCTGCTTTGAGCAAATCTGACGGGGAAATGGTTATATCTGAAATATTCTAAATTAAATTTTTGAGATCAGATAATTTGCTTATTTAGAGCAATTTCTCACTTCTTCCACACTATTTTTTCCATGTACTATTTTGTAAACTCGTCTTCTGCAGAGATCTTATAGTTATCAGCATCAGGGAAGGAATTAAACTAAAGGTTATAGGTATTCATGTACAAAAGATTTAAGTTGATAAGATGCTTTATGTCAATGATATACATCAAATGAAATTTCTTTTTTAATAATGCTTGTCTTGTTTTGACAAATTATGTTCAAAGCCGTCTGCTGCAGAATTGTCGTATGAGGGAAAGGGTTAAGGGTTAACATTTTTAGTTCACTTTCAGAATGTCGAAAAGTATTGTGAGTATTATCATAGCCATACTAATACTGTTGACTTACTATATGAACAATTTTTACCACAATGATTCCAAAACTGTTCTGCTGTAGACACGTCAGAAAGTGTTTGTTAGTGGGAAAGAATACGAGTTCTCTGCTTCGGAACATTCTGATAAAAATATTGTAACAATAAGAATTCTTGCTCAAAAACATTGTGGAGATTTAGTACAAATTGTTTATCTTAAAAAGTCGTCTGCTTTGAAACCTTTTGATGAAAATATTGTTATTTAACATAAGGAAAATCAGGAAAAGAATTGTGTCTAAATTATTTGGGAAATTCTTTGGAAATTGTTTTAAATAAAAATCTATATTTAAAACAATATTTTCAAATTTGATTCTGCTGCAAACCTGTGAAATGTGTTGTCCGCATCTTGTAAAGGGTTAAGGTAGTCCATCATTGAAGCTGAAACAGTAAGAGTAAGTTCTCCATTTTGTAACCAAACCAATTAACTGTCTGAAAACGTTCACACCATGTCTCATGAGTCCATTTGAAGGGTAACACCTACTTTATGCACAATTTGTATTACTGGGTCTATGTTCATCTTTGTTTATTTGAATAATGTTTTACCCTACTTTCAACATTTTTGTCAATTATGTCACTGCATTGCCTTGGTAATTAACCAGTTCTACAGGTAGTACTTATCCTGACACCAACGCATGGGGCATTATGCTATCCCCACTATCCTGAGCGCCAAGAAGGGAAGACATTTAATTACCACTTTGTAAGTCTTCAGTATTACTTGACATGGGATCAAACCTTGAAGTTCATCTTAAACTTTTACATAATAATTGATTTAGATTTCCCAAATTTAAAATTATCTAAACAAAAGAAATGAATATCTATAGAAATTGAAGCAATTCAATCATTGGAATGACAGAATTTAAGGCAATTTTATATGCTCATATTGCTTACATTTCTTAATTGGTTGTTTTCAATAGGAGGCAAAAACGACAAGCTATTTAAATTCTGTGGGTGGGGGGTATTTTTTAAATAAAATTCTCTAGGTAGTGGGCAAAAGATGTATTTTAATTCTGTGGGTGGTCGTTCTTTTTACTGTATAAAAAACCCGTAATAAATTCGGCAGGAATTCAATGTCGAGCGTTTTCTAATTTTTAATCGTCGGATACGAGATCGCAAATTTACTGTATCAGCTCGCCGATAAATATTGGTGATAATGACCCTTCAGTGATTTTTACGACACCGGACACCGGTTACAAGATGGATGCATGTCGCATTGACTTTTGTCAAACGTCGGAAAGAAAGTCTGGATTCAAACTCACAACCCCTCACTGAGCTTCTGGGGCTCGGCACAGTTCTGAAGGCCAGTTCACATTCTCATACCAGTACTCCACACAACAATCTCCCCCAGCAAGTGGCTGCTTTTTCCACAGACTTGGCCCATTGATGGAAGACAAATGATGCATGTCGCATTGACTTTTGTCCAACGTCAGAAAGAAAGTCTGGATTCGAACTCACAACCCCTGACTGAGCTTCTGGGGCTCGGCACAAATTATCAGAACAATAATCTCCAAGAAATGCAAGACACCCCCAGTCCGAGGTATTGTCTTTATATTGTATTTTAAAGGCAGTGTGTTGCCCTCTAAGTATAAATGATGGTTGTTGGAACAAAGATTGAAATACATGTTCATTATTTCATCTAGTCCAAATTACATTTTGTGGATTTCTCCATACTAGACCAGTTTGCCACACTATTATTTAGCATTGGCAATGATCCGCTACAAACTTGACCTCATATTTCAGCCAATTGTATTATAAATATGATTGATTCAAGTTTAACGCCGTTTATCAGTTATATCACAACAGCCAGTTACCTACTATAAATGTATTTCCTGGTTTTCACACACCAGTATTTCGCACAACAATCTTCCCAAAGCAACTGGCTGCTTTTCCACATAGACTTAGAAGAAGATTGGTGGAAGATGCATGTCACATTGACTCTTGTCAAACATAGGAAAGAATAATGGCTGAGCCTGCATTGCTACCGACTGGGTTTGGGTTATCTAGGAAGGTACACTCTTGGTCATGGTCAAATATGATACTACTGGATGTCTTTTAACTCATGCATTTTAATTTGGATCTGCTTGAATGTGTTAAAAAGTATAAAACATGAATAAAATTGCTATGAATGTGATAATTTAAATTCTCTAGGTGGGGGGTAAAATTGAAATTTTATTCTATGGGGGGTGCCCAAAAAATAATTAAAATTCTATAGGTGGTACCCTCAAAATTGCTGGTCGTTCCCCCCCCCAGACTTTTTTTTCTGGAACAGCCCTAACGAAAAGCTGGTGAAAATTTACTATATGGCACCGTAATTTGTAACTTGCATTCTAATCAGAATACCAGTGTGAACACTGCAGATATTAGTGAACTAATCACTGTGAAGATGTTGAGAAGAAGCTATCAGTTTTATGCCCAAATAATAAAAACATGTTGGAGAGCCGATTGAAAGTGTATTTAAAGCAGAATTTCTGACAGCTCATAATGATAAGTAATCACATCTTTGCATTCACACAATTGGACATTTAATACAGCACAAAAAAACACAAGAGGGCCATGATGGCCATTGAATCGCTCACCTGATTTTTTTTTTTTTCACTTTAGCTATATAAGCCCCGCCCCATGGTAGCCATAGTTTCCGACCAATCAACTTGGCTTGAAGGAATCTGATAGAGGGTCACCCTAGAACATTTCTACAAAATTATTTGAAAATCGGCCAGATACTTTTGGAGGAGAAGATTTTTTAAGTTTTCACTATAGCCATATAATGCAAAATAGCCCTGCCCACTGGCGGCCATGTTTTTTGACCAATCAACATGGCTTGAAGGAATCTGAAAGTGGGTCATCCAAGGAACATTTCTACAAAATTATTTGAAAATCGGCCTGACACTTATGGAGGAGAAGATTTTTTAAGTTTTCACTATAGCCATAAAAGGCAAAATAGCCCCGCCCCCTGGCGGCCATGTTTTTACCAATCAACATGGCTTGAAGGAATCTGATAGAGGATCACCCAAGGAACATTTCTACAAAATTATTTGAAAATCGACACTTCTGGTGGAGAAGATTTTTTAAGTTTGCACTATAGCCATATAAGGCAAAATAGCCCGCCCACCCTGGCGGCCATGTTTTTCGACCAATCAACATGGCTTGAAGGAATCTGATAGAGGGTCACCCAAGGAACATTTCTACAAAATTATTTGAAAATCGGCCTTACACTTTCGGAGGAGAAGATTTTTTAAGTTTTCACTATAGCCATATAAGGCAAAATAGCCCCCCCCCCCCCCTTGCGGCCATGTTTTTCGACCAATCAACACGGCTTGAAGGAATCTGATAGAGGGTCATCTAAGGAACATTTCTACAAAATTATTTGAAAATCTGCCAAGCAGTTTTGGAGAAGAAGAATTTTGAAGTTTTTTTCGTTTCGTTGCCATGGAAACCAGAATTTTGCATGGATCCCAAAAATTTGAAGGAATTCTGGTGAGGTCATTGAGAGGATGCTTTCTGTGAAGTTTCATCCAAATTGACCCACTGGTTACTGAGGAGGAGAAGTTGACGCACGCCGGACAAAAGGCGATCACAATAACTCACCTTGAGCAAAGCTCAGATGAGCTAAAAAAAAAAAGGGGGGGGGGGGGGGGGGGGGGGGGCCAATGAGGCGGCCCTGGTTAGCTCACCAAAGAATAAGCCCTTTCAGGCAAGATTAATCTCAACAGGAAACAAAATATACTGAACTTAAGACTTTTCCATTTAAAGGGAATGCCCATTATAAATGCAACATTTCCTAATCCCTACGGGCCATGTTTTTATTTTACATTTCAAAATAATTTGAAAATCCTTTACAGAGGATCGCCTAAGAAACGTTTCTGCCAAATTATCCTGAAATTGGACAAGCACATTGACAGTATTGTCATTTTTCTTCTTTTCAGATGCTGTCAGGTGGCTATGTTTTTCAACTAATCGATTGACTTGAACAAAGTGTTTATAGTCATCTGAGAAACTGTCAGTGAGTTCTGCCCCAATTTATGTAAGAATAAAAAAAAAAGAGCACTTTATGAGAGGAAGAAGTTTAACCCTTTCCCTCATAATTATATACGTTTTCTGATGCCTCTGCAGCAGACGGGTTTTGAAAACATAGTGACAAAAGAAGAAATTGCTCAAAACGAGCAATTTCTCCTTTTGCCACAATGTTTTCCACTTTTAGTCATAGATTATCTATTCAATTATAGAGATTTTCTATTTTTTGACAAAATATTTTCAATGTTGTCTGGTGCAGAATTGTCGTATGAGGGAAAGGGTTAACGTTTTGTCCTTTTAAATCTTTTCTGAAGATGCCTAATTGCCATATTTTTTAACCAATTGATATTGGTTGAACAATTGTAGTAGAGGGTCACTTATGGGAACAATTTTGCCAAATACCCTGAGATCAGACCAGTAATCTCAGAGGATATTTTTTTGTTATACTTTGTTATTTTCCCCCCTTTCTTATGATGCAGCAACCAAAGAAGAGGACTACCACAGGAACATTACTGTGAAGTTTGGTTTCAATGGACCCAGTGGCTTAACCCTTTCCTACTTACAGCAAATCTACAGCAGACAGAATTTAAAACATCAAAGCAAAACTTTGGGAAAAACACAGTTTATATAATGAACACATAATTATTGAATAAAACAGAAAACATAGTGACAAATGGAGATATTGCTTGCTCATCATGATCAATTTGTCCTTTAGTAACAATGTTTTCAATAGCCATCTGCAGTAGATGCATCAAAGTGCATCCGCAAGTTGGAAAGGGTAGAACAAAGATTTCCTTTTAAGATCTTGCTGACGACACATGATGCTCACCAAAGGACACTGGGCACATGATGATCACCATAGCTCACCTTGTGCATTTCATGCTAAGATGAGCTAAAAACTATAACATGATTTTGCTTTAACCCTTTCCCTCATACGACAATTCTGCAGCAGACGACTTTGAACGTATTTCGTCAAAAGATAGAAAATCTCCATAATTGAATGGAAAACCTATGACAAAAAGTGGAAAACATTGTGGCAAAAGGAGAAATTGCACGTTTTGTGCAATTTCTTCTTTTGTCACTATGTTTTCATAAAGCCGTCTGCTGCAGAGCCGTCAGAAAGCATCTATATGAGGGAAAGGGTTAAATGATAATGGCAGGCATATGTTAGAATAATCTTCTTGTGCATGTTTAATCAACCTTTGCATGCTATTTCAAGGTAATTCTAAACAAAACACTAATTATCCCTTTACTTGTTCAACCTATTTGGAAACCACAGTCACCGTCAAATTGGTAAGTATTGTGGCAATATGAGTGATGATAAGAGATTTAATGCCATTTTCAACAGTGTTTCAGTTATATCATGACGACCAGTTTCCCGGCTTTTGTGTCACACCAGTACACACAAATTCTTTCCCATGCAACCGGTTCCCTTTGCACATAGTCTATTTAGCCCATTGGTGGAAGAGATGCATTTTTCATGATGACCTTTGTCAATGGTTGGAAAGATGAAAGGTTGGAACACACTGTAACCCTAGACTGATAGCCCTTGTTGTTATGGACTGAGCTGTCACTGCTCATTGTGAACAAATTCTCCATTTGCCTAAAGTCATCTGCTACAGATGCATCAAAATGAGTGCATGGACAACATTATAGCCACCTGTTATCCTAAATTCATGACTCTATAAAATATAAACATTAAGTAAACAAGAAACATGAGAATTCCTCGAAAACCAGGGTTTTCTCTGTGCTCAAGTATCTGATTGGTCAGAAGCAAACTTGTTCTCAAAATATACCATGCAGAAGTCTTTTTTGGAGCATAGAGAACATAATCTAGAGTTTTCTAGTTTCAGGATCACTTTTCAAGATGAGCAATTTCTACTTTAACAACCCTATTCAATAATTATACTTTCATTTGTAGATATCTTTCTCATTTTTCCTCGATGT
Organism: Serripes groenlandicus; assembly: GCA_031761405.1. NCBI lineage: Eukaryota > Metazoa > Mollusca > Bivalvia > Cardiida > Cardiidae > Serripes > Serripes groenlandicus. Next base: position 47,721,007 of record JASEVX010000001.1, on the reverse strand, counting down.
TTTCAGAGTCATTTGCTGCAAATTTATTGTATGTTGGAAAGGGTTAACATTTCAACAATAAGTTTAGATTTAACTATCACAAGACCTACCAAATGTCAGTATCAACTAATCAAGGAATAGCGAACAACTTTTAGTAAAGGATTAGGTTAAGGTATGGTTAGAGAATCCATACTCACAATTTGGACAAGTGTTATGGAAAACAATGATAATATCTCTGTTGTTCATGATAATTCCTAGGCAAAGAGGCATTATCCAGGTGGGAATACAATCAATTTACATTTCTTTCCTCAACTTTTAGTACCTCTGCATACAATGATATAAGAACATTGAAAAAAAAAAGTCAAAAAGGAAATCTCCAATCAAAAAGTTCAGCTAACGGATATCTTTTATCCAATTTAATATTTTAGAGTTGTGCACTTTGAAAAACCGTCCCAGGCAAATATCTGATGGATGATCGCTTAAATACATTGAAAATGTTGTGGGAAACCAGAGCAAATCTACTTATTTTCCAATGTTTTCAAAAATCTTCTGCTAAAATAAAGCAGTCATCTATTTAACACTTTCCGACCTACAACACATCTGCAGCAGATGACTGAAAATAACTAAGCAAATGTTGAAAATCTCTATAAATAAAAGTATAGGTATGAAATGCTGTGGCAAAAGAAGAATTCACTCAACCGAGCAATTTTTCCTATTGCCACAATGTTTTCAAAATACCTCTGCTACAGATGTGTCAAAATGCATATGCAAGTGGGAAAGGGTTAAGTTAAAGGGTTAATTATCACAGCACTACTGTTTCCCAGCTGGACCAGATTCCTGACTGAATTAAATTGGAATCATATTGGTGTTATAGAAAGCTGCTTTTGGAAGCGATTTCTCACTGAGAACAATAGACAATAGGATGGCCATGGCAAAACATTATACATTATCTGTCACACCGGGATATCTTGTCTGGCAGAAAGATCAACAAGCTTTCTGAAGTTATAAAGAAAAGAGCCACCAGTCCTTTTTTTTTTTCCTTTCAAAATATTTATATTGAAATGCCAGATTTTGAATGTGTTTTATGCCATATGATGAAAAGTTCTGTAATATCACAGTTCTAAATGTTCTGGTTTTATTTAACCTATCACAGAGTAAACTAGAGATTGCTTTTTTGAAAAAGCGCTTGTCTCCCCATTTGTGTGGTCGTAGGGGAGGAAAAGAAATGATGGAGATGAATTTTTTAGTTTTGCACTGGAGATGAAGCAACAGTGACAATCCTCAGTTATTGAGCGGAAACCATTTTTCAGCTGAGGGTTACCATGACCTTGGTCTTTGACCTAGTGACCTCAAAATCAATAGGGGTCATTTGCTGCTGGTGACCAACCTGCACACCAAGTATGAAGTTCCTGGGCCCAAGCAATCTTCAGTTATTGAGCGGAAACCATTTTTCAGCCAAAGGTCACCGCGACCTTGACTTTTGACCTACTGACATCAAAATCAATAGGGGTCATCTACAGGTTAGGACCAAGCTGCACACCAAGTATGAAGTTCCTGGGTATAAGCGTTCTTGAGTTATTGAGTAAAACACATTTTTCAGCTGAAGGTTACCGTGACCTTCGACATTTGACCTTGTGACCTCAAAATCAAACAAATTCAATAAAGGTTATTTACTGGTTAGGACCAACCTGCACACCAGGTATGAAGTTCCTCAGCATAAGCATTCTTTAGTTATAACTTATAGAGATGAAACCATTTTTCAGCTGAAGGTTACCATGACCTTGACCTTTAAGCTAGTGACCTCAAAATCAATAGGGGTCATCTACTGGTGGTGACCAACCTGCATACCAAGTATTAACTTCCATGGCCAAAGCATTCTACAGTTATTAAGCAAAAACAATGTTTCAGCTCATTGTCACTGTGACCTTTCAGCTCAAGGTCACTGTGACCTTGACTTGACCTCAAAATTAATAGGGTCTTCTACTCGGCATGGCCAACCTGCATACCAAGTATAGAGTTCCTCGGCACAAGCGCTCTTCAGTTATTGAGCGGAAACCATATTTTACCTCACAAGGTCACCATGACCTTGACCTTCTGACATCAAAATCAATAGGAGTCATCTACTGGTCATGACCAACCTGCATACCAAGTATGAAGATCCTATGCCCAAGCGTTCTTCAGTTATTGAGCGGAAACAAGTGTGATGGATGTGACCTTGACCTTTGACCTAGTGACCTTAAAATTAATAGGGGTCATTTGCTGGTGGTGACCAACCTGCACATCAAGTATGAAGTTCCTGGGCCCAAGCAAAAACTATTTATCAGCTCATTGTTACTGTGACCTTTCAAGCTCATGGTCACTGTGACCTTGACTTTAGACATACTGACCTCAAAATCAATAGGGGTCTTCTAATAGGCATGGCCAAACTGCATACCAAGTATGGAGTTCCTCAGCCAAAGCGTTCTTCAGTTATTGAGCGGAAACCATTTTTTACCTCACAAGGTCACCATGACCTTGACCTTTGACCTTCTGTTATCAAAATCAATAGGGGTCAGCTACTGGTCATGACCAACCTGCATACCAAGTATGAAGTTCCTACGCCCAAGCGTTCTTCAGTTATTGAGCGGAAACAAGTGTGACAGACGGAAGGACGGAAGGACGGACGGAACGGGCAAAAACAATATGTCACCCCCATGTAATGGGGGAGACATAATGATCAGTAAATATGTAATCATAGAGAACATGATCATCCTTTATAACATAATCAGTAAATATCTAATCCTTTAGTACATGCCAGTTTAGATCTCATCCCTGAGTACATGGTCAGTAAATATCTCAACTCTGGGTAATTGGTAAGAATCCAATCCCTGAGTATATAATACCAGTAAATGTGTTAACCCTGAGTACATTATCAAATCAGTAAATATGCTATCATTGAGTACATTATAAAATCAGTAAATATGCTATCATTGAGTACATTATTAAATCAGTAAATATGCTATCATTGAGTACATTATTAACTCAGTAAATATGCTATCATTGAGTACATTATTTAATCAGTAAATATGCTATCAATGAGTACATTATTAAATCAGTAAATATGCTATCATTGAGTACATTATTAAATCAGTAAATATGCTATCCCTGAGTAATTATTGGTAAATATCTCATCCCTTAGTACATGATCAGTAAATTTCTCATACCTGAGTACATTTTCAGTAAATATCTCATCCCTGAGTACTTGTCAGTAAAGATCTTATCACTGAGTACATTTTCAGTAAATATCTCATCCCTGAGTACCTGACAGTAAAGATCTCGTCCCTCAGCACATGGTCAGTTAAGATTTCTCCCCTGTGTGCACAATCAGTAAATATCTCATCCCTGAGTACCTGACAGTAAAGATCTCACCCCTCAGCACATGGTCAGTTAAGATTTCTTCCCTGTGTGCACAATCAGTAAATATCTCATCCCTGAGTTCATGGGCAGTACAGATCTCATCCATTGGCTGATGTCCATGACTGTAACTTTTTTCCACATGCAGAAGCATTTAGATGCATATACAGCAGATGCTGACTTATGAAAACATGAAATAGCTTGGACTAATACCAATTTAAATTTCGACATTATGGGCTTTCCTTGGCAATAAGATCTAAAACATTATAGGACTAGAAATGTTTTGTAACTACTTATTAAAGGTGTATCTATTATCCGTAAAATACCATGTTTTTCGACCAATCAACATGGCTTGAAGGAATCTGATAGAGGGTCACTTAAGGAACATTTCTACGAAATTATTTGAAAATCGGTCTGACACTTCCGGAAGAGAAGATTTTTTAAGTTTTCACTATAGCCATATAAGGCAAAATTGCCCCGCCCCCTGGAGTCCATGTTTTTCGACCAATCAACATGGCTTGAAGGAATCTGATAGAGGGTCATCCAAGGAGCATTTCTACAAAAATTATTTGAAAATCTACCAACCAGTTTGGGAGCAGAAGAAGTTTTTTTCGTTTCGTTGCCATGGAAACCAGAATTCTGATGGATCCAAACAATTTGAAGGAATTCTTGTGACATCATTGAGAGGACGCTTTCTGTGAAGTTTTATCCAAATTGACCCACTGGTTACTGAGGAGAAGATGTTGACGGACGCACGACGGACAAAAGGTGATCACAATAACTCCCCTTGAGCACGCTAAAAACATTGTGGGTAAAGTAAGTCTAGGTATCAATACATTTATATTAAACCTTTCCCACATGTAGATGCATACTAACGCCTTTACTAACGCCTAACGCCTTTGCAGCAGAGGATTTTTGAAAACATTGTTGCAAAATTTTCAACTCTTTTCAATTATTAGCATTTCTTTTGCTGAGTCTTCTGCTACAGATTTGTTTTATGTGGGAAAGGGTTAATGACACGTACAGACTGCATTTGCATATTATGTTATATTTTTAATAGCTGAAAACATTTTGGCAAAATCTGCAAACGGAGAATTTGCAGTCATCTGGTGTAGGTCAAAATGCAACTATATGTGGGAAAAGGATCAATCTCATTTTATTAACAAAGTACCTCTTAAATCAAACTTACCTAACATAAAACAGACTTTGAATAAATGTTTACAAATGTTATATGCATATGGGAAAGGTATAAACCAGGATATACCTACCTTCCATCAGTCAAATCTTGAATATGTCAAAGTTTAACAATAGTTTCACCCTTTCCCACATACAGACGCTTTCTGACGCCTCTGCAGAAAACATCTAGGCAAAAATTGTAAGTGGGAAAGGGTTATCAATAACAAATTGTAATAGGCATCACAAACCTCAGGAACTTCTGTACTTTATCCTCAGGTCTTTATAATAGCATCTACAAATATAACACAATCAAAGAATTATCAAAAGCCTTCTTCTTCAGTATTTCAGATGTATTATGGTATTTCCTGAGTAATTTATTATTCATCATGACACCAATGCATCAGACCTTATTCTATCTCGGTAACCCTGAGCTGCAAGTGGGGAAGCAGTTACTACCATTATAAAAGTCTTTTGTATGACCCGAATGCACTCTGATCTCCGCTGCCCCTGAAACCGTCTCTCTTCTATAGACACTGTCAATGAGCACAAGCTATTTATTTTGAATTGTCCAATTCTCAAACTTTTTGAGTTCATTCTCAAGTGGTTGACATGTGCTTAGCTTTCAAAGAAACAGACACATCGTAATTATTTCCGAACTCAGCTTTAGTAACCTGCAACATCCGAAAAATGATATACTTCTTTTAAGCAATTTCTCCTTTTTCCCCACTATGGTTTCAAAAACGGCTGTTGTAAAGATATCAGAAGTTTCTATATCAGGGATAGGGTTGAAATGAATTTAAATCTTGCTTTTCAATTGAAAGGAACTGTACAATCTAACTTAACAAGTTAATAAACCTTTTAAAATTAATATTGAAACAAGAGAGTCAACTTCGAAGATGTCAAGAAGTGAAAGCATTACTGACAGTCTACTTTCAGGTCACCATTATTTAATTTCTGTCACTACATTAGCTCTTCATTCTATTTTAACCAATAATCATACTTTGCCATGATATTTGATGTGTTCCAAGGACCTAACTAATTGATTGATTGTTTGGTGTTTTACCCCGCTTTCAAAAAAATTCAGTTATATCACAGCGTTTCCTGGGTAAGTTACCAGTACTAATGGTCCATTTATCCTGACACCAGCCAGTCAGTCGTAATGCTAACCACGCAACCCTGAGCACCAAGAAGGGCAGCCATTACTACCTTTACTTGGTATGACCAGGCCAGGGATCAAACCTGCGAACTCCCGAACCCTCTGCGGACACTACACCACCGAGCTGGTCGGACCTAACTGAAATCATGACGGACAGACTCACATTAATGACAGAGAAGTGGTCCTTATGTGTCACCCAACATAGGCAGACAACAAAACATTTACAAAATGACACATTAACTTTAAAAGTCAACCTTTATCTGAAATGGACAACTTTTAGCACTACTGCACCAGCCAATTGAAAATGTTTTGGAAATTTCTCCTTTTTAAAAATTCTAAACTCTGTATCTAAATCATAGTGCTAAACTTCCCGGCATAATATATTCTCCCAGGATGTGTTTTTTTTCATAGACAACATTATAATCTTGTAAAGAGTTTGAACTCATCATTCACTCAAAACATGTTATTATTGTTTTCCCTCACAATGGTTGATCATGCTACTGCAGAGTGACACCTTAATGTAACGGTTAACCCTTTCCAACATATACCTCAAATCTGAAAATGATGTCTTTAAAAACATATTGGCAAAAATTGGAAAACCCATTTTAAATGAAAGAATAATTGTTGAATAGAGTTGAAAGTATTGCGGCAAAAGAACCAATTGCTCATGAAGAGCAATTTCTCCTTTTGTCAAAATGTTGTCAAATGTCGTTTGTTGCAAAAGTGTCGAATTGCACCTACATATTGAAAAGGGTTAAATCTGTTCAATCAAGTCCAAAGGATCAGATTTGAAACGTCACTGGAAAATTAACCTTCAACACTTTATATAACCAGTGAAAACCAAGATCAGTCTGAACCTTAGCAGTCTGATCATGCTCTTTCTTTTTGCAATCTGGTCATTGAAGCATCCTGGAAGCCACTTTTGGAATGGTTGAGTATGCAACTTTATAGCAGGTTCCATTAACACTTTCCCACATACAACAAATCTGCAGCAGAGGACTTTGAAAAACAATTATCAAAAATGTGAAAAATCTTCATGAATGTGTCATTATTGAAATAGAGTTGAAAACATTGTGGCAAAAGGAGAAATTGCAGAGGCATCAGAAAGCAATGTATGTGGGAAGAGTTTTATTGCATAAAATCTCCAAAGGTATTTTTTTTGGTTCGACATGGCTTGAGTTACAATGGTACAAAGCCTGTGATTTCGGCTGTATGACGAATTTGTGATTTCAGCGATTTACTGATGTATTCCTATTGTATGAGTACAAATCAGTTAATCTGGTCTTTAACTTTTGATGTATAGGGTATTATGATTAAAACAGAAGCTTACCCCTTGACCTGTCAATGTCTAGATCCTTTACAAGTTTGTGTTCTGTCAGCTCCTTCACAGATATTTGTGGCCTTACAACCCTTTCCCACCTGCATCTGCTGCAGAAACGTTTGAAAGTATAATGGCAAAAGTAGTATAATTGTTTTAAAAAGAAAATAGCATTTTTTTTCCTATTGCAAGAATGTTTTCAAGTATTTAATAATCATATTGGACGCATCTGCAGACAGACAATGTTTCAAAAACATTGTAGTAAAGGGAAAAATTACTCATGAGTAGCAATTTTTTCTTCTCCTGACAAACTTTTATTATATCTTTTAACCCTTTCCCTCATATAGACGGCTTTTTGAAAACATAGTGACAAAAGGAGAAATTGCACAAAACGTGCAATTTCTCCTTTTGCCACAATGTTTTCCACTTTTTGTCATTCAATTATGGAGAATTTCTATGTTTTGACAAAATACGTTCAAAGTCGTCTGCTGCAGAATTGTCGTGTGAGGGAAAGGGTTAACTGTACCCCCCATTGATAGAATGTCTGGATGTTTTCAAAGTTGTCATCTACTGAATTTCATACATGTGAAAGGGTTAACAATTTTAAAGTACACAAAGGACTATAGTTTGTGCAGACTAAGCTTGCAGGCTCAGAATGTGACTTTTTTTTGTCTATGTTCTTATAAACCGTTTCCCACATACACCAGGCAACTGAAAACCATCTAGGCAAAAATATTAAAATTCTCAAAAAATTAGAGTATTAAATAAGTAAATAAGGATGAAAATTTATGTAGAAATTGCTCATGATGAGCAATTACTCCATTTGAAACTATGTTTTAAAAAGTTGTCTGCTGCAGAGGCATAAAAATGCATCTGCAGGCGGGAAAGGGCTAAGACTTGTGTTGGAGTAGCACATGCTTTGAAGCTCTCATTTATAAATGTGATGCACAACAATAAAATTGTACCACACACTTGCAAGGATATTATATATTTCACGCATTTCGTAGAAGAGAGTGAAATATTTGTCTTCGCGTAGCGTATACACAAGGGTTAATACGTAAGCGCTTGGGTGCACGGGTAGCAAGGTATTTGGCGGGAATTATGGCTATATATTGTTCGTGATGGCGGGAAATGGTCATTCTACCGGACGAAAGCAAGCAGTACATGTCAAATTTACGATAGTTATTTACAGAAAATTAATCCACGTGGCAGATGCAGCAGACATGGATACAAACGAACTACTCTCTCAGATGGAGCATCTAATGAATTCAAAGTTAGAGTCTTTCGAGCAGCGTATTAATGCAAACCAAAGAGAAATCAGCCTTCTTAATTGACTGCCATTCAACAGAGTGCTGGTGCCGATACCTACTCATTTCGGAAGAAGGGTCATGAGCAACAGAGTAGACTCAACAATAAGGTTTTGGAGACCCTTAGCCAGGCCGGGAGACTTGTTCAAGAAGCCGAGCAGTCGAATTCGGACATTAACCTAACATCGGCTCGTAACAAGATTGCTGAAGGTATAACTATTTTGAATCATAGGCAGAAGTGCATTAAATTGGCTGATTCTTCAGAGCACGGATGGAAAGTGGTCCAAGAGTATGAGGCTAATCCTTTAGCAGACAACTCAGATGACGAGAAGCGTATTTCTCGTGCGCATTACCATGCCGACAGGAGGGTTAGACAAGAGAGACGAGATAGGCAGAAAAGGATTACTCCGTACCAACAACCTGCAACCAAGGAGGCAGTTAGAGCGACTGAGATGGGCGCTAAGGGTTATCCTTCACGTAGAACAGGGTCTTGTTTCCGTTGTGGGAAAACCGGCCATTGGCAGTCGGAGTGCAGAGTGGTGATAGACACAGTACATATAGACAGAAGTTCAAAGATAAGTAGAAATTTTGTTGATCATATTACATGTAAAAATGTTAATATTGAATTACCATGTCCGTCTGCAAACGAGTCCGTTAAATGCGAAGAATTGCCAGTTGGCAGGTTAAAGTGTTGTGGGTCGCATTGGAAAAAGTCTGGTGCAAGCGATTACATTATGGACATAGTTGAAAACGGATACAAATTACCTTTGAGATACACTCCTTGTAGAGTTCTTTTAAAAAATAATAAATCGGCAATTGACAATTCAGATTTCGTAGCAGACGAAATTCAAAAGTTATTGAAAAAGGGATGTGTGCGTGAAGTGACGGATGCTCCGCACATTACAAATCCGTTAACAGTCGCAGTCGGTAAAAAGGGTAAACTACGGCTAGTTTTAGATGGTCGACATGTAAATCCAAATTTATTCAAGTACAAATGTTGTTATGAAGATCAGTCAGTAGCGAGACAAATGTTTTCAAAGGGAGATTACCTGTTCTCATTTGATATAAGGGGAGCTTATCATCATATTATGATTTACCCTGAGCATCAAACTTACCTAGGCTTTGCATGGTTGGTTGGAGATTGTTTAAAATACTATGTTTTCTGCGTCCTTCCTTTTGGTATTTCCACGGCTGGATATATATTTACTAAATTAATGAGAACAGTTGTTAAAACATGGAGAGCATCTGGATTTAAAATAATTGTTTTTCTCGACGATGGGTTAGGGGGAGATCAGCCTTATGAAAAAGCGTTAAATGCAAGTCATTTCATGAGAAATGACCTGATAAAGTTTGGTTTTCTGATTGCGAATGAAAAGTGCAATTGGCTTCCTTCGTTGGGTGTTTCATGGTTGGGTTTAGACTGGAATACAAAACTTGGCATTTTATCTATTGCAATACATAGGATAGAAAGGGCGGAGCAAAACATAGGGGTCATTGTATCCAAAGTATTGAAAGGAAATGTACTAATAGCAGTCAGGTTGGTAGCCGGGGTGGTTGGACAATTGCTGTCTATGCATTGCGTCATGGGTAAAGTGGTGCGTTTGAGAACTAGATATTTATATAACTGCATATCCGGTAGAGCAAGTTGGGATGCCCCGGTGAAATTGGATATACTTGCATTTGAGGAGTTATTGTTTTGGAAGGAAAATATGAAATTACTGAATACATGTTCTATCCATTTGATGGATTACAGTGAAGAGCTTGATTGCAATGTTGCAAACGTCTTTGTTGACGCCAGTGGATCTGGATTTGGTTGTTTTATAGAGAATGTCACTGACAGTGAAGTCATAGGTACTTGGTCTGAGCCAGAGACAAGATCGAGCTCCACATGGCGAGAGCTGGAAGCAGTGCGTAGATCCATTTTTTCTCATACGGATACGCTGCAGGGAAAGACTGTGATAGTCAATTCGGATAATAAAAATGTTTGTACTATTATAAATATTGGTAGTAAAAATATGCAGTTACAGGGAAAAGCTTTAAGTTTTGGTGAAAAATGTGAACAACATAACATTTCTTTAATTCCGAAATGGATACCAAGAAATGAAAACGAAAGAGCTGATTTTCTAAGTCGTAGTTACGATTGTGATGATTGGTCTATAGCAGACGAAATTTACAAAGAGCTTAATTACAAATGGGGTTTGCATACACACGATAGATTCGCTCAGGATTACAATACAAAATGTCTTAAGTTCAATTCCCGTTTTTGGTGTCCAGGCACGTCGGGTGTTGACGCATTTCTACAAAAATGGTCTGGTGAAAATAACTGGCTGGTACCACCGCCTAGATTGATATTGAAATGTGTCAGTAAAATACTGAAAGAAAAATGTTGTTACACACTCGTAGTTCCAAAATGGAAATCGGCCCCATTTTGGCCTGTGCTATTTCCCAATGAATTGAATGCTGCAGCTTTCATTAGTCAGTACGTTAGTTATGAACCGGGATTCCTAACTAGAAGAGGTAGAGGAAAAAATGGAATATTTGATGGTCGACATTTGTCTTTCGGATTAATGGCTATTCGAATATGTTTTTAATGATGTTTTTTATTTCGCTCAGGTCTAGGTTTGGAACAATCCATTAGAGTGGAGCTGGACAAAATTGATATAGATACATCCCAGTTCGAGGGTTTGGTTGGACACATGGCTAGTTCCTTGGTAACATCAAAAAGTGAAAATACGTCACGTAAATATTTCTGTTATTTCAAGAAATTCCCGCGTCACCAATTCTGGTGGCAATGTATATAACTGACTTAATGAGGAAAATGAGCACACACAGTGTGATAGTATCTACAGTGTACAGTATTAAGTGGGCCCATTGCCTTAAAGGTGTAGACGATCCAACTGATAATTCATATGTGAAAAATTTACTAGATTCCGCTAAACGCACACTATCTAAGCCAGTAACGAAGAAAGAGCCAATAACGAAAGACATGCTAGTGGAGATTTGTCAAAAGTACACAGATTCCAGAGACGTTTTAACTGTTAGAGATTTATGTTTGATTGTATTAGGGTTTTCTGCTTTTTTAAGATATGATGAGCTTAGAAATTTACGATGTAACGATATAGTTTTTCATGATCATTATTTCTCAGTTAGCATTCGAAAGAGCAAAACTGACCAATTAAGACAAGGCAGCGAATTGGTTATTGCAAAGGGTCATTCAGTAGCATGTCCTTATGCAATGTTAAAGCGTTACTTGGACGTTACGGCTCAGACTACAGAGATGAATTGTTATTTATTTAGACCAGGTTTCCGTTCCCGAGGTATAAGTAAATTAATTTACAAGGACAAGCCATTGAGTTACACTCGAGCTAGAGAAACCGTTTTGGGTAAATTAACAGAAGTGTCTAAAGGTGCTAATCTTGGTCTCCACTCTTTGAGATCAGGTGGGGCTACACTTGCTGCAAACTCTGGTATTAATGACAGATGTTGGAAACGGCATGGCAGATGGAAAAGTGAAAATAGCAAGGATGGTTATGTAGTCGACTCATTGAAAGCCAGATTGAGCGTTTCTGAGCAATTATGTCTTTAAATGCTCCGCTTTTCTTGCCCTTTCTTTTTATTGTTCTATAGACACGCGTCTGGTACTTGCATATGGGTGTTTGTTGTTTAATGTTTTATTTATACGGAAAGAGAAGACTATATATTTCACGCGTTTCGTAGAAGAGAGTGAAATATTTGTCTTCGCGTAGCGTATACACAAGGGTTAATACGTAAGCGCTTGGGTGCACGGGTAGCAAGGTATTTGGCGGGAATTATGGCTATATATTGTTCGTGATGGCGGGAAATGGTCATTCTACCGGACGAAAGCAAGCAGTACATGTCAAATTTCCGATAGTTATTTCACGGTTAACATAACCAAATTGCATAGAATGAGGTCTAACATTCAAATCTGTCATTGACAAACTGACACAGGTTTCCAGAGTTTTTCCATACAATGGTTTTTATCTCTGGTCGTTCCTGGGCGAGACGGATTTCCAAAAATACAAAATACTGCTTTATTTTGAAATTGAGAGGTTATATGTAAAACATAAATACGATAATTCAACTCGTATTACAAAAGGTCACATGTATATAAAATTCACTGTTTAAACTGCTTCTTTGTTCATTAAATAGACACGCGTCTGGTACTTGCATATGGGTGTTTGTTGTTTAATGTTTTATTTATACGGAAAGAGAAGACTCTGGCTAGTTGTTCACCTTGGTTGAGCTGTTTTGACCATAATCATAATTTTAACTTCAACAGTTTTCAAAGTTTTTTCTCTTTACATATTAAAGCAAAATAATTTGAACAATCTTGGAACTTTTGTGCCCAATTATTTTTCTAGTGTGCCTATACTTAAGATTAAGAAGTTTTTTGAAGTTTTATTTATACACACATATTTTGATTAACTAACCCTTTCCCTCATGCGACAATTCTGCAGCTGACGACTTTGAACATATTTTGTCAACAAATAGAAAATCTCTTTAATTGAATGGATAACCTATGACTAAAAGTGGAAAACATTGTGGCAAAAGGAAAAATTGCTCGTCTCAGCAATTTCTTCTTTTGTCACTATGTTTTCAAAAAGCTGTCTGCTGCAGAGGCGTCAGAAAGTGTCTATTTGAGGGAAACGAAGGGTTAAGTACAGTTGTTGTACTTTGGCATGCCAGGGCTATCTTGGTAAAATCTTCAACTTGGATATAAATGTTAACCCTTATTATCCCTTTCCCACATACACAGCATTTCAGACATCTCTGCAGCACACAACTTTTAAAGACATTTTTGCAAATGGAGAAATTGCTTATTTATCCTTTTGTCATTATGCTTTCAACAAGAGCCATCTGTAAGAAAGCTTGTTTGACTTTTCCATCGCTTAATGTAGTTAATGTAGGTGTGATTGTTGGGAAGGATTGTATAAAGTTTCAATGCAATGCATCAGGTAGTTACTGAGATATGGACTCTTAATGTAGTTGCAGGTAAAACATTAACCAGAATTGTTAAGTTCAAAAAGGTCCATAATTTGCATTAAATGCAGGATAGAGTTATCTAACTTGATTATTTACATAGTTGTGAAGGCTGGAATCTCTACCACTTAGCAACTTAGCAACCTAGGTTTGACGATATCTGCACACAGGAAGGTTCATCCAACCGGTGTTGAAAATATACAAGTTACATTAGATGATTAAAAATCATTTTAAAAGTGGTCTACTGCAGATGCGTCACAATGTGTCTGTTTACATAAAAGGGACCATGACTATATACAGCAAATTTGGGCCGACTTCCGTCTCACAATGGTACAGAAGATTGATAGGTTACCTCTACCTTCCTTATGTATCATAAATAATTCACAAGAAAAGTATGAGCACTCACACAACTTGATAAATGATTATGTTTTATTATTACTGTCTACATCACTGTAAAAAAACAAGAGGGCCATCATGTGGACCTGGATCGCGCACCCGAGTTATATAGACCACATGGTCAATAACAATAACTCATTTTGTGGTCAGGTAAGGTATTATCATCAAAAGACTCATTCTGACAAAGTTTCAACATGCTCAAATAAAATATACGGCTTCACGATTGTTAACAAGATGTTCCTTCTATTTTGCCTTCGTGACCGAGATTATAAACTAACATGACCCATATTCGCACTTAGCCTAGATATAGCCAAGACAAACATTCTGACAAAGTTTCAAGCTGCTGAAGCAAAAACAATGTTAACATGATTTTTCTGAAACTTTGCCTAGTGACCTAGGTTTTAACCGTACATGACCTATATAGGAACTTATATAGCTTTAATGTCATCAAAACACACATTCTGACAAAGTCTCAACATGCTTAAATTAAAAAGGCTGCATTCAGTGTTAACAAGATATTTGTTCAATTTAATTAGTGACCTAATGTTTGACCCAACTGACCAATATTCAACTTGGCTTAGACAAACATTCTGACAAAGGTTCAAGCTGCTGAAGCAAAAAAAACAAGAGCACCGCGTACGGCACAGACGCTCGACTGATAGGGAGAAAAAAAAATGAGCTAAACAAAAAACATTAACCTGACGCCCATGCCACCGCCGCCGCAGACGACAACGCCAGGGTCATGACAATAGCTCTCGTTTTTTTCAAAAGTCGAGCTAATAAAAAACCTTAACCGGATGACAACACCTTCAGTGTAGATTTTCTAAGTCCAAAAGGGGGGATAATTTGGTCAATATTAAGTTCAGGGTTATGGAACTTGTTGTATCAAGTTATGTTAAAACAATTAATAAGTTTAGGAAGTTTCAAAGCTATAGGTTAAATTGTGTTTCACTTATCACCATTTATCTCCCTTCAAAGTAGATTTTCTAAATCGAAATGGGGAGATAATTTTGTCAATACTATTTACAGAGTTATGAAACTTGTTATATAAGGTCAACTTAAGTCACTCAGCAAGTTTGTGAAGTTTCAAGCAAAAAAAAAGAAAAGTTTTTAAGATATGAAAAATCATGAGTAAAAAATTGTCAAAAACCTGAGCTAAACAAAAAACCTTAACCTTACGTTTTGAAGTTTTAAGTGAAATAAATAAAGATTTCCAGCTATATACTTTTATTATTTAACATATTATGATTATGTTTATGAAGTTTAGTGACTTTAACAGTAGTAGTTTGTTAGAAAACAGAAAAAAAGCTGAGCTGAACAAAAAACCTTAACCGGACGACCACGCCGCCGCCGCCGACGCCGACGACGACGACGCCAGGGTCATGACAATAGCTCTCGTTTTTTTCAAAAGTCGAGCTAAAAATGTGTCTCTAGAGTGTTTAGAAGATTTTCCTTCAAGTTGGCGTAGTGACCTAGTTTATGGCTGGGCTTGACCTAGATTACATCTTAGTCTAGATATCACTTAGACAATTATTCTGACAACATTTCAACATTGCTAAAATTAAAATTCAATACCTTCAGATTGTTCACAAGATTTTCCTTAAATTTGACCATGTGACCTAGTTTTTGACCTCATATTACTCAGTTTCGAACTAATGGCCAATATTTGATGGCGATGTTTACGTTCGTCCAAGATTTGATGTAAAATGTGGTCTGTTAACAAGGCAATTGTTTGCAATGGACGATGGACACAATGTGATCACAATAGCTCATCTCAAGCACTTCATGCACAGATGAGCTAATAATATGGAAAAGAATTTTAACTGAACTAAACAATCATGTTAGACACAGTTTACTGCTTTGGGAAACAAGAGGGCCATGATTTATTCCATATGATTCATAGTGCACAATAACTAATTTAAGGCCAAACTATAAGCCCAAAAGGAAACAGTAGTGCTCCACTGCCACAAGGTGAAACAACCCAATCCTATGTTGTCTGTCAAGTTAATTTGGCAGAAAACCAGCCAGATACTTTTGGAGATTTTGTTCAGTTTAGCTCTATAAGGTAAAACAGCACCTACTCGTGGTGGCCATGTTTTTTTTACCAATAAACATGGCTGGATTAGAAAACTCAAAGAGATTCATTCAAGGATCATTTTCTCACTTTAGCCATATTTGGCAAAACAGCCCCAACCCTGGTGGCATGTTTTTGACGAATCAACATGGCTTGAAGGAATCTGAAAGAGGGTCACCCAAGGAACATTTTTACAAAATTATTTGAAAATCAGCCAGACACTTTCGGAGTAGAATCATTTGTTTTAAGTTTTTTCGTTTAGTTGCCATGGAAACCAGAATTCTGCATGGATCCCAAATATTTGAAGGAATTCTGGTGAGGTCATTGAGAGGATGCTTTCTGTGAAGTTTCACCCCAATTGACCCTCTGGTTACTGAGGAGAAGATGTTGACAAGACGCATGAGACATCATAAGGGCGATCAGAATAACTCACCTTGAGCACTTCATGCTCAGGTGAGCTAAAACGTTAAATAATCAACCAAAATATTTAATAAATTATATGTTTTTTAATTAGCAATTTTTCTCCTTCATAAATTCAACATTACATTCGTGATTTATGAGAGAACCTTTCAATGGTGTACCAAATGCATAATAAATAAACAAACAAACAATGAAAACAGGTGATGTTCTGTTTTATTTTTGTAAAATGGGGATGAAGAAATTGTAATGAAATCTGGGATGTTGGAATTTTCCAGTTGAGTTATATTTATATAATACCATTATCTCTTCAGAAATATCAATCACCTTTTATGTTTTGCACACAATCATATGCAGGCTGTTCTTTTCCTGTATTGTTCTCAATTATTGTGGTTTAAATTCAGACACAGCATAATACACAAATGCTGTTTTGTTGTAAGTGGGGAAGGTTTAACCCTTTCCCTCATATAGACGCTTTCTGATGCCTCAGCAGCAGACGACTTTTGAAAAAATTGTGACAAAAGTAGAAATTGCTCAAACCAAGCAATTTCTTCTTTTGCCACAATGTTTGCAACTCTTTTCAGTAATTATTATATCTATATATTATATATGGACCTTTTTCATGTTTTCAAAGTAGTCTGCTGCAGATTTCCTGTATATGGGAAAGGGTTAAGTGGATAAGGGTCAATCCTGTCCCTTTATACGACCATGATGACATGATCATGATGAAATTGACTCTTGGGAAGGCAAGGTATCAATTGCTTAAAAAAAAAATTCTGTTATCTTTTCCCCATGATATTTTTCAAAATGGGTACTAAAAGTATGCTTACAATTTTCCAGATGTTATAAATGTAGATGTAGTATCTTATTGGTTCAAAGATTATTGTGCTATGGATGCAAGTTCTTAATTTTAGGATAATTTTTCACAGTATTATGTCAAAACCGTAATTGATATATACAAGCAAGGCATGATGGATGAGGCTGTTTGTTTGGTTAGTAACATTGAACAACAGGCAATAAATTAAAGACCCAAGATTGACCTTTCACTGATAGAACTTACTTTTTGCCCTTTTCCACATGCAGCAAGCATTTGAACACTTCCAGTGAACAGAAAGAGGAAACAGATTGCTCATATGTGTGATATATCTATCCTTTTCCCACAGTCTTTTCAAACATGTATATATATAACCCTTCCATTTCAATTTCCCAATGTTGGATTTTTCCTCAGAAACTTTCAAAGCAGGCAATACTGTAAGTACGACCATTGTAGTTCTAAATCCGTCTGTGCATCAGCGCAGTCTAATCTGGTTCTGCACTCTTTGCCAATTATAACTAGAGGCTTTCAACAAACTTCTGACATATAGATCAACAGTCACAGTAACGCAGGCTGGTTTACCTTGAGTGCTGCTCATTTATAATTTCGATACCTGACAAACACAATCAGATGGCGTAATTACGCTTTAAAAATCTATTAAAAAGCGATAAGTGAATTAATCTTTTACCTGATAAAGACAACTTTTGATTACCATTCGGCAGACAGTTTTCTAACATAGTGAGTAATTACAAGTAATATCTTCTTTTGAAGATCTCATTTTGGAAGTGTTTAAAACTGGCATATCAGGTAATGGATTAACCCTTATCCTGTAACCGATTTCAACACCATCCATCTTTAACAAGTTCTTAAAAAAAAACTCAGTAAATAAATTGTTTTGCTACATATCCAAACAACAGTAGCAAACAATGAGGTTTGAAGTTGTGCATCAAAGTACATAAATGTTGTTACAATATCTGTGACTGTAGTAGATTACTTTTGAACTATCTTGTCATCAAAAATCTTTATTATCAAAAGTATGAGTATGATACAATGTTTTCAACAACAGTCATCTGCTGCCAATGTGTCACAAAACATCTACATGTGGAAAAGGGTTAACATTGTGTATTGCAGGAAAAGGGTTACAGTAAGAAATAGCATGTAAGTCCTTTCCCACCACCTGCAGACCCATTTTGATGCAACTGCAGAAGACGACTTTTTGAAAACATTGTGACACAAGGATAAATTGCTCATAACAAGCAATCTCTCCTTTCGACACGATGTTTTTAAGTCTTTACAATATGAATACTTTCATCCATAGATATTTTCGTTATTTTGGCCAAAAAGTTTTCAAAATCATCTGCTGAAGAATTGTTGTATGTGGGAAATGGTTAATACAGAAACATAATCCAGCAAAAGCTTTGCTCATCTACAATTTGTTTCAGACATCAGTTATCTGTATTTGTGATACGAGGTATGTTTCCTGCCAACTAAAACCAGTTTTATTGAATTGTTTTAGATTCCTTGATATGTTGCACTTGTTTTCTCTCATAACAGCCAACAAATTAGCCCTTTCCCTAATATAGACGAATATTGAATAATTGTGACAATATGAAAAATTGCATGATGCCTATTTTAAAACATTTGTCACAATGTTTTAAACTCTATTCAATAATTATACTTAAATTTATTGACATTTTTAAGATTTTTTTACCAGATGTTTTAAAAGCAGTCCGCTTCATATTTTCTGTATGTGGGAAAGAGTTAACCTGGGTGTTTTGTATCATTGTAGTGCTGATTGTGCATAAAAAATGGATAACTTGTCAAACAAACGAGTTTCTTTGCAATATTAACCCTTTACTGTGTAAAATAAATCTGCAGCAGTCAAAACTGAAAACCAACAGGCCAAAAAAAAGGCAATTCAATATATACTGAACCAAAAAAGAAACTTTCGTTAAGTACATACAAAATTTTCAGGTTTACCTAAAAGATCTACGCATTTATAACTATACACGCAGTTATTTGTAAACCTGTTCTACTTTGCAAAATCAACACGTTAATCCCTAGATAAAAAGCAGGTCCGCTTATTTAACGCAAAAGGCGATTTTCACATGCACGTTAGGGATGGGCATATCCTGTCAACTCATCGGATATTCGTGTACGCCAAATTATTGCTCTGGTTGTATACATACTGAAGAAATAAAAAACGTCTTTAAGCTGAAGTCTTTTGAGTTGGAATTTCAATGCCGAGAATTCCGGAAAATTTACGAGAGCGAGCCATAGGCATGCTTGAGGCTGGGGTTCGTACTGCAGAGGTTGCAGCACGAGTTGGGTCATCCGTGCAGGCAGTGAGGAGCCTTCGGCGGCGATTTGTGCAGACCGGAAGTGCTAGGGACTTGCCACGGAGTGGCAGATCGCGTGTCACGACTCGAGCCCAAGACCGCTATATCATGAACCAGCACCTACGAAACAGATTTCTCACCGCAACAGCTACATCTGCCGTTACCCCCGGTACACACAACAACCAGATTTCCGCCCAGACTGTGCGGAATCGTTTAGCCGATAACGGTTTGCACGGACATCGTCCGTACGTCGGGTCGGTTTTGACGCGCCGCCATCGCAATAGCAGAGCAATGGGCACTGGGACATATGCATTGGACAAGACAGCGTTGGCGGACGATTCTCTTTACGGATGAATCAAGATTTGCATTATCTAGAGGTGATGGCAGAGTACGAGTGTACCGACGTAGGAATGAGCGTTACGCTGACTGTTGCGTACTGGAGCGAGATCGGTTTGGGGGTGGGGGTTCGGTTATGGTGTTGGGCGGTATTGCTTACGGGTATCGCACCCCACTGGTTGTTATCGAGGGGAATCTGAATGCACAGTCATATAGGGAAAACATCTTACGTCCTCATGTTGTCCCTCTGCTTCAGGCCCATGGCGTCATATCAACACTACTACAAGATAATGCCAGTCCCCATGTCGCTCGTGACAACATACAGGTTTTACAAAACCATAATGTTGATTTTATTGACAACTGGCCCTCAAAAAGTCCGGATCTTAATCCTATAGAACATTTATGGGATAAACCCGCCTAACAATGTCAACGACCTACGGGCAGCACTGCTTGAAGAGTAGAATAACATCCCACAGGCTCACATAAACAGACTTGTGCTCTCAATGCGACGTCGCTGTCAAGCAGTCAGCATGGCTCGCGGCGGCCACACACGCTACTGATAATAGACTTTTGAAATCGACCCTTCCTGTTTTAAACTTAAATGAAACAATCAAATTTATATTTTCTGTCCAATAAACCAATTTCAGTAGATTCATAAGACAAACTTGTACAATTCAAACAGAAAATTTCATACAAATCTATAGAAACGTTAAAACATTATCTACATTCAAACTTAGCGAAAGTTACTTTTTTGGTTCAGTATACATGAAAGTATATTATAGTACAGTCTCAGTTCACTGCATGATGACGAAGGGATATATTGGTATTTATGTAATTTTATACTTTTTCCAATAGAAGTCAGCAGATGCGTTCATATGTGCCTGCATGTTGGAAAGGGGCTTTATATGTTACATTGAGGTTCAAAAGATAAACAAGTTTTAAATCAAGACAGTGGTGCAGAAGTTTTGCGTCGGCCTCTCGTATCAAAGGTCCCTGGTTCGAGTCCCGTGATGAGCGGGTCCTGACTTTGGGATTTTTCCACACAATCGGCGCGAGTACTTGTTAAGTATCCAGGAAGCGGACATCAACCTGATTAATATAAGCTTAAAGCTTGTTTTGCAATCGATTTAAAATAAACAAGTTTAAAAAAAAGGGAAAGGGTTAAGCAGTCATAACTCGGATCAGACTGTTTGCACTGATCTTAAACTACACAGTGGTCAGATGTCAACAGACCAATTTTACAGTGTGTATAGGCATCCACTTATACTATACACACCACAGGAGCTTGACTCATGAAAAAAAAAAAAATCCGAAAAAAAAAAATCCACCAATACTATATATAAAGAAAAGGACTACAACTCCGAACTCGCCGAAAACCGGCTAAGCCTACTGTTACCGTCGATTTCTCTAACAATGTTCAAGATATCTTAACATGCTGTACATATCCATTTAGCTGAATCCCTAACCTATCCAACGGTATATAACACTTTACCCTTTTTAAGCAAACCAACGAGTAATTGAGCCATTTATTAACCAAATCTGGGTGATATTGCTTAGTCGGAAAAGTAGTGGGACACCTACAACGGCTCTACAACAATGTCGTTAAGAAGGGAAATCACGCTTAAACTACAATCAGCAGCCATTTAACGGTCTGAATAGATCAATACCTTCATTATTTAACAAATTCGGCTGTCATAGCTTACCTTTTTAGTGTTTACCATGCACAATCCGTCGATTTACATCGCCACCGATTGAACATTTCTCGCTACGGCCATTTACTATTGCAAGCGCGCACATGATGCAGATCGGTGATTGCTGATTCTTCGCTGGATATCCGCTGCGCTTCTATATTACCGTTGCGAGCCGGGTCAAAGTAAGCAATATGATTGAAAACGAAAGTAAAAAGATGAGCCAATCAGATTCGGGGTCACCGATCTGCATCATGTGCGCGCTTGCAATAGTAAATGGCCGTAGCGAGAAATGTTCAATCGCGCACATGATGCAGATCGGTGATTGCTGATTCTTCGCTGGATATCCGCTGCGCTTCTATATTACCGTTGCGAGCCGGGTCAAAGTAAGCAATATGATTGAAAACGAAAGTAAAAAGATGAGCCAATCAGATTCGGGGTCACCGATCTGCATCATGTGCGCGCTTGCAATAGTAAATGGCCGTAGCGAGAAATGTTCAATCGGTGGCGATGTAAATCGACGGATTGTGCATGGTAAACACTAAAATGGTAAGCTATGACAGCCGAATTTGTTAAATAATGAAGGTATTGATCTATTCAGACCGTTAAATGGCTGCTGATTGTAGTTTAAGCGTGATTTCCCTTCTTAACGACATTGTTGTAGAGCCGTTGTAGGTGTCCCACTACTTTTCCGACTAAGCAATATCACCCAGATTTGGTTAATAAATGGCTCAATTACTCGTTGGTTTGCTTAAAAAGGGTAAAGTGTTATATACCGTTGGATAGGTTAGGGATTCAGCTAAATGGATATGTACAGCATGTTAAGATATCTTGAACATTGTTAGAGAAATCGACGGTAACAGTAGGCTTAGCCGGTTTTCGGCGAGTTCGGAGTTGTAGTCCTTTTCTTTATATATAGTATTGGTGGATTTTTTTTTTCGGATTTTTTTTTTTTTCATGAGTCAAGCTCCTGTGATACACACGTGAAGTGACCACAGTCATGTCACACACTGGGCAAACAAGCAACTTTTTCTCTGAGTGTTTGCTCTGCTGTGGTCATGACCGCGTCAACTTAGGTCACTAATCATCTTTTTTTGTCAGCAGATTGTTGCCCCTTTACTATACATGACAGGTAACTAAAAGGGTTTTAAAATTGTTTATTGGTTTGAAAGGTTTAACCCTTTCCCATAGATAGACGTGCTTTGAGGCATCTGCAGCAGAAGACTTTTGAAAACATCATGGCAAAAGGAGAAATTGCTCATAACAAGCAATTTATACTTTTGCCATAATGTTTTAAACTCTATTTCATGATTTTACTCCCAATTTTAGAGATGTTCCATATTTATGTTTCCCAAGTCCTGTGCTACAGATGTATTGTTTGTGGAAAAGGGTTAACCCTTTCTGAATTCTGACGCAGCTGCAGCAAACAACTTTTGAATACATTGTGACAAAAGGAGAAATTGCTCAAAACCAGCAATATCACCTTTTGCCACTATGTTTTCAACTTTTTTCAGTAATTATACATTCAATCATAGATTTGTTTACATGTTTTCAAAGTATGTGGAAAAGGGTTAACACATGGCCTGATATCCTATAAAAGATCTAGATAAGCAGGAGTAAACAGTTAGGTATTTGCTAAACAATATAATCCCCTTAGTCAATAATTCAACCCTATATAATTGTACGGCAATGTCTCCTTTTTCAACACTGTGAAAAAAAGTCATCTAAATTTATCTGTATCCGAGAAACGGCTGCTAATCTAACAAAGTTGTTATCAAGTTATACAATGCATAGGCTAAAGCTGATTGCAAGTTGTTTAATCGGCTAGGAGTTTAATCTTGGTTTTAAACAAATCTAAACAGTTTAATTTAACGGTCCTTTTAAGCAGTGTTCATGGCTAATCATTAGTATCATTTATACTCCTCATGGGCAACTTGAACTTAATAAGGTGTCAGTCAAGCTAACTATTAACCCTTTCCCACATACAACCATGTAGCATACAACCTCACAACTGTTTGGTAAAAATATGGAAAATCTCTGTAAATGAAAGTAAAACTATTAAATACAATAAAAACATCTTCAGACAAAGTTTAGTTACTTAGACCAGGTGCCCAAGACAAGCTTTTTCTTTAAATAGGGTTAAAGGTCAAGGTAGATTTCAGTGACCAAATTTTGCTCTGTGACACATTCTGTTTCTAAATGCATCTGCAGACCAAATGTATTGACTCCGGGTGTGATAACAGAGTATATATGGCCCAGACAAGTTTTTTCTTCAAATAGGGTCAGAGGTTAATGTCAAGGTCACAGTGACCCAGTTTTGGTATGTGACACACCATCTTCCCAAGAAGCATGTGCATGCCAAATTTGTTAACTCACTTGAAATGGTACACAAGATATGGCCCGGACAATGTTGGGCAAGTTTGTTCTTTTAATCTGGTTCAAGTCCAATGTCAAGGTCACAGTGATCAATTTTGGTTAGCGACATTTTTCCAAGATACACACCTTCAGACCAAATTTGGTGACTCCAAGTGTTAATTTTAAAGCATAGGAAATTTGGCCCTGACAAGTTTCATCTTCAAATAGGGTCAGAGGTCATGGTGACACTCCGTCTTTCCAATAAGCATGTGCATACCAAAATTGGTAATCCTAAGTGAAAAGATATAGGATATATGGCCCGGTCAAGGATGCAAACCTATAGCCGTTCTGAATGTCATGTACAACAACATTTAATTCTTACCCTGCTACATGTATAAACAACTTTTGACGCCTTTGCTGTTGATACTTTCTGAAAATCTTTGTGGGGCCTGAGGAAATTGCTTTAGTAAGCAATTTCTCCTTTTCTCAATGTTTCCAACTTTATATATTACTGTTCAAATTGTCTTGTAACAACTCTGTATCAAAGTTTTCCCAATGATATACAACTCGATACCAAATTGTTTCCAATGTCTTACAACTCTATATAAAATTGTTCCAAATGTGTTACAACTCTTTAACAAACTTGTTCCCAATAATTTACAACTCTTTAACAAAATTGTTCCCCAATGTTTTACAACTCTATAATCAAATTGTTTGCTTTGTTTTACAACTCTATATCAAATTGTTCCAAATGTTTTTACAACTCTATATCAAAAACTCTGACATTTTGAAAATAGCCTTTTGATTACAGTATAATATCAGGTTAACATTGTAATTTCAGCCAATGAATAGCTTAATCTAAATAATGAATAAAAACATTATAATCTAACAGCCATACTTGATAAATATGCCCAGGAAAGCAAATGATATATCAGACATTAATTATTAATGAAAGAGTACATTATCCCCTATTTATGTGTCAACCTGAATATATTAATGTCACCAAACTTGACAAGCCAAGGCTTCAACAGTAACTGTTTACCTGAAATGATTTTTCAGTGTCGTCTGAACGCATCCGGGATTTTTCTTTTAAACAATTGAAGAATTGGAAGCATATGATATGCAGTTGAAACCACTGTTTAAAAGGAAAAATTGTATATGAATAATTTCTCTTTTTCAAACAAAGTTCAAAGGAAAGAATTATAATATCATGACTTACTGCAAAAGAAATGTAACCATATCTTAAAACAAGATGTAATTGCAATAGTCTGACATAAGTTCCGTTATTCATGTGAAAACATGTTAAAAACAAAATTTGATCACGCATTTCCGCTTAAGTTAGATAATACATTTATATATATATATATATGTTGTCAGCAGAAACAAAAAGATCTAAGGCTTTAATCTAAAATTTAACTTAAAATATTAAATTGAAATATATAAACAAGAGGGCCATGATGGCCATGATGGCAATGATGGCCCTAGTTCGCTCACCATAATTATACAATGTACTGCAATGCAAAACACATCAAGACAATTATTCTGAATGCAACCTCCACAGTGTTAACAATATTTTCCTTCATTTGGCCTAGTGATCTATATTTTTTTACCTGATATGACTCATATTACAGCATGGACTAGATGTCATCAAGACAACATTCCAAAGTGTTAACAAGATTTTCCTTCAATTTGGCATAGTGACCTAGCTTTTGACCCTATATGACCCATATTCGAACTTGGCTTAGATATCATTTAGATAAACATCCTAATCAGTATAATCAAATGTCAAGCTGCTGTAGCAAAAATGCGTCTTCTACAGAGTTAACAAGATTTTCCTTCAATTTGGCCTAGTGACCTTATTAGTGTCTGACCCAATATGTCCCATATTCGAACTTGACCTAGATATCTTTAACCCTTTCCCTCATACGACAATTCTGCAGCAGACGACTTTGAATGTTTTTTGTCAAAACATCCATAATTGAATGGATAACCTATGATAAAAAGTGGAAAACATTGTGGCAAAAGGAGAAATTGCACGTTTTGTGCAATTTCTTCTTTTGTCACTATGTTTTCAAAAAGCTGTCTGCTGCAGAGGCGTCAGAAAGCATCTTTATAAGGGAAAGGGTTAAGACAAACATTCTGACAAAATTTCAAACTTCTGAAGCAAAAATGCGGCCTAGAGAGTGTTAACAAGATTTTCCTTCAATTTGACCTAGTGACCTACTTTTTGACCCAACATGACCCATGTTCGAACTTGACTTACATATCATCAAGATAAACATTCTGATAAAGTTTCATCATGCTCAAGTTAAAAATGCAGTATCCAGTGTTAACAAGATTTCCCTTCAATTTGGCCTAGTGACGTAGTTAATAACCCGGCATGACCCATATTTGAACTTGGCCTAGAACTTTTTAAGACAAAATTTCAAACTGCTGAAGCAAAAATTGCAGCCTCTGGGGTGTTAACAAGATTTTCCTTCAATTTGACTTAGTGACCAACTTTTTGACCCAACATGACCCATGTTCGAACTTGACTTACATATCATCAAGACAAACATTCTGATAAAGTTTCAGAATGCTCAAGTTAAAAATGTGGCCTCCAGAGTGTTATATAACAAGATTTCCCTTCAATTTGACCTCATATGAAGATGAATATGAATATGAAGATGAATGTTCTGATAAACTTTCATGAAGATTGGATGCAAAATATAGCCTGTAGAGTGTTAACAAGCGCAAAAGCATTCGGACGCATATGAAGCAGATGAATCTCGAAATCATTGTGGGAAAAGAAGAAATTGCTCATGATGAGCAAGTTCTCCTTTTGAAACAATTTAGTTTCAACTCCATTCAATAATTATACTTTCACTTAGATGTTTTCCATAGTTGTGCCTAGTTGTTTCTGCATCAGATTTGCCGTACATAATGAAAAGAGTTAAACCTTTCCCTCATACAACAATTTTGCAGCAGACGACTTTGAACATATTTTGTCGAAAATTGGAAAATCTCTTTAATTGAATGGATAACCTATGACTAAAAGTAGAAAACATTGTGGCAAAAGGGGAATTGCTTGTTTTGAGCAATTTCTTCTTTTGTCACTAAGTTTTCAAAAAGCTGTCTGCTGCAAAGGCGTCAGAAAGCGCCTATATGTGGGAAAGGGTTAAAAGGGCCTATCAACATGCTGTACATGCTTCTTAGTAGCATAACGAAAACATATCTTATAAACTCTAGTGAGCAGTGGTATGAAGTCTAAAATAAATGAGACATCACTACAGTGTTATAACTTCCTGAAGTTAATTTACTGCTTAAACTTTTGTCCTGAATAAAAACACCTTCTGACCCCTCTGCAGCAGATGACTTTTGAAAACATTGTGGTAAAAGAAGTCATTGCTCGTGAACAGCAATTTCTCCTTTTGCCACAATATAATCAAGCGTTCTTTCATTTATAGCTTTTTTTCGAAAATTATGACAAACTGTTTTCAAAGTTTTCTACTGCAGAGTAGTTGTATGTGGGAAAGCTTTAACCCTTTCCCTCATACGACAATTCTGCAGCAGACGACTTTGAACGTATTTTGTCAAAACATAGAAAATCTCAATAATTAAATGGAAAGCCTATGACAAAAAGTGGAAAACATTGTGACAAAAGGAGAAATTGCACGTTCTGTGCAATTTCTTCTTTTGTCACTATGTTTTCAAAAGACGTCTGCTGCAAATGCGTCGGAATGCGTCTGCAAGTGGGAAAGGGTTAATGAATTACACAGTGAAAAATTAGGGCACTCCTGTCTCTTTACATGCAGACTAAGAGCATCTGTCTCCATAAAACAAAAATATTCATTAACCCTTTACATGAACCAGATGAATATTGACGCCTTTACAGCAGATCGCTAAATTTAACATAACCCCAAATGTTTTCACATCAAATATCAAATTTCAGATGCAATATTATCCATGCTAACCAATCTTTTCTGGTTGCCAAGGGGGGGGGGGGGGGGGGGGGGGGGGGGGGGTTTCATGATCTCAAAGTGGGAGATTTGGGTTTGAGTTTGAGTTTCGGCTAAGGAATTATTCAACAGAATGGATATTAAATCAAATATGTACAACACATTAGTTGAAATTATTATTAGCAGAGAAGAAAAACCCATTTAGAGAATTTGTCTATTTCATCACAATATTTTCACTGTGTTAGCATTTTTGTCTTTAATTTAAGAAGAACAGCAAGTATTTGTGTAGTGCATGCATAATAAATAAACCAAAATTAAGCTAAATTTCATAAGATTTATTCAACAAAAGAAAAAATAATCTATCAATTTGAATAAAATTTATATGTATATACTTTCTACACCACTAACAAGACATTTGCAAATGTTTAATACACTGATGGCTTAGCAAATCATTTTTCTGTCTAATTATTAAAACTTTCACATTTTCTGGCACACTCGTCATGGTAAGCCATGCATGCTCTTTTGCCATTCTTAAGTACCTGCTCTGTTGGTTGATTGATTGATTGGGGTTTAACGCCGTTTTCAAAAAAAATTCAGTCATATCACGGCGGCCAGTTCACCTACTCATGCGTTTCCTGGTTTTCCCACACCAGTACACCACACAACATACCTTCCAAGCAACTGGCTGCTTTTCCACATAGACTGTTAAACAGCCCATTGGTGAAAGACGAATGACGAAGGTCACACTGACTTTTGTCAAACATCGGAAAGAATGCTGGCCAAGCTGGGATTCAAACTCACAACCCCTTAATTGACAGCCCGCGTCACTACCAACTGAGCTACAGGGGCTCGGCTCCTGCTCTGTTGGACAATAGCAGAAACACTCAGTTTAAATTTACTCGTAACATTTATCAAATTTTGTAAGGTTGAATGTCCAAGTTTCCCCCTATAAACTGACTTAACCTTTCTTAATCTTGAAAAAACTCTTTCAGTATCAGCATTGCTGTGGGGAGGGACAGGCAAGCAACGGCCAGTTTGGTCAGGTTTGGCCAACTTAATTCGCCAGTTGGGATTTTCATTGACTCCACTAAAGGGGTGACTCCATATTCAAATATTTATCTTCAATAAACTACTCAAAATCTGGCAACTCTTAGAATATCCTTTCAGATAAAATGTCAGGTAAAAAAAAGTGTGACTAGATCTGCAAGATATACATAACTGTAATTATACACAATCATAATATAAAACTTGCTGTTTTAACATTTAACATTAATCAGCAGATGACTCAAAATTATCTACTTTCAACACCACTATCAGGTGAGGTTGGTATGTTAAGGTTTTCATACAAGTTTCTTAGCAGCCAGGCGCATAGCCTATATGTGAGTATGCGGCTAAATCCACATGATTCTGACAAAAAAAAGTTGCAGTATACGTACTTGACTACATGCTCATATCAAACGTTCCTTGCCGTATCTATACTAAATTATAATAGCCCTTGAGGACCCCCCCTCTGCATTAAAAAAATCCTCAGAAATGGAACTGGGATATTTACGCAAGAGTTTTCCATTTACCAAATTTATACCGGTGGCACTAACAACCTACCATACTGTAGTTGTTGTTGTAGTCTGTGATGTAAACAAACTTGTCTGTAGCAGTGAGCCTCATCAGATGGAGGAAACGTAGTTTTGTTTTGTCTACGCCAGCATTGTCACACATAATTATCTATTTGTAAGGTAAGTTTCAATTTATTTCTTTATTGTACATGTCTCACTCCTGTTCTTCCAGCATACACTTCGGAGAAAACACTTGTACTTGTTGAAATGTAATGTGTTTTCGTGGGACGATGGCTAAATATTTTTTCATCTAACATGTCGCAGTGTAGGATTGACAGTTTAGTTTTTTTACTGTCCGTTCGGAAGAAACGCTATTTGACAAGTTAGAGGAAAAGTCAACAGAGCCTATATCTGACGAGTTAGAGGATAAGTCAACTGAGCCTATGAAAGAGGATGAGCTAGATAAACTTTCGGCGATCTCTCACATGTATCCAGATACAGCAAAATTGTCACATACTTCCGACGACTCGTTGAAGATGACAGTTCTACAAAACAACAGAGAATGGACAAAAACTTTTGAGTTTAAGTCAATGTAAGTAAAATTATTTACAATTTACAGGTCATTTCACTCATTTTTAAACAAATATCATAATATAGGCATTAAAGTTACTTGGATGATCATTCGTTTGCATCATTCCAGCAACTAGTCTATGTCTAGTCACATGTCTATGTGAGAATGTTGACATGCAACAGTTTATTGCAGTGCATTGCATACTATCAGTAAGTAGGCCTTTCAGATCAACGAGGTTTGCATGAAGTATGCTGGACAATTAAATCGCATGACCTATACATACGACTATTAAATATGCATACATTATGGGATGAACCAGAATTATTCAATCACTGAATCCTGAAATACAATCTTATTCTTAACAAATTCTTTTTTTAACATGTCCCTAGTATATGTGAACAGTCAAGCATCAGATTTTTCCATTTAAGTAAATTGACTATAAAAATTTAACCAATTCATAAGAAATCGGTAATATATCTATGTCCATGGTGGTGGTAAATGCCCGAAGGTAAGTTTATTCGTTATGCAGTTCTTTGTTATCCCTATGATTTAATATTTCAGCCCAGAGTATGGCACCAAGCGTCAATTCTCAAGTGATTGGTTAGAGAAATACGACTGGCTACGATATTCAGTTTCTGAAAATTCAGTCTACTGCGCACCCTGTCTCCTGTTTGGATCTGCATCTTCAAAGGAAAAAACATTTATCAGCAGTATCGAAATGGTCGAATCTAGGAAAGTATATCAAAAGGCATGTCGAGGACGGTTCAAGTCATCATAGTTGCTGAGCCAGTGCTGATAGTTTTATGAAAATTGTCAAAGGGAAACAGCACAGTTATCTAAAAGCCAGGCAGACATTATTGCCAGAAATCAACATGTGTTAAGATCTATAATAGAGGTAATCATTCTTTGTGGTCGTCAAAATTTCCCACTTAGAAGTCATGATGACAGCAACAGGAACTTTATGGTTCTATTGAATGACAAGGCTACTATGGATGAAATCTTGAAAACTCATTTGGCTTCAAACTCTAGAGTAACATATACATCCCCTGAAATCCAAAACGAATTAGTAACTTTGTGTGAAGAATATATCAGGAACAAAATTGTGAAGCAATGCAACGATGCTGTTCGTTAATCGATTCTTGCAGACGAGGCGACAGATGCCTCCACTATGGAACAAATCGCCATGTGTGAAAGGTTTTATTCCGAGTCAGAAAATGACGTCCGTGAGGTTTTCGTTGAGTTTATTCAGGCTGAGTCAACCACTGGAGAGGCTCTGTTCAATAAGTTCATTGAGTTCAAAGGAATGTTGGGCTAGATATTACTAAGATACGTGGCCAGGGTTACGATGGAGCCAGTAATATGTCCGGGTGTCATCGTGGTGTACAAGCTCAGGTAAAGCAACTAGTTCCCTGCAAAGCCCATAGCTTGAATCTTTCCATCGTGCACACCTGCAAAGAAGCACTTGTTAGAAACTTGCTGGACACAGGGCAGCATATCGGTTTTGCATTCAAGTATTCTGCAAAACGTCCACTTGCATTTCAGGAAGAGCTGGGAAACGACCCTGTTGCTAGAGAAGAAACTAACAAGCAAACCCGCCTGCAGAGCCTCTGTGAGACAAGATGGGCTAGTTGTGCGGACTCGCTCTTCACCTTTAAAGCCGCAAACACCACTATAGTAAATGCCCTTGAGGTGCTAGAGGTAGAAGGAGACTCCAAGGCGCGCAGCTATAGGTGTAGCATCCTTGGGTTCATCTTTATTGTCTCTCTGGTTGTTGATGTTATGCCGCTGAATAAACTTTTACAGAAGCAAAACATCGACTTAGTTGAGGCAGCCAGGGAGAGCCAAGTTCTGATAGCAACATTCCGTGCCGAGAGAGCGGACGACGCTGTGTGGGATGAGCTGTAACGCAAAGCAGTGGCCATGGTCGAAGTGCAGGAAGTGGAACCTTCAAACCAAGAACAGCTCGACACCAACGCCACCGTGGTATTGTTCCCGCAGATTCCGTCTCAGAATATTGGAAAAGGGCACTATATTATCCGTTTGTTCACCATCTGGTTGTAGAACTGGAAGATCGCCTTGTAATCGCCAACGACAGGTTCAAAGCACAGTACCTGATACCAAGTATTGTCAATGAACTGACACCTGCTCAAGAAGATGCCATATTTGACGCATTTCATGACGACTTCAGTGGAGATCGTGAAAGCTTCAGACGTAAAGTTGCCCGCTGGAAAGTAAGGTGGTCTTTGGAAGAAACAAAGCCTTCTGACCTTTGTGCAACTTTAAAAGACACAAACAAAACTCTGTACCCAGACATTTACATAAATCTGGTAGTGCTTATCACCATGCCGGTCTCAACAGCCTCGTTCAGTATCATGAGAAGGGTGAAAAACTACATGAGATCCACTATGTCCACTGAACGTCTGTCTGGATTAGCAATGTTGCATAGTTACAGACATATGGACATTGAAAATGTATTTATACAGTTCGCTGGCAAAAACGACAAAAAATTAGATTTCTGTTAGACAATCTGAGTATTATTAACATAATCCGGGCTTGTATTTGTTTGCTATTTTAGCTCTATTTTAGAGAGAAAAATCTGCTGAGTAAAGGGTTTATTTGTTGATTTATGATCCTTAAACTGTCCATTTTCCAGTACTAAACTAGAAATATCACTGTAGAATCCTACAGTGCAACACACCGACAATATGAACAACTAGGCTTGGTATCAATCATTCTTGTGAAGTTATATTGAATTCTGACCAAGGGTTGCTGAGAAATAGTGTTCACAAGAAATGTCCACAGACCAACGGACCGACAAGCGTGACTCCTATGTAGCCCCCATATACTATGTATCTGGGGGTATAATAAAGCACATCAGAACACCCAGAATGCACCAGATTGCACCCCCTAGCACAATTATGAATCCACATGAATAGAGGGCTAGCTATGCCTCTGGCAGCTACCAAAAACACTTGTCAACAAACAAAATCTACAATTTACAAAGATGGATGCTGGCACAGTGACATGCAATTAGGCAAAACATTCTTTTAAAAATTAATCCATCTGGAATCAACCTTTAACTTGATCTGTATATTGCTGTAACACAATATTTCAACAAATATCATAGGAATATCTGCATGCAATCCAAAGAAAATGAGCAAAACAATATAATGACATTTAAACTTCCTATGTCTGAGGGCAATATATCCCAGCTAAGATCAATTGAACTGTGTTCAAATTCCAATTTCATCTGAATCTAATCCCAACAAGGAACAAGAGGCCCAATAGGGCCAGTATCGCTCCACTGCCATCAGGCAAAAATTAAATCTCCAAACAGCCTGATAGCAATCTTTTTTGACCAATCACCATGGCTTGAAGGAATCTCATAGTGTCACCCAAGGATATTTGAAAATCGGCCTAATTATTTAGGAGGAGAAGATTTTTAAAATGTTCACTAAAGCCAATATAATGCTAACAGCCCGCCCCCCTGGCAGCCATATTTTAAAACCAATCAGTATGGCTTGATGGAATCTGATAGAGAGTTACCCAAGGAACATTTCTACAAAATTATTTGAAAATCGGCCAGATACTTTTGTCGGAGAAGATTTTTTAAGTTTTCAATATAGCCATATAAGGCAAAATAGCCCTGCCCCCTGGCAGCTATAGTTTTCGAGCAATCAACATGGCTTGATGGAATCTGATAGAGGTCACACCCTACGTAGGAACATTTCAACAAAATTATTTGAAAATCTGCCTGACACTTTCGGAGGAGAAGATCTTTAAATTTTCAAAATAGCCATATAAGGCAAAATAGCCCTGCCCTCACAGCCAGTTTTTCGAGCAATCAACATGGCTTGAAGGAATCTGAAAGAAGGTCACCCTAGGAATATTTCTGCAAAATTATTTGAAAACGGGCCAGAAGATTTTTTAGGTTTTCACTATAGCCATATTAGGCAAAATAGCCCTCGCCCAATCAGAAGGAATCTGATAGTGTCACCCGAGGAACATTGCTACTAAATTATTTGAAATTCAGCCTGACTCTTTTGGAGGAGAAG
This sequence comes from Serripes groenlandicus, assembly GCA_031761405.1. NCBI lineage: Eukaryota > Metazoa > Mollusca > Bivalvia > Cardiida > Cardiidae > Serripes > Serripes groenlandicus. The sequence goes on along the minus strand of JASEVX010000001.1, from coordinate 47,687,141 downwards.
ATTTTTTAAGTTTTCACTTGAGCCATATAGGTCAAATACGCTAAATACATCTGCGGGCCCCTTTGATCTACAGCACAGTAGTGCGTAAACAAAACTTAGTTTGCCTAGAAATGGTTGTACATCTGGCCCAGACTGCATTGGATATGTGACAATGGGTGTAAATTCTTTGTAAATATGTAGAGGATGAACTGGAACTGTTTGATTTGATCATTTTAGGTATTTTGACCTTGTGTGAAATTGAAAGTAGAGTATGTGGAAACCCATTTTCAGCCTAGCTGGATTGTGGTAAAAAGGAAGGTCCACATCTTCACAGAGCGAGTTCTTTCTTGCATAATGCATGACCCCACATTTTCTATGAATTATTTTAAAGGTAAGAAGTATCTCTTTTCAATGATATATGGTTGTTCTCAATGGGAAACGCTTAGAAAATGTGACAAACGAGGGTTGAAGCTGGTTGACTTACATGTAAACAAAGAAGGAATTTATTTGGTGTATTGTGACCTATAAGGCAAAATAGCCATGCCCCTTGGCAGCTATGTTTTTCGACCAATCAATATGTCTTGACGGAATCTGAAAGAGGTTAGAGAGGTGATTTTGCCATGACATAAGCTTGACTGGCTTGCAGCCAGTGGAGCTAAAAACCATCAAAATATAGGGTAAAGAAGTTGAAGCAAATCAACAAAACGTTTTGAGGTAAAGGGCAATAATTATGCCAAGAACAAAAATACCTTGTAATAATACAACTTTCCACGATTACATAGATCATTGAAATATCTACATTCACTGAAAGTAAAAGGAAAGGAAACCATGAAATGTTTCAAACTTTGAAGTACAAGGGCAATAACTCTGCATATAATAAACAACCACCATAGACACATATGAAATATATCATAAAATTGGTAAATTCTGGCTTCAAACCAGACATATAAATATACAGACAAATTTTCCATTTTGTTTATGGTCATCACTCTGTTGAGAATCAAAAAGTCAAGTTGCACAACTTCAAATGCTGAAAAACATTCCTCTAAAGTGTCATGACTGTTACTCATATATTTTTGGAGATACAGTTTAAGCAACACAAATTGTCTTTTACTTTTACTCTTTAAGCTTATTCTAACTAAGTCAATGGCCATAACTCTGCCAAAACTGGACTTTGGCAAAACATAAGTCCAGATGCACAACTTCACATGGAAATTAGAATTCCTGTGAACTTTCAAGATTTTCAAGTCAAACAACTACTTTTGGAGATATATGCAAGTAGCAACACAAATAAGGCTTGTGCAACAAGCTAATACAAAGTCAAGGGTGTTAACTCTACAACTGAGCTTCAGCGAATACACAACCCCAGGTGCACATCTTCACATGGCATGACAATGTCATGATGGAAACTGAAATACTTTTGAAGAGGCAAGTGACACAAATTTGCCTCATTCAAAGTTAATTCTAACTACGTCAAAGATTCATAATTTAATATACCAGTTACAATTCCTATAACTTTTCAAGTTTCTTAAGTCAAATAAGTTTGGAGATTCATGCAACACTAGTTTTCCTCACCCTATACGCTTGTTCTAACTAAGTTATAACTCGGCTTAGACTATGTTGCAGTGAAAAACAAAACCAAAGTTGCAAAATTTCACATACTGAAAAACAATCCTCTAACGTGACATGACTCTAAGCAAACACTTTTTGAATATATTTTGTCAAACAAGAGGCCCTGGATCGCTCACCTGATTTGTTTTTTTTTCTTCACTTTAGCCATATAAGCCCCGCAACCTGGCGGCCATAGTTTCCGACCAACCAACTTGGCATGAAGGAATCTAATAGAGGGTCACCCTAGGATAATTTCTACAAAATTATTTGAAAATCGGCCTGACACTTTCGGAAGAGAAGATTTTTTAAGTTTTCACTATAGCCATTTAAGGCAAAATAGCAAAATAGCCCAGCCCCCTGGTGGCCATGTTTTTTCACCAATCAACATGGCTTGAAGGAATCCCGAGGGTCATCCAAGGAACATTTCTACAAAATTATTTGAAAATCAGCCTGACACTTTTTGGAGGAGAAGATTTTTTAAGTTTTCACTATAGCCATATAAGGTAAAATAGCCCTGCCAACTGGCGGCCATGTTTTTTGACCAATCAACATGGCTTGAAGGAATTTTATAGTGGGTTACTTAAGGAACATTTCTAGAAAATTATTTGAAGATTGGCCTGACACTTTCGTCAAAGAAGATTTTTTAAAGTTTTCACTATAGCCATATAAGGCAAAATAGCCCCGCGCCCCTGGTGGCCATGTTTTTTCGACCAATCAACATGGCTTGAAGGAATCTGATAGAGGGTCATCCAAGGAACATTTCTACAAAATTATTTGAAAATCTGCCAATAAATTTTTTCATTTCGTTGCCATGGAAACCAGAATTCTGCATGGATCCCAACAAGAAGATTTTTTAAGTTATCACTATAGCTATATAAGGCAAAATAGCCCCGCCCCCTGGCGGCTATGTTTTTCGCCCAATCAACATTTCTTGAAGGAATCTAATAAAGGGTCACCCAAGGAACATTTCTACAAAATTATTTGAAAATCGGCCTGACACTTTCGGAGAAGAAGATTTTTTAAGTTTTCACTATTTTTTTCTTTTGATTGCCATGGAAACCAGATTTATGGATGGATTAAAAAAAAATGAAGGAATTTAAGAAAGGACATTGAGAGGATGCTTCCTATGAAGTTTCAACCAAATTGGCCAAGAGGTTAGGGAGAAGAAGTGGTTTAAAGAAAAAAGTTAACGCACAAACAGAAGCACGCACGACAGACAATTCGCCATGACATAAGCTCGACTGGCTTTCAGCCAGTGGAGCTAAAAAATGAATGTTTATTTATTTGATTTTAATAATTATGACAAAGCAAATGGTCGTTTGAGATACACATCTTTTTAAGCAAAATTTGTTTATTTATTTGATTTTAATAATGATGACAACCGGTAAAGCTTCGCTGTCAATGTGGTTCGCAAATTTCTTGCCAACAATTCTGCTGTTAATCGCAGGAAATGTCATTATCATATGGTAGAGAAGCATAAAGTCGTCTAATCAATATCTATCAAAGCAGCCCTTTCAATGCCCTCAAATTCTGCTTCAGATTCGAAATTTCAAAAAATCCGAGCAAATTCATTGACATTCGCCATTATGAAATCTTGGAAAGTACCTCTTCAGAATAGATTGACGACATATTTATTATTTCAATTATGAACAATCAAATTCAATATTGGGGAGAAATCCATTAGGAACGAGGCTACATAGCTAGTGTCTTCTGATTATTGTCAATTAGTACGCACCCCCCCCCCACAACATTTACTACCGGGGAGCGTCTTATTGTAGAGAGCGCCTTACATTCAAGTATTTAAGGTATCGTATCATATTAAAAATATTCTGAAAATCGCTCCTTTATTTTAAGCTGTATGTTTCATAAAAGCAAGAATCGGTTCACAATATTCAAATGTTTTAAATCAGTCAATTGGTTTAGTAGGAAAAGTCATTTGTAGGAATACGTACAAGAGACGACGGATAATGAGTGATCACAAAAGTTTGCACTATAAGTAAGCATAAAAGGAAGTTAGCCACATACCTTGGTTGCCAAAATAATGACAGCTAATCAAGTTGGCTTTGACAATTTAAATGTAACAAAAGAGAAATTAAAATTCTGTGAAATTATTTACGAATTGGACAGTTGGTTGGCTACAGGAGATTTGGATGCTTAACATTTAAAGAAAACTTAAGACAATAATAAGAGAAATGTCAGTGTGGAATGAAAATGAAGTTTTTTAAAGTAAAACATATTTTTATTAGAAAATACTTACCAGTCATTTAATACCTTATATATAATCTCAACACCGTTAATTCATCCAGAAAAGAAGCTCGCGCAGCCATGCATAGCCCTCACGCATGTGTGATACCGGCGCACGGGCCATGTGACCCCCACTTTTAATTTCACCGTTAACTTGCAGCGTTTAGTGTTGGGTGACGACGCGGGGTTGGGAGGCGGGAATCTGAAATGACTTGTAAGTATTTTCTAATAAAAATATGTTTTACTTTAAAAAACTTCATTTTTATGTCAAAAATACATTACCAGTCATTTAATACCTGATGACTTTGCAGCATCGGTCGGGAGGATCGTCCAACACAATGCCGGTTCCGAGAAATCGTAGCACTTGGTAAGAGTACCTACGGTACTACTAAATATAAACACAACTGTTTATGTATTTAGTAATTTGTGCATTAATTAGGTAAGTACTCGCTGAGAGTCCACTTGTGTGTCCAGAGAGAAATAATTTCTGATTGAAACGTTTTAAGACTTTATCAGAAGGATCTTATTACTAATTAAAGGAATAGGATATCCAGTGTTTAAATACGCTGCTGACATATCCTTCTCCTACCAGAGGTTGAATAACCCCTACTGTGGCTCTTACAGCCCTCGAATGTTTTATATAGAACTTAAGACCCTTGACAGGGTACAAGATCAGGTTTATGTCTAAGGGAACACAGTTCACAGAAAGGTTGTGAAATGTGATGGGTTAGGAAGCACCAAAGGCAACTTGGTCTCAGTAGGAATACAGGTTTATAAGAACGGTTGAATAACCATACGGCTGTAAAACCTGATGAAATTCGTTTCTACTGAAAGCAAAGAACTCACTTCCCTGATAGTGTTCACCAAGCAAGACGAATTTAAGTCTCAGTTTATAACTTAAGAAGCGGCAGCTTCCGAAGAACGTAAAAGTTTGGAGAGAAATGGATCTGAACTTTGATGTTAAGCGCATTGGAGCATCGAACGATAATTGTTGTGTTCAACGCCAAATCTTGAATGAGAGAGGTCGGCAACATATGTAAGCATAAATTACTGATTGACGTACCTTAAAAAACACCAATCGGTAAGAACTGTCTACTTCTAAAGAAGATGTAACGGTTATGTTGATAGGCAGGCCAGAAGAACGTTGAACTACGATCTCTGGGCCAATACTGTGTTTCTAAAGTCATTGTCAGGAAGAGAATAACGACACCGGAAGTTGACTCATTTGAATTATGGGGGCAATTCAGGGAGTAATTATTATTGCCAATCGAAGGACTACTGTTTCTTCTATTGATCATGTACATGTCCTAGTCAGTTAAGCCCTGTACTGTAATGAGTATTTAACACACTGCCCGAACTGTAAACAATTCGGGTGTGAAGCATGTATCGGGCCGTTTCCCTTAATTACTGATCCTTATCCAGGACATGGGAATCGGATTCTCTAATAGCGAATCGAGTCTGTCCGAAGGGCCAGCTCAACGAGAAACGTCCTACAACGAGTCTCTTGAGGGGAATAGATCCGACTTGCCCGTTTTGGGAATAAATTCTAAACGCAGGTAATCGAAGTGAAGTGTTTGAAAGGAACACTTCCCCGTTTACAATGAATCGACGGTCATTCCTCGATGAAAAAGCAACCGGTATGTGGTAACAGGCGTCTGTTAGGTCTAAGAATCGCTCAGACCGCCGTTCCGGATTGCGTTCTTGATAAAACGGAACGTTCCATTCTATTACTCGACCGTACTAGACGCAATCTGAGTCGATAAGTCTTATTCCGGTCTTCACCGGCTGTCTTCTTAGGAACCAGAAGAAAGACGGTTGTAGAAACCACCGAATGTAAGGTTGATACCCACTCCATGGCATTCCTGTTAGCTTAATAGAGAGGAGCGCTTCCCTATAGCCGCGGATTAGGGCCAGTGCTCTATTTGGTTGTATGCCAACTTTGCTCCCGTAACGGGGCTTTGATAAGGCAGGGACAGCGGAAGCAGAAAGCTAGGCTCGAACTTAGCCTGTCTCTTGTGTCTTCACAGGTTGGGCTTCTAAGAATGCCTTTGCAGAAGTCGCTGTACGTTCTGTCCCTGTGAACAATGTTGCCGCATACGCCGAAATGCGCCTATGGACGCAGTGAATGCAGTAACTTTCCACTAATGATAGTTTATTTAGAGTCCAGCTCTAAATTGTTAATCATCCGATGGAGCACTGAACCCGATATGTCTCTTATTCGTCAGACAAGACGGGGTCGTGGGTTTTACCCGACGACGTGCGGATTGACTAAAGCCGGTTCTGGACCGGAATGTCAGTGTCCGATTCGACATGGAGGAATCCTATGATCGATTGATTGTGGTTTAATGCCGTTTTAACAATTCTCAGTTATATCACGGCGGCCAGTTCACCTACTCATGTATTTCCTGGTTTTCTCACACCAGTACTCCACACAACAATCTTCCCAAGCAACTGGCTACTTTTCCACAAAACTTAGCCCATTGGTGGGAGGAATCCTATGAAGAAGTCATGATCGAGGAATTGATCCCTTTTCCGAAGAAGAATGAGATCGCATGGAATCAACCGTCGGTCCGAGCTCACGTATGAGAGAGTTCACAGAGTGACTATCCTCTGGGAACGGTTGATCCCGGTAGGCCAGCATAGGGGATTGATTTATGAAATCAACTGAATCTCTCCCTTGTAATACCGTCGCCAACAATTGGTACGATGGGTATTACTTGGGAGGAGTGTAGTCCCTAGAGACGCACTCTCTCCTCCCTGGGGACCGACATAACTATTTGACCGGTACTCCCCATACCCGATGGCCGACTGTTTAATCGGCTATGTCCCAGCATACTGCCCGATTGACTGCCGAAAGGTTATGTCCTAAGACATTACCCGTTTGACCGGTGCCTTACTGGCTATGTCTAAAGACATTGCCCGGTCTCCAAATGACTGTGTCCGAGGACATTTGTCAATTGGAATACTGTAGAATTCCGAAGAATTCATAGTAGAATTTTTGTTTTCACGGTGACCGTTTGCCCGGTAACCGTTTATGCCCAGTTAAGAGTTTGACTGCCCTGTGAACGTTCACGCGACAACCGTTTATGCCCAGTGATTAATTGAGTTCTCGGTAGGCATTTGACTCATTCTCTAGCACTATCGACTCATTACATTCTTATGAGTGTAAGGAACGACAACTCTGCAACGGAGATTTTCACTTGGCTGTGTTCGAAAACACCCGGTTGTCCAATGTCAATGGTTATGTCATAATATTGACAAAACGGTTGGAGTCAACTTGACTTAACGACTGCTCGTTACCCAGCTCTGGGTACGTTCAGTAATGGTAGCTCCCTCTGACCATCACTGACCGGTTGACTAATGATAGGCTGATGTGAGGCTGCTCTATCACCAGTCTCCAAAAACTTCAGACATTATAACTTGGCACTCTGTAGAAGTCTGAAGACTGCTGTACTGCAGAGTGTAGGTTTTGCTCGAAATCATTACAGGTTTAAACGACGTTTTAGCGTCAACCTTCGGGCATAAATTATTAGGCACCACCCTAAGTACTTCCTTAATGTTCTGCTGTAGAGGTCAACGCTCTACAGCCGGCTCGTAATCTGAAGAGGACTGGTCCCCCCCCCCCCGCCCGTCAGACGAGGAGGTGGGAGAGTGTCGAGCCCTACGATGCTTGACTCTAATCCGTCTTTCAACTGAAAGACACAACAGTCTTATAAAAGTAAGGGAAGGGATTGAAAATAATATTCAATCTTTGTGTACTTTATTGTTGTGTTAGGTGTCGATCGTGTGATATGAACCTCCTCTCTCCGCAGTAGAGAGAGAGGCCGCACTGGATCGATCGTCGGGGCCGAACTAACCGTATGGGACGGTCTCGACCTCCCTTTCACGGAAAACCTGAGTTATTCCGATCGGGGGTTTGCCTTCTAAGGACTGCCTCTTCGAAAGGTGTCCTTCCGGGAACAGTGAATTCCCATAAGGTGGGTATTGCTGATCCCGGTAGGCCTGGTTAACCCGTCTATCACCGATCCGTTACATCTTTTGAAATGGAGCTTTGTATCGGGGAAGGAGTGTAATCTCTAGAAGTACAATGTTCCCCTTGGAGAAACGGAAAGATTTCTCTGTCCTGTACTCCCTATAACTGGATATCTGAGCCTGGTGCGTAATGACCAGTGTTTTGAATATCCGTACTCTTCTATTCTCATTCTTTTGAGGAGTGTAATCCCTACAGAAGAACACTGTTCCCCTTGGAGAAAGGAAAGATTTATCTGTCCTGTACTCCTTATAACCGATGTTAGACGGTTGGATATCTGAGCCTGGTGCGTAATGACCAGTGTTTTGAATATCCGTATAGACCGGTTGTGCGAAGAACGAGTGATACTAGTATCAATTCGGTCGTGAAGCCGGAGCCCGGTTGACCGGTCGCGTCTTGGCTTAACGACTGCTCGTTACCTTGACTGCCCACTGCCCGGTCGCGTCATGTTAAACTGACTGCCCGGTCGCGTCATGGCTTAATGACTGACCGGTCGCGTCATGGCTTAATGACTGACCGGTCGCGTCATCGCTAAATGACTGCCAGGTTTGCCCGGTGACTGGTCGCGCCTAGGCGAAATGACTGACAGGTTGCTCGCAAGCATTACCCGGTTGACTAATGATAGGCAGTTGTGAAGCTGCTCTATCACCGGTCTCCAAAGAATTCTGTCCGCAGACATTATAATTTGGTACTCTGTAAGCGTCCGAAGACTGCTTACTGCAGAGTGTGGTGTTAGAGGTGGCCAATCAGTGAGGTTTCCCTTTGATTGACCCATGGCGTCTCCCGAAGGGTCAGCCCCAACACCTGGCGTCAGATAATGTCGTTCAGCAGACGGTTGCTCACTCTTGAGGCCAACCATCACTGTGTCCGTACGGTTTCTGGCCCGAAGGCCTTTGTTTCCCGACGGAATAACAGACATCAGCCGCTGCCATCAGCTCCTCCATGTCCCGCGAAGGACCAGCCGAAGCTGAGGGGGAGCGGTCAGAGCTCCAGATAAGGGGCGTTTGCATGTCTAAAATCCTCATTTGACCCTCTTACCCTATGCTGTGGGTATTGAGAACCCACAGCATAGGGTTTGTTTCCTAAGAGGGAATTTGTGGGGAAAATAGCTGATTACACCTCCTTATCTGGACCTCTGAGCGGTTGTGCGGAGTGAAGAAGGAACAGCTCTGACCTTCTGTTCACTCAACACAGCCGCGGAGTCTGATTGTTGGGAGAACCCCTCAAACTCCGCTTCACTCGTAGAGCTAAGAGAAACCTTTTTAGGGGTCTTCTTACTCTTCCAGCTTTTGTGAGTCCTCCTCAACCCAGACTGTTTCTAAATGGAAGCAGGCCAGGAAGAGAAGTACTCACAGGGTGAATCCTGTGTGTACTTAGTGAATGCAAAACAGGACAGACGCGTGTCTCATACAGCCGTTATGAGTCACGCCTCTGATCACCACTATGTGACATAGAATATATATGAAACATAACAATTTATACGATTCAACAAAAAATATAATTTTTTTCTATTTTTTATTTTCTACTATACCCGTTGATCACGGAACGTATTTCAATGAAAAAGATTTTACAAATATTTTCCAAAATTGTTCATGTTTAATTAATATACATAATGTAATACAAGGCGATAATAATATATTATCGCTAATAGGGTCGGTGTAACTATAACCGTTGAAAGAATGAATGGCCATTACCGCCCCGATACGTAACTGAAATAGTGGGTGGGGTAACCCACCCGTGACTTCTCAGTTAGTTGTGTTCACAAAAAACAACTTAATTACAATTAATAATTTACACAATTATGTTGTTAGGTTGTTAATGTAGTTGAATAACTGAATGAAAATAACTTGTTTAACCTATTACTTCACAGAACAATGGCCAATAAACGCCCTGCAGTGCATACTGGCTTATCAGTTTTAATGCACTGAGCGCACAGAGGTATTGGGGAAATTTTACAATGTTGATACCAGAGTAATAAATCCTAACAAATGGTTAATTTCTAAGCATTGCACTGGTTTAATGTAAGAACATGAAATACTACAGATAAAATTTACTAAATAGCCATGTTTTTCATTTTTACCTAGCTGAAATAGTTCAGTAAGTACAGTGAATTAAAGAAAATGTTTTAAAATAATCTCTCAAACCTGCAAGAAAATCCGTTATATAATCCAAATAATAATCCCCTATAAATGAACTGCACATAAATAAACCAAAATCTAGGACAGCCAATGAGTTATGTTACGTCATAGCACGCGCGAATTTACTCACATTACGTCAGCAAAATTCCGCAGTGGGTTGTTTACAACTTTGCACAGCAATTTTGGGACAAAGAAAAATGTTCCGCTCTTTTTGTAAACAAATGTGAAATAAATTTCATCAGAATGTTTTATGTTTGGATTAATCTAATTAAATTGGTGGATAATTGAAATAAAACGGGAAAAAGTGCACATAAAACATAATGGTCAATTAACCATTTCCCACATGCATCATTCCCGAATCATCGTAAGACTTGTTTTATATTTGGATTAATCCAATTTAATTGGTGGGTTAAATATAACAGATCTCATAATTGAAATAAGACGGAAAAAACTGCAGATAAAACGTAATGGATAATTGACCCCTTCCCACATGCAGATCTGCACCAGATGATTTTGAAACCATATCGGCAAATGTGTGTGCAAACTCATATGATTGATTAGATATAGTGCCGTTTTAAACAATTGTCGATCATGTCACGGCGGCCAGTTCACCTTCGCAAGTGTTCATATATTTCATCAGGGATTACATACAACAGTACAATCTGTATGACATCAAAGAGAAATGATGTGTCAAAAGGAGTTATTCACAGTTTAATCGAAAATGGCACATGTTCTTCTGTTGTTTATTGGACACCAATTAAAGGTCATAAAACCCAATCAATTTCCGGTACCGACCAATCACTACTTTTAATCTGCCAATTAGCACTGATACGCTTTTGGTAACACGCGGTCAAGAGCAGTTGATTGGCTTGTCATATGTCACCGAGATCACGCGTGATTTATGGATAATTTGATTGGATATAAAGTTAACACAATACGTTTTGCATTGAAGATACATAAGTTAGTGTAAACATACGACGGATTGACTTGATTTTATAGTGGGTGCATATTCAAATTTCAAAACAAAAATTGTAAACATCAATGGCGGCTCAAATCATAATGGAGGTTTGGGTTTGTAAATTGAAGTGCATTATAAGGATATAATTCAACTGGGAACATACCAAATTTTCAACGGATTAATAAAGGTAAGATATCAATGCATCGAATGGGCTATTTTTTAAAATAAATTTTATAATCTAAAAAGGATTTTATTAGATACAAAAACAGACGCGCTCTGAGTCGCTAGTATGACGTAGTGGATCGCAGCGCTCGGAAGCGCCTCTGTGAATCTATAGATAGCAGCGCTCGGAAGCGCTTACGTGACGTAATGGGTTAAGGCGAATGCCTTAAACAGACCAAGAAATAAAATATAAAAATGAAATAAATTCTTAGCTGTCAGTTCGGTGTGTCCAGAAATTAAAAAGTGGGGGTCACATGGCCCGTGCGCCGGTATTACCGGCGGCCGTGTGTATCACACACGCGTGAGGGCTATGCATGGCTGCGCGAGCTTCTTTTCTGGATGAATTAACGGTGTTGAGATTATATATCAGGTATTAAATGACTGGTAATGTATTTTTGACATAAAAATTTTGTTTAATACTTTTTAAAATCCATGAGTCCTGTTAATAAGATGTGTGTACTAACTAGAAATACTGTGAGCAAAGCTCACTGAAGAATACCCCCCGCTCCCCTCCCAAAGCATCGGATACAATGGTAAAGTTTAAGTTGCCCTTACAAGGTATCACAGGAGTTCTTTGTAACCTCTTAGTTGAATTATCTTTCCTTGGAAGAATCTGAGGAGAAAAATCTTCCTTCATGCATATCTACATATGATGTGTAGCCTTCATATACAGTTTGAATCAAATCAACTGAGCCCTTTAGGAGGAGTAGCGCTTACAAGGTATGTGCACAGGAGTCCTTCGCAGGTAACCTCTAAGTTGAATTATCTCCCCTTGGAAGAATCTGCGGCGTATGATCTTCCTTCATGCATATCTACATATGATGTGTGACCTTCATGTAAAGTTTGAACCAAATGTATTGAGCCGTTTAGGAGGAGTAGTGCTTACAAGAAATGTGGAGGTATGTGCACAGGAGTCCCTCGCAGGTAACCTCTAAGTTGAATTATCTCCCCTTGGAAGAATCCGAGGTGTATGATCTTCCTTCATGCATATCTACATATGATGTGTAACCTTCATGTAAAGTTTGAACCAAATGCATTGAGCCGTTTAGGAGGAGTAGTGCTTACAAGAAATGTGGAGGTATGTGCACAGGAGTCCCTCGCAGGTAACCTCTAAGTCGAATTATCTCCCCTTGGAAGAATCCGAGGCATATGATCTTCCTTCATGCATATCTACATATGATGTGTAACCTTCATGTAAAGTTTGAACCAAATGCATTGAGCCGTTTAGGAGGAGTAGTGCTTACAAGAAATGTGGAGGTATGTGCACAGGAGTCCCTCGCAGGTAACCTCTAAGTCGAATTATCTCCCCTTGGAAGAATCCGAGTCGTATGATCTTCCTTCATGCATATCTACATACGATGTGTAACCTTCATGTAAAGTTTGAACCAAATCCATTGAGCCGTTTAGGAGGAGTAGTGCTTACAAGAAATGTGGACATACGGACAGACAGACGGACGGACGGACGGACAGATGCATATCTACATATGATGTGTGACCTTCATGTAAAGTTTGAACCAAATGTATTGAGCCGTTTAGGAGGAGTAGTGCTTACAAGAAATGTGGAGGTATGTGCACAGGAGTCCCTCGCAGGTAACCTCTAAGTTGAATTATCTCCCCTTGGAAGAATCCGAGGTGTATGATCTTCCTTCATGCATATCTACATATGATGTGTAACCTTCATGTAAAGTTTGAACCAAATGCATTGAGCCGTTTAGGAGGAGTAGTGCTTACAAGAAATGTGGAGGTATGTGCACAGGAGTCCCTCGCAGGTAATCTCTAAGTCGAATTATCTCCCCTTGGAAGAATCCGAGGCATATGATCTTCCTTCATGCATATCTACATATGATGTGTAACCTTCATGTAAAGTTTGAACCAAATGCATTGAGCCGTTTAGGAGGAGTAGTGCTTACAAGAAATGTGGAGGTATGTGCACAGGAGTCCCTCGCAGGTAACCTCTAAGTCGAATTATCTCCCCTTGGAAGAATCCGAGTCGTATGATCTTCCTTCATGCATATCTACATACGATGTGTAACCTTCATGTAAAGTTTGAACCAAATCCATTGAGCCGTTTAGGAGGAGTAGTGCTTACAAGAAATGTGGACATACGGACAGACAGACGGACGGACGGACGGACAGACAGGGTGATTCCTATATACCCCCCCAAACTTTGTTTGCCGGGGGGTATAAAAATAGCACACACACTTTTTTTTCACTTTTAGTCTTGAAATCTGAATAATTATGTAATGGTTCACCTAAAGAACAATTTTGTGCTTCAACCCATTTCTGATGCAAAACAAAGTTCTGTATTGAATGTAATTCTGCAATTGAACAAACTGCAATTAAACAATTTTGAAAGAGGTATATGAAAGTGAAACTTCTGTGGATGAAAATGGCCTCTGTTGTTTGAAGACATTGTTGATGATGAAGATGCAAGCTGGACGTCGGACACCGTTTATTTACAATGGCTCACATCTTTTTGTTTGTTGGAGCTAAAACTGATCAAGGCCACTGCAGAGCATATTTCTGTTGGTAGGCTTTTCTTTCTTACTAGGTCATTAAGTCCTTGAGTGAGTTATCATAAGATTTTGATTATGTACTTAACCCTTCCGTTCTTATAGGCACCCTTTGAAGCATCTGCAGCAGATGATTTTTGTAACTATTGTGGCAAAAGCAGAAATTCCTCATAATGAACAATTTCTCCTTTTGCCACACTGTTTTAAACTCTATTCAAGTTTATAGAAACTATCCATATTTATGCCTAGATCTTTCAACAGTGATACGCGGCAGATTGGTTGTATGAGGGACAAATCTGCAGCAGACGACTTTGAACACATAAAGACAGAAATACGGAAATTCTCTGTAAATAAATATAAGTAAGTGAATAGTGTTGAAAACATTGTGACAAAAGGAGAAATTGCTCATTATGAGCAATTTCTCCTTTAGCCACACTGTTTTCAAATGTCGTCTGCTGTAGAAGTGACAGAAAGCGTACATATGTGGGAAAGGGTGAAAATTACATAATATTTCTTCCAAAAACAAAGTGTGTACCGATTGCAAAAACAAGCATTTTTATCAAGCCATATTCTATTGATTTTATTGTTCCTTCTCAAATACAATATTAAAATCTTTTTAAAGCAGTTGATTTTCAAAAACATTGTTTGAAAAGAAGAGAGTGCTGAAGCCAAGTAATATTTTAAAACTTTGCATCAAAATTATGATACGAGTTAAGTTAATATAACTTTTAGCCTCAGAAATTCTTAAAGCAAGCCACTCTGAAAATATCTTGTCATTAATAATTATTTTCAACTCAATTGAAATCGAGTTTTTTGGTCAAGAATTCAATTATTTTAGCAATTCTTAAATCCTAAGGAACAAATGTCTGTGAATTTTGGTCAAAGTAGGCCAAGTGGTTCAGGACGAGATGTCATTGACGAGAAATTGTTGATGGGAGACATCAAAAAGCTCCCAATGAGCATTAAATCTTTATGCTCAGGGTCACCTTGTGCATTCTTACCAGTTTGATCCTAACTAACACTGAGAACTTTCTTCACAGTTTGAGTGACTAACTTGTGAACAGTGTACATTGATCTGGATTTACATTTGTTCATTCATTTAATTATTTGGGTTTCCTGCTTTTCACAATTATTTCAATTACATGACAGCGACAGTTCACATTTTTCCTAGCTATTTTCAAAGTCATCTGCTGCAGATTTGCTGTATGTGGGAAAGGGTTAAGAGACAATCATTATTCTCTTGACCTTTTTGCACCAGAGCAATGATGTCAAGACAGAGGTAACTAGAAATACTGTGAGCAAAGCTCACTGAAGAATACCCCCCGCTCCATGTTTGTTTACCATTTGTGTTTAAAATTCAAATCCAGACACTCAAATAGAAAAATATCATGTCACAATGGGTGTAAGTCAAATTCTTCATAATGAAAAATCGGAAATACTTCAAAATCAAAGGGAGCTAACCTCTAAGTTAAATTATCTCCCCTTGGAAGAGTCCGAGGCGTGTGATCTTCCTTCATGCATATCTACATATGATGTGTAACCTTCATGTAAAGTTTGAACCAAATCCATTGAGCCGTTTAGGAGGAGTAGTGCTTACAAGAAATGTGGAGGTATGTGCACAGGAGTCCCTCGCAGATAACCTCTAAGTTGAATTATCTCCCCTTGGAAGAGTCTGAGGCGTATGATCTTCCTTCATGCATATCTACATATGATGTGTAACCTTCATGTAAAATTTGAACCAAATCCATTGAGCCGTTTAGGAGGAGTAGTGCTTACAAGAAATGTGGAGGTATGTGCACAGGAGTCCCTCGCAGATAACCTCTAAGTTAAATTATCTCCCCTTGGAAGAGTTTGAGGCGTGTGATCTTCCTTCATGCATATCTACATATGATGTGTAACCTTCATGTAAAGTTTGAACCAAATCCATTGAGCCGTTTAGGAGGAGTAGTGCTTACAAGAAATGTGGAGGTATGTGCACAGGAGTCCCTCGCAGATAACCTCTAAGTTAAATTATCTCCCCTTGGAAGAGTCCGAGGCGTGTGATCTTCCTTCATGCATATCTACATATGATGTGTAACCTTCATGTAAAGTTTGAACCAAATCCATTGAGCCGTTTAGGAGGAGTAGTGCTTACAAGAAATGTGGACATACGGACAGACAGACAGACGGACATACAGACAGGGTGATTCCTATATACCCCCCCAAACTTTGTTTGCCGGGGGGTATAATAATAATAATGACTTTATTTTATGAGGCTACACATTTGGGTTGTCCCAATCTTCCATGTGGGCCTCAGAGTTAGCAATACATTATATACACAATGTTATACATATAAACAATTCAAAAAATAAAAAAGCAAATTGGTAATAAAATAAAAGATCACTTAATTTCAAGAACTACTGGTAAACATCCACGCTAAATATAATTTCTTAAAAGAATTTAATGAATCTGCTGTTCTAATTTGAAAGGGAATATCATTCCAAATTTTTGGTCCTGAATAGGTCAGGGATTTTCTGAAGAATTCTAGTTTTGGTTTTGGTAATTGTAACAGCTTGTTATCAAAGGATCTTAGACCTTTATTTTGGGAGTATTTAAATTTGTCTCTTAGGTATTCAGGACATTGTTCATTTAATGATTTGTAAATGATAATTGCTTTTTTATAGTCTATTCTTGCATGAAATTTCATCCAGGATAATTGTTGGAAAAGTTCTTCTGATGGTGCATCAAATGGCTTGTCAAGTATAACACGTGCAGCACGTTTCTGAAATTTTAACATTTTGTCAAGCAGATTTTGACTGCAGGAGCCCCATATTGTGCAACAATAATCAATGTGAGGAAGTATGTATGCATTAAAGAAAAGATTCCTTGAATGTATATTAAGAAACTTTTTAATTCTCAGAAGTAGGTATAGTAATGAATTACATTTCTTTAGCGTGTGCTCAACATGATGTTTCCAGTTAAGTTGAGGGTCTATATGAACACCAAGAATTTTTTCTTTGTATGTTTGTTGTATCTCATGATTTTGTAATAGTATTTTGATCTCATCGGATTGATGATTTATTGGGTATGAAGCAGCAAGGAACATAGCTTTTGTTTTTTGTACGTTTGGTAACATTGAGTTCTGTTGACACCAGTTTTCAATAATACAAATTTCATTTTGCAGAGTTTGAGTTATATCTGGCTTTGATTTACCCACAGCAGTTATTGTGGTGTCATCAGCAAACATATCAATGATTGAATCTTTAACAAACAACGGAAGATCATTTATGTAAATTATAAACAGTAATGGCCCTAGAACAGAGCCTTGAGGGACGCCAGCAGATATTTCTCTTGAACATGATAGTTTTCCTGAAATACTTACTTTTTGGTAGCGACCTGTTAAGTAGGAAGTAAACCATTTTATTGATTTTGAGCAAAATCTATAACATTTAAGTTTTTCAATGAGAAGACTATGATTAATAAGATCGAATGCCTTTGTGAGATCCAAAAATATGGTAACTACTAGATTGTTGTTATTGATAGCTTCGATCCAATTATCAACAATTTGTGTTAAGGCAGTTTCACAGGAGTGAAATTTACGAAAGCCGGATTGTTGATTATTGAGTAGTTTATGTTTTTCCAAGAATAATTTAAGGCTATTTGAGATATGTCGCTCATAGACTTTTGATAGTACTGGTAGAATAGAAATTGGTCTATAATTATTCTTATCATTTTTGACACCTTTTTTGAATATTGGTGTTACTTTAGCTACTTTAAAAATGTTTGGAAATTTTGTTTGTCTAATACCTAAATTAAAAATATGTGTCAAGGGTCTAGCTATAATGTTTGAGCTTACTTTAAGAAACCGTGGTCCTAATCCATCCAAACCTGTAGATTTGGTTGAATCTAAAGAATTAAGCTCTTTCATTACGAAGGATTCACTTATAAATGGTATCTGAAATAGATCATTATCTTGCATTTTGCTGTCAACATAATTCTGAAGAACTGATTTATTCTGACTTTGAAGAATGCCATCAACCAGTGGTGCGGTTTTAAAAATTTCTGTGAAGAATTTGTTAAAAATCTCTGCAGTTTCTAAAGGGTCAGATATCTGATTTCCATCCTCATTAGTGATAAAGTTTGTTTGATGTGATTTTGATTTACCTGATAGATCTTTCAGATTCTTCCAGAGTAGCTTAGGGTTGTTGTTATTTTTGTTAATTGTTTTTTCATAGAACGTAGTTTTGGCATTACTAATTAATGTTTTGACTTGGTTACGACATCTTCGGAAATACCATTTATTTCCAGATAGTTTTGCAGCATCCCTCTTTTTAATGGCATTTGCAATCTCAGGTGTGAACCAGTCAGGCTGATGTTTATGTTTAACACGCCTTACTTTTACAGGTGCATGTTCATTTAAGACATCAGAGAACATTTGTATAAAACATTCTAATGCATCATCAACATCATTATAAGTATCAATAGCAGACCAAGGTTGATGTTGTAGATGTACCAAAAACTGTTCTTCATTAAAATGTTTTAGGTTTCTGTATGAAATTGAGTTATGAAGTAAACCTTTTTCTGGTTTAGATGTTAGTTTACGAGTAAAACAGACTGGGTAATGGTCACTCAATGTTAAGATAGGGACAGTTACCTCTGCAATATTACATGGCATATTTGTGTATAAATGATCAATTATTGAAGATGAACAGGAAGTTACTCTGGTTGGCTGGTTAACAAGTTGCTTTAAGTTGTATGAACTATAGACACTATTCCATGTAGAATTGATAGATTGATTATTAACAAAATTATAGTTGAGATCACCAAGAAGAAGTATTTCCTTGTTTTCAGAATAAATCAATTCAAGTGTTCGTTCCATGTCATTAACCCAGTTTGACAATGAAGAAGGTGGCCTATAAACATATCCAAAGAGAAATGATTTCTGTTTCATATATTTGATTTCCAGCCAAAGGGATTCTGTATTATCATTTTCAATCTCATTTCTATTAGTACAGGTATAACAGTTTTTAACATAAACTATTATTCCTCCTCCATGTGTTTTTCTGTCTTTCCTAAACATCTGGTAACCAGTAAGCATTATTTCAAGATCTAAAAATGATTCGTTTAAAAATGTTTCACAAAAATACAGTATGTCAATATCCTGCTGCTGACTTAATAGATATTTTACTTCATCAAATTTGGGATAAAGACAGTGTATGTTTAAATGAAACACTTTTAATCCTTTTTTTTCAAAAAAATTTCCATTTTGTTCTAGGGTGTTAACTGCGTCAAAATTTAGTGATTCACTTATAGGTAGTTCATTTCTGTTTAATTGGATATTAGGCTCTTGCCTGTTGATTTTGGAAATGTCATTTAGAATCGCTGTTGTCTGTAGACCGGTCTCCAAGGAGGAAATGTCCATGGGTTGACTCCAAATGGTTGTGTCATTGGGTGTGCAGGTGGTCGTCTGAATTTGGTTCTCTGTTGATTGTGCGGTTGTTTGAAGTTCCGAGCCCGAGGAAAATTTAATTCTTGTTGTAGTTGATTTATCTCCAATATTTTGTATATTTTTGATTTAAGGTGCTTCCCGAGAATAGCACCCCCTTTGTTTGTAAGGTGTACTTCATCATAGTATAGACTGTCATCGACCTTTTTGTCTTTCATAAATCTATCTGTGTTGTCTACGAATTCATGCTCATTGTCCTTACAGAACTGTTTCTGAGGTCACTCTACACCTCATACTGTAAAGTACATCAGTAAACAATGTCCACCAACATCTGACAGATAGTAACTTTTATCTTTAGACTCCGAGGCATTTTGATGCATCTGCAGCAGACAACTTTTAAAATATTGTGCTCATAATAACAATTTTTCCTTCGCCACAATGCTTTCAATTCGTTCTTTCATAATAAAAAAAAAATCATTTTTTCTATTAGATGTTTTCGAATTTGTCTGCTGCAGTTTTATTGCTGAAGCTTAATAAAATTTCACAAGACATATTTAGCCAATTAATGGAAGCTGATTGACGATAGTCGCAATGACTTAAGTCTTTCATATGAAATGATGAATGGCCAAGCTGGGGTTCAAACTCATGTTTCAATAATTCAACATCAGTGATTGATTTATTGATTGGTATTTTACAGCGCTTTTGATAATGTTTCAGTTATATCACAACATTTTCTACGTGAGTTAACAGTACTACTGGTCCAATTATACTGACACAAGCCAGTCAGTCGTAATGCAAACCCGCAACTCTGAGTGCCAAGGAGCGCAGCCATTAATTACTACCATTTTTAAAGTCTTTGGTATGACCCAAATAGGGATCAAACCCACGACCTCCAGCACCTGAGGCTGTCAACTTATCAATGTAAAAGACACTGTGTCTATAGTAAACCGATAATGTTAACTCATAGACAATGATGGTTCAAAAACTTTTATGGGCTTCTTGCAAAATGGTTGAATGATCTGTATTCTGTGCAGCAATTGCAATGCAAACTAGAACTATCACTGAATGTGATTAATACCCCCGAACGTCGCCCTGATAGGAAAGATAGTGGAATATTAAGAAACCCCACCTTAAATTCCAACTTGTAGTTTTAAAGATAATCTCCTGACAAGAAAAAGGTAAGAAAGGGCGATGAAAATTATTCTACGAACAAGAATATGTAACAAAGGGCAAGCAATAAATTTGTAATTAGCTAAAATAGAGTTTTGGTTCTTGTTCACTGCGCTTCCTCTCAATGTGTTGTATCATAGTATGAAGTTTTATTAAATTCCATCCAGTAGTTTAGAAATTATTCTACGCTCAACAAAAGTAACAAAGGGCAATAACTCTGTAATTATGTAAACTAGAACTATCACTGAATGTGATTAATACCCCCGAACGTCGCCCTGATAGGAAAGGTAGTGGTATATTAAGAAACCCCACCTTAAACTCCAACTTGTAGTTTTAAAGATAATCTCCGGACAAGAAAAAAGTAAGAAAGGGCGATGAAAATTATTCTACGAACATGAAAATATAACAAAGGGCATTAAATCTATAATTAGCTAAAATAGAGTTATGTTTCTTGTTCACTGCACTTCCTCTCAATGTGTTGTATCATAGTATGAAGTTTTATTGAATTACATCCATAAGTTTTGAAATTATTCTACACTCAACAAAAAGTAACAAAGGGTAATAATGTTATTATGTAAATTACCGTTATGGTTCTCATTATTAAGTAACAAAGGGCAATAACTCTGTATTTAGGTAAAATAAATTTATGGTTCCTGTACTGCACTTCCCCTCAATGTGTTGTATCATCGTTTGAGTTGTATTAAATTCAAACAATTAGTTTTAAAGTTATGCTCCGGACAAGACTCTAGGTACAAGAAAAGGTAACAAAGGGCAATAACTCTGTAATTATGTAAATTAGAGTTATGGTTTCTGTACACCACACTTCCTCTCAATGTGTTGTATCATCGTATGAAGTTTTATTAAATTCCAACAATCAGTTTTAAAGTTATGCACCGGACAAGACTCTACGAACATGAAAAGTAACAAAGGGCAATAACTATGTAGTTATGTAAATTAAAGTTATGGTTCTTGTACTCTGCACTTCCTCTCATTGTGCTCTACCATTGTATGAAGTTTTATTAGATTCCATCTATTAGTTATTAAGTAATTCCCCGGACAAGAAAAAGTAACAAAGGGTAATAACTCTGTATAGGTAAAGTAGATTTAAGGTTCCTGTACACCGCACTTCCTTTCAATGTGTTGTATCATCGTATGAAGTTTTATTAAATTCCAACAATTAGTTTCAAAGTTATGCTCCGGATAAAGAAAATCGCAACTGACCGACCGACCAACTTCGTTTATCGGGGGTATAATGACATGTTATACATTTTCCTGCAATGCTTTCATTAATTCCTTTTACACTAATTTTGCTTTCCATTTTTCAAATGTTACTTCTTATTTCAAAGAATCTTTATCAGATAGGGTAAACTATTTCATAGCAATGTTTAGTAAGAATTGGATTGATTAAGTCTTCAAATCCTCTTATATTTGAACCATGTTATACAAAATCTGACCTTCAGAGCTTATGTTTGCACTCAAAATTTATAATCATACTATGTGTGTACGCAGTTTCTTGTCATAACAATTTTCCAGTCTTATCATCTTAAGCACTTTCTACCTTTGCAATAATGTTTTCAGAAGTTGCCTTCTGGAATATCAAATATTGTCTGAGAACAACACAGGTTTAGTTTCCTGGGGATATCCTGTATAGGAAATAATATTCCTTGTCCATTAATCTTAACGGTGTTCGACACGGGTTAGCAAATAAAACTTGTCAAGCATAGAAGAACATCATTGGAGATATCTACAATTATTCAGTGAGTAAAACTTTGTGCTAGAAATGAAACAAGAGGCCCGAGAGGGCCAGTATCACTCCACGGCCATTAGGCAAAAACTAAATCTCCAAACAGCCCCGCCCCCTGATCGCCATGTCTTTTGAACAATCAACATGGCTTGAAGGAATCGGATAGAGGGTCACCCTAAGAACATTTCTACAAAATTATTTGAAAATCAGCCCGACACTTTCGGAGATTTTTTTTAAGTTTTCACTTATGCCATATAAGGCCAAAAAATAAACCCATAGTTTTTCGATCAATCAACATCACTTAAAGTAATCTGATGGCAGGTCACCCTAGGAACATTTCTACAAAATTATTTGAAAATCAGCCGGACACTTTCGGAGAAGCTTTTTTTTAAGTTTTCACTATAGCCATATAAGGCAAAATAGCCCCGACCCCTGGCGGCCATAGTTTTCAACCAATCAACATGGCTTGAAGGAATCTGATAGAAGATCTCCCTAGGAACATTTCTGAAAATTTATTTGAAAATCGACCCGACACTTTCGGAGGAGAAAAGATTTTTTAAGTTTTCACTATAGCCATATAAGGCAAAATAGCCCCGCCCCCTGGCGGCTATGTTTTTTGATCAATCAACTTGGCTTGAAGGAATATGATAAAGAGTCACCCAAGGACCATTTCTACAAAATTATTTGGAAATCGGCCAGACACTTTCAGAGAAGAGTTTTTAAGTTTACACTATTTTTTTCTTTTGGTTGCCATGGAAACCAGAATTTTGCATGGATCCAAAAAAAATTAAGGAATTCAGGAGAGGACATTGAGAGGATGCTTCCTATGAAGTTTCGTCCTAATTGGCCAAGTGGTTAGGGAGAAGTTGTTTGAATGAAAAAAGTTAACGGACGCATGCATGCACGCGCGACGGACAATTCGCCATGACATAAGCTTGACTGGCCAGTGGAGCTAAAAATCACTGTTTCAAAGAAACAAAATATCTCACCTGCTTATAGTCAATGACTATAACAAAAGTCTGGACATGACAGCAAGATTGTGAATCAACTTCAAAAGTGTTGTCCTTGAAAGAAAATTAATATAAATTCATTTGCCCACAATTTTGTTAAACCAAATTGTAAACGAATTTTGATATTAACATTGTTATACATGAGCTGGTTATATATATATATATATATATGTGATTGTTAAACATTAAATACAGCTTTAACACTTTGAACCGATTTTGTGAAACTCGGTAACCTGCTGGGCATCCATGCCCTCTGACCAGGCTCTATACTGTTGAATTCCCAACACACCATTTTATATTGATATTCCTAGAATTGACTATGGACTCTTCCACATACAAAGCTGGGCAATTCTTTTTAAAAAACAAGAGAGCCATGATGGCCCTGGATCGCTCACCTTAATTATACAATGTACTGCAATGCAAAACACATCAAGACAATTATTCTGAATGTAACCTCCACAGTGTTAATAATATTTTCCTTCATTTGGCCTAGTGATCTATATTTTTTTACCTGATATGACCCATATTCCAACATGGACTAGATATCATCAAGACAACATTCTGACAAAGTTTCAACTTGCTCAAAGTAAAAATGCGGCCTCCAGAGTTTGAACAATATTTTCCTTTATTGACCTAGTTTCTGATCCAATATGACCCATATTCGAACTTGACCTACATATAATTCAGACAAACATTCTGACCAAATTTCAAGCTGCTGAAGCAAAAAATGCGGCATTCAAAGTGTTCACAAGATTTTCCTTCAATTTGATCTAGTGACCTAGTTTTTGACCCAGCATGTCCCATATTCGAACTTGGCCTACATATCATCAAGAAAAACATTCTGATAAAGTTTCATCATGCTGAAATTAAAAATGCAGTATCCAGAGTGTTAAGAAGAACAATATTTTCCTTTATTGACCTAGTTTCTGATCCAATATGACCCATATCGGAACTTGGCCTAGATATCATTAAGACAAACATTCTGACCAAATTTCAAGCTGCTGAAGCAAAAAATGCGGCATCCAAAGTGTTAACAAGATTTTCCTTCAATTTGGCCTAGTGACCTAGTTTCTGATCCAATATGACCCATATTTGAACTTGAACTAGATATCTTTAAGACAAACATTCTGACAGAATTTCAAGCTGCTGAAGCAAAAAATGCGGCATCAAAAGTGTTAACAAGATTTTCCTTCAATTTGACCTAGTGACCTACTTTTTGACCCGACGTGACCCATGTTCGAACTTGACCTACATATCATCAAGACAAACATTCTGATAAAGTTTCAACATGCTCAAGTTGAAAATGTGGCCTCCAGAGTGTTAACAAGATTTCCCTTCAATTCGACCTTGTGACCTCGTTTTTGACCTCATATGGCCCAGTTTCGAACTTATCCAAGAGTTTATGGAGATGAACGTTCTGATAAACTTTCATGAAGATTGGATGCAAAATGTAGCCTGTAGAGTGTTAACAAGCTCAAATGTTGACGACGCACGAAAGACGACGGACGGATGCCGGACAAAATGTGATCACAATAGCTCACCTTGCACTTCGTGCATAGGTAAGCTAAAAAAAGTTATCAACTGAGGGGCATATTGGAACATCAGGGTTGGTGAAAAATGTATCATAACTTGCATTTTTTTGTCAACGAAGTGAATGTCCTTCATTGAAATATAATTGAAGCCTTTCATTGTTTATGATCAATCTCCATTCTAAGGTAGGTTGACCATACACACAGCCAACTAATTATTGATCATAAACAGGTAATGAGTAATCTTGCCAATCATTAGTCTACTCATGTTTTAAAATGATATAATGATGAGCGCCCTTGTGTGAATGATGCATAACAATATGCAGATCGCAAGCAAAATGTGTCTAGGGAATCTAATGACACATTTAAAATTGTCAAGGACGAAATTATTTTGTATGAAAGACCCGATTCGTTTCTTCTTAGCATAGTTGTCGTTCTTTACACTCTCTTTATAGGCAGAGAGTGTGTTTTAAAATGATATAATGGTGAGCGCCCTTGTGTTGATGATGCATAACAATATGCAGATCGTAAGCAAAATGCCTGTAGGGAAACTAATGACACATTTCAAATTGTCAAGGACGAAATAATTTTGTACGAAAGACCCGATTCGTTTCTCTTTCGCATAATTGTCGTTCTTAGGCAGAGAGTGTTCATTCAAAGTATTTTTTATATTAAAACCAGTTTTATCTCAGTTTGTTCTTTTCTTCATATGTTTCGATCCAAATAAACATTTTAAATCACCTATAATTAACTATTTGTAAGTGAGTGTAAAGAACGGCTCTCTGCAAAGGAGATTTATCTACGCAGTCGGTATTCGGTAGTCATTTGATCAACATATTTAGCTTAGAAACAGTTCCTATTTTAGATATTCATTGATTAACATTATTAAATAAATTCTACATAAATCAAGACATCTCTTTGAACATTAAAATAACATTCAGTAAGTTAAAATTGCTATTAAAAGGAGAATTTGACGTAGTTTTTATCTCGATATTGACACATAACAGTCTGCAAGTCTAGCAGGGACTCTTTTATCTTCGTAAATAAGACAAAAAAAACATAAATGCGAGTCAAAATAAAGAAACTGCAAAAACTTAAAACATCGGATTATTTATTTCATTTAAGATGTGTCATAACTAAGTGTTTTTAAACAATCACAATTGTAATATGTTCAAGACGTTTTAAAAAAAAAAATCTAATAATAACTCTCCTCCCATGTCATTTCCGAAAAACTATTAAAAATATAACCCGGCGACTAATGATAGGAATTAAAGGCACACTATTGTAATCACAGATTAGTCTTTTTGTCTCTTTTCCAAATGTTTTCTGTCCTGTTCAACCAGTGGGCTATGCGAAAATTGTTGATGACAACAATAAATTAACAATCTTGTCTTGAATTTTCCAAACCAAATAAGTCCAATATTTTCTCTCTTTTTTTTTTTCAAAGTGCCAAAAAGTAGTCCATTGTAATTTCATTTCATAATTATTAAAAAGTTTGTTCTTGCCAGTGTACAAGATTGTTGAAGAAATGAGTGTGGGAATTCGTGGCGGTCTCTTGTCAGACCACAAGCAAACTAGAATGGAGTGCTCCACAGAGCACATGTGTCACCTGCACCTGCTCATTGAAAGTGTGATGAAAAAGGGTGATGGACAAACAGACAGACAGACGCCGGACAAAAAACAAGAGGCCCAAGAGGGCCAGTATCGCTCCATGGCCATAAGGCAAAAATCAAATCTCCAAACAGCCCTGCCCCCTAGTGGCCATATTTTTTAACAACCACCATGGCTTAAAGGAATCTTGTAGAGTGTCACCCAAGGAATGTTTCTGCAAAATTATTTGAAAATCGGCCTGACACTTTCGGAGGAGAAGATTTTTTAAGTTTTCACAATAGCCATATAAGGCAAAATAGCCCCACCCCATGGCGGCCATATTTTTGAACCAATCAACATGGCTTGAAGGAATCTGATAGAGGGTCACCCAAAGAACATTTCTACAAAATTATTTGAAAATCTGCTCAACACTTTCGGAGAAGAAGATTTGGCCAAGTGGTTAGTGAGAAGAAGTCGTTTAAAGGAAAAAGTTTACGCACGCACGCACGCACGACGGACAATTCGCCATGACATAAGCTCATCTGGCTTTCAGCCAGTGGAGCTAAAAACAAGAGGGCCATGATGGCCCTGGAATCGCTCACCTGATTTTTTTTTTACTTTAGCTATATAAGCCCTGCCCCCTGGCGGCCATAGTTTCCGACCAATCAACTTGGCTTGAAGGAATCTGATAGAGGGTCACCCTAGGAACATTTCTACAAAATTATTTGAAAATCGGCCTGACACTTTTGGAGGAGAAGATTTTTTAAGTTTTCACTATAGCCATATAATGCAAAATAGCCCTGCCCACTGGCGGCCATGTTTTTTGACCAATCAACATGGCTTGAAGCAATCTGAAAGTGGGTCACTTAGGGAACATTTCTACAAAATTATTTGAAAATCGGCCGGACACTTTCGGAGAAGATTTTTTAAGTTTTCACTATAGCCATATAAGGCAAAATAGTCCCGCCCCCCCTGGCGGCCATGTTTTTCGACCAATCAAATTGGCTTGAAGGAATCTGATAGAGGGTCATCCAAGGAACATTTCTATAAAATTATTTGAAAATCGGCCTGACACTTTCGGAGGAGAAGATTTTTTAAGTTTTCACTATAGCCATATAAGGCAAAATAGCCCTGCCCCCCTGGTGGCCATGTTTTTCAACCAATCAACATGGCTTGAAGGAATCTGATAGAGGGTCACTTAAGGAACATTTCTACAAAATTATTTGAAAATCGGCCAGACACTTTCGGAGAAGAAGATTTTTTAAGTTTTCACTCTAGCCATATAAGGCAAAATAGCCCCGCCCCCCTGGCGGCCATGTTTTTCGACCAATCAACTTGGCTTGAAGGAATCTGATAGAGGGTCACCCAAGGAACATTTCTACAAAATTACTTGAAAATCGGCCTGACACTTTTGGAGGAGAAGATTTTTTAAGTTTGCACTATAGCCATATAAGGCAAAATAGCCCCGCCGCTCCTGGCGGCCATGTTTTTCGACCAATCAACATGGCTTGAAGGAATCTGATAGAGGGTCACCCAAGGAACATTTCTACAAAATTATTTGAAAATCGGCCTGACACTTTCGGAGAAGATTTTTTAAGTTTTCACTATAGCCATATAAGGCAAAATAGTCCCGCCCCCCTGGCGGCCATGTTTTTCGACCAATCAAATTGGCTTGAAGGAATCTGATAGAGGGTCATCCAAGGAACATTTCTATAAAATTATTTGAAAATCGGCCTGACACTTTCGGAGGAGAAGATTTTTTAAGTTTTCACTATAGCCATATAAGGCAAAATAGCCCTGCCCCCCTGGTGGCCATGTTTTTCAACCAATCAACATGGCTTGAAGGAATCTGATAGAGGGTCACTTAAGGAACATTTCTACAAAATTATTTGAAAATCGGCCAGACACTTTCGGAGAAGAAGATTTTTTAAGTTTTCACTCTAGCCATATAAGGCAAAATAGCCCCGCCCCCCTGGCGGCCATGTTTTTCGACCAATCAACTTGGCTTGAAGGAATCTGATACAGGGTCACCCAAGGAACATTTCTACAAAATTACTTGAAAATCGGCCTGACACTTTTGGAGGAGAAGATTTTTTAAGTTTGCACTATAGCCATATAAGGCAAAATAGCCCCGCCGCTCCTGGCGGCCATGTTTTTCGACCAATCAACATTGCTTGAAGGAATCTGATAGAGGGTCACCCAAGGAACATTTCTACAAAATTATTTGAAAATGGGCCTGACACTTTCGGAGGAGAAGATTTTTTAAGTTTTCACTATAGCCATATAACGCAAAATAACCCCGCCCCCCTGGCGGCCATGTTTTTTTACCAATCAACATGGCTTGAAGGAATCTGATAGAGGGTCATCCAAGGAACATTTCCAAAATTATTTGAAAATCTGCCAACCAGTTTGGGAGAAGAAGAATTTTGAATTTTTTTCGGTTTCGTTGCCATGGAAATCAGAATTTTGCATGGATCCCAAAAATTTGAAGGAATTCTGGTGAGGTCATTGAGAGGACAAAAGGCGATCACAATAACTCACCTTGAGCAAGCTCAGGTGAGCTAAAAAGTAATCCCTAAGTGCCTACCATGCTACGCAGGGTGACACAAAAAGTAACACGTGTTATTTATTACCAGCTTAATGTCCTTCTTTTGTCAGTTAACATTCAGATACTAACAGTCACATTAGATTTAAAGTATTTTATTGTCAGTCTATAATGTCAAGTCTGTTTTTCTGCACATGTTATTTTCAGGTCATTGTCAGTGTGTAGTCATACCATCTTTGGCAAAAAAATCTTATCAGTCTATAACCATTTGTACCAACAGTCTGATGTCAGAAACTGGCAACAGACTGAAAGTCAGTTAGATGTCAGTGCAGTGTTAGCTAATTACCAGTTTATCGAAAGTGTGTTGCCAGAAACTGCTTTTCGTAAGGGTAAATTCAATTTAAAGCTAACATGTTTTTTGATCAATCAACATAGATTGAAGGAATCTGAGAGGGTAATCAAAGGAACATTTCTACAAAATTATTTTAACAAGAGGGCCATGATGGCCCTGGAATCGCTCACCTGATTTTTTTTTTCACTTTAGCTATATAAGCCTCGCCATCTGGCGGGCATAGTTTCCAACCAATCAACTTGGCTTTAAGGAATCTGATAGAGGGTCACCCTAGGAACATTTCTACAAAATTATTTGAAAATCGGCCGGACACTTTTGAAGGAGAAGATTTTTTAAGTTTTCACTATAGCAATAAAAGGCAAAATAGCCCCGCCCCCTGGCGGCCATGTTTTTTGACCAATCAACATGGCTTGAAGGAATCTGATAGAGGGTCATCCAAGGAACATTTCTACAAAATTATTTGAAAATCGGCCCAACACTTTTGGAGGAGAAGATTTTTTAAGTTTGCACTATAGCTATATAAGGCAAAAAAGCCCCGCCCCCCCTGGCGGCCATGATTTTCGACCAACCAACATGGCTTAAAGGAATCTGATAGCGGGTCATCCAAGGAATATTTCAACAAAATTATTTGAAAATCGGCCTGACACTTTTGGAGGAGAAGATTTTTTAAGTTTTCACTATAGCCATATAAGGCAAAAAAGCCCCGCCCCCCCTGGCGGCCATGTTTTTCGACCAATCAACATGGCTTCAAGGAATCTGATAGAGAGTCACCCAAGGAACATTTCTACAAAATAAGTTCAAAATCTGCCAACCAGTTAGGGAGAAGTAGAATTTTGAAGTTTTTTTCGTTTCGTTGCCATGGAAACCAGAATTCTGCATGGATCCCAAAAATTTGAAGGAATTCTGGTGAGGTCATTGAGAGGATGCTTTCTGTGAAGTTTCATCCCAATTGACCCACCGGTTACTGAGGAGAAGATGTTGAAGATTTTTTAAGTTTGCACTATAACCATAAAAGGCAAAATAGCCCCGCCCCCTGGCGGCCATGTTTTTGACCAATCAACATGGCTTGAAGGAATCTGATAGAGGGTCACCCAAGGAACATTTCTACAAATTGATTTGAAAATCGGCCTGACACTTTTGGAGAAGAAGATTTTTTAAGTTTGCACTATAGCCATATAAGGAAAAATAGCCCCGCCCCCCCTGGCGGCCATGTTTTTCAACCAATCAACATGGCTTGAAGGAATCTGATAGAGGGTCACCCGAGGAACATTTCTACAAAATTATTTGAAAATCGGCCTGACACTTTCGGAGGAGAAGATTTTTTAAGAATTTTGAAGTTTTTTCATTTCGTTGCCATGGAAACCAGAATTCTGCATGGATCCCGAAAATTTTAAGGAATTCTGGTGAGGACATTGAGAGGATGCTTTCTGTGAAGTTTCATCCCAGTTGACCCACCGGTTACAGAGGAGAAAATGTTGACGGACGACGGACGCCGGACATAGGGCGATCACAATAACTCACCTTGAGCACTTCGTGCACAGGTGAGCTAAAAATCAGCCAAATAATTTGGGAGAGGAAGAAGTGTTTTTTTTCTTTTGGTTGCCATGGAAACCAGAATTCTGCATGGATCCCAAACATTTGAAGGAATTCTGGTGAGATCATTGAGAGGATGCATTCTGTGAAGTTTCATCCCCATTGACTGACTGGTTACGGAGGAGAAGATGTTGTCGCACGCCGGACAAAAGGTGATCACAATAACTCACCTTGAGCTAAAAATAAATGCATTGAAAGCATTAAGGGGGGATCTTTTTCATACTTATGAAGGTCTGACAAATTTTCAGGCAGTCTGCCTTTTAGTGTTTTCTTTGATTTGGCTCTTTCTAGGATAATTGTCTATCGGAATGATGGAGTAATCAATGAATCAATATGATCAATACTAGACTGCAATTCATACACCAGAACTACAAGCTACTAAAATACCCTTTAGTCAGAACCTATGCCTATAAACCTTGGTTTGTTCAGTTTTATTTGGAATTCGTGAATGTTTTATTAGTATATCTCCCCAGCAGTTAAGCATACTCAATGAGTAACAAACCAGCACGAGGCTAAAAATGTGTCTATAGCTCTTGTAGCAAAGGATCTGGGGCTAGGCTGAAGGATGCAGGGGCTTAAATCACAATTTTACAGCTGACAAGAGCAGCTTTTAACAAGGCACAGTTAAAGTTGCCTAAAACATTTTTAAGTTTACCAATGTAGACGAACTTGCTGCATCTTTAGCAAACAACTTTTGAAAACATTGTGGCATTACAAGAAACTGCTCCTTCTGAATAATCTTTTTTTCCTTTTGCCACAATTCTTTCAAATCTATTCAATAAACCAATACAGTAATTATAATTTCTTGTATAGAGATTTTCAATATTTTTTACTTTAATTTTAACCCTTTCCCACCTGCATACGCATTTTGAAGCAATAACAGCAGACGACTTTCGAAAACATTGTAGCCAAAGGTGAAATTGCTCATGATGAGCAATTTCTCCTTTTGCCACAATGTTTTAAACTTTATTTAACAATAAAGCTATCTTTTATGGAGAACTTTCCGGGTTTTCAAAGTCGTCTGCTGCAGATTTGTTGTATGTGGGACAGGGCTTAATAACAGATTACCTGTAAAAGATGGTTATTCATGAAACTTATTCCGATAATCTCTACTTCTCAAAAAGAAATTGTCAAACTTTGTAAACCCTTTCCGACAATACAAGATGTTACCTTAGCGTTGTTATAACAATTCAACACAAGAGAAAGTTGATGCAAGGCTAAACATACACATAATGTTTTCATAAGGATTAATTCCAGGATTTTTGAAATTCCACATAGATCTACAAATTTCAGGATTTCTTTTGGTCAGGATTTTGGATGTTTTGTATTTGTCAAAAAAACCAACAAATTAATACATTTTGGGATTTAAATCTACATGCAATAAAAAGCTATTAAACCCTTTCCATGTCTGAAGCAACAATGAAAACCTTTAATCGCTTAAAACATTGAGAAAACGGTTAAATTGCTGAAGACATGAACTTCCTCCTTTTTAATACTAATTATTTCACAAGTAGACCACACTTGTAACAATATAACAGCTAAATTGTTTATCTAAATCGTTGATGCATACAATATATGTGGCAAGTATGAAATTAATTGGGTGCGAAAGAGCAGATTTTCTTTATTTCTAAATCTATTGTTTATCAGAGTTTGTTCTTCTCTTAATTTGTTTCAACATTTAATATCACATTATATTTAATCATTTAAGTGTGTAATATTAGCTATCTATCTGTAATAAGGTGTTTGAGCATTCTTTCGAAATGTTTACCCTCGTGTCAGGCTTCATCGAGTCGTAGTGTCAGACATCGAAGAAAGTGAATAAAAAATCAGGCAAAGCTTTAGTGCATGTTTTATTCCACTGCATTCGAGAGAGAAAAGCATTTCTATATTATCTTTCTTTCTCCTACATTCGACCCATGCATTCGTTTCGTGACGTTTAAGAAAAATCAATTTGTCGTGCGACATTTTTTGTCTGCATAACCTAGTCACTTTTCTAAGTTTACATGTACTTCCGGTTACTTCGCTTTGTTTACATTTTGGCAATATGAAACTAGGTCACAAACTGAGAAAAAGGCGTTTCGACGTTCACGACCGATAAACAGGCTTATATTTGAGACATATTTTCACAAATTATTTCTTATTTTTGTTTCTGTTACCAGTTTATGTTCATGGGAAACTATACAAGTGTGTGTGTGTCATTGTGCATATTCAGCCCATCGAATGAGAGTATGAGTGTAAGCGACGCAGGTTTTTGTTGTAAAATGTATCGCGTGCAAATCCAGCTTTTCATTGGTTATCGCACACACAGTAAGTACAGTAGTATATAGTAGCGTGTGCAAAATTTACAAATCTATGCGGGCGGTACTCGGTAGTGACGTAATCAACAGTTCTAGGTTAGAAACAGTTCATATTTTAGATATACACGAGTTAACATTATCAAATGAATTCTTCACAAATCAAGACATATTTTTGAACATGAAAATAACATTCAGTAAGTTAACATTACTATTGAAAGTAGAATTTGACGTGATTTTTATTTCAATATATCTCAATATTGACATATAGCAGTTGGTTGCAAGTCTAGCAGGGACCACATTTGTCTTCGTAAATAAGACAAAAACACTTAAATGCAAGTCAACAAAATGAAACTAAAAATACCTAAAACATCGAAATGTTTATTCCATTTTAGATGTGTCATTACTTAGTGTTTTTAAACAAACACAATTGTAATATGTTCAAAACATCTTAATGTGTTTCTTTCCAATAATTATCCCTCCTCCCATGTGATTTCCGAAAAGCTATTAAAAATAGAAGTCGCGGGCTTCTGCCCGGCGACTAATGAAGCTCACCAAAAGTTTTTTTCTTATAAATCCATTACCAAACAGGAACAGCTACCTTCCCACTAATTACAGACTACAGGCAGCCTAATACCAGACAATAGGCAATAAATATTCTTTCTTCTTGTCTTCTGTAAGACCCCTAACCCCATTAGCATGAAATTTTAAAATGTTTTTCTCAAAAAGACTAAACAGTCCTCACAATGCTTCAAGTTCAAAGGCAGTTCAATCCTTCAACAAATCTGCAGCTCTCTATAAATTAATTTATACTGATTGATAAGTGTTGAAAACAGTCGGGCAAAAGGAGAAATTGCTCATTATGAATAATCTCCTTTTTACCACGATGTTTTCAAAATGTGTCTGTTGCAAAGGCATTAAAGAGTGTATGTATGTGGATGAGGGTTAATTAACCCTTTCCCACATACAGACGCTTCCTGCCACCTCTGCAGCAGATGACTTTTGCCACGATGTTTTCAATAATATTCAACAATTGAACTTCCATTTATAGAGGTTTACTATATTTTAACCACATGTTTTCAAAGTTGTCTGTTGAAGATGTGTTGTATGTGGGAAAGGGTTAATTTAAGGGAAAACAGTGAAGTGAGACTTAGGGATGCCCAAGATACATGTAGTACTAAGGTGAACTACGCCTTACTTCTGGTGACCATAGATCTAAATTAACCCGGATTACCCCAATGGAAGTTTTGATACTTTTCCACTATTGATTGATTGATTTGGTGTTTTCACCACTTTCAACAACTTTTCAGTTTTATCACAAGTGTCCTGGGTAAGTTACCAGTACTACTGGTCCATTTATCCTGACACCAGTCTGTCAGCCGTAATGTAAACCATGCAACCCTGAGCGCCAAGGAGGGCAGCCACAACTTTTGAATTTTTTGTTTGGTATGGCCCAACCAGGGATCGAACCTCCCGCACCCCAGGTGGATGACGAGCGCTACCACTACCATATCGAGGCGGTTTCCATTATTGACATTGATAGACAGTTTAAAGGTTTGTGTTCATCTGGGAATGAAAGACTTGGACGGTGGGACCTAGGCTTAAGTCTTAGCTTATAAAAAGCTTTTCCACATACAATAAATCTCAAGCTGACAACAATGAAAACGGGCAAAAATATGAATTGACATCTATAAATGAGTATAACATCTGTGTAAAAAGGTTAAAAATGTGTAAGCTACTTATGTGCCATTTCAATTATTTGTTAATGATTCATCTAAATTAACTGATTGCATCCAGAAAGAACATTTCATAGTCAGAATCCGAAACTCAATCAATGTAGTATTGACTCGATCTAATTCTGGTAATGTACCAATCCAGATTACATGAAGAAAAAACCTTCTGATTGCCTCATGAAATCGACGATGAACAAACATAACTAATAATCATGCCAGGAAGATTTACAAACGTTATCTATTGATATTGAGGTATCGATATATGCTAGCTTTATCCATTTCCTGATATTCTATTCCTAGATACTTTAATGATGTAACACATCCAAAGTCAGAACAATACGCATTAATAGCCTTTAATTAAATTGAGCAAAACAGGGGAAATCTCTCTTCAAATGTTGTCTCCTATTGACTTATCAAAAAGGAGTTTTAGAAAGTTTTAGAAAGCAAAGGTTAGGTTTAGAAGAAACATGGTGATTTGAAGAATTACCAAAAAAAAAATGTAAAAGGAATGCTCAGCTGCTCTGACCGCCTTGGCAGAGCTTCAAATTTTCAATCAACATGACTTGAAGGTATCCAAAAGAGGTTCACCATTGGAACATTACTATAAACTTCAACTTTATTTCAGTTATATCAAGGCGACAGTTCACATATTCATGATCCCTGGGTAAATAAAACAATACTAAGCCTGGAAAAGGGCACTTCATTATGACCGTCTTGCCACAATTGGGGATCAAATCTGGGATGCCCGGATTCAAATCCCCGATGCTAACCACTGGACCGCGGCGGTTTCAAATTCTTTATTTGAAAATGTGCCTTATATATTCTGAGAAGAAGATTTTTAAAGATTAAACTTTAGCAATAAAGGGCATAGCTCTGCCCCCTTGCAGCAATATTTTTTGAACAATCAGGTCACCCTGGAAAAATATATATAATGAATTAAAAATCAGGCCAATTTTTCTAAGAAAATATATTTTTAAACGTTTTTACAAACAACATGGCTTGAAAGAATCTGGTAGATGGTCACCCAAGGAATATTTCTGAAAAAAAAATTGCTAATGATTCAAGCCGTTAAGGAGAAAAAAATTAAAGTTCCTTTTCCTTCCTTTGGTTGCCATGGAAATCAGAATTCTGTATGGATCCCAATGTTTTTAAGACATTTCGGTAAAAACATTGAGAGGATGCTACGTACTACCAATGATATTTTGTCACTTTTTGTCCAGTGGTTACAGACGAGAAGTTGTTGAAGCAAAAGACAGAGAAAGAACCATGACATAAGCTCACCAGATGAGCTAGGAAGTAGTACAGGTTCCATAGTAGAATGTACAGTAAGGAAGTAAAGGCTTTATCAAATTATGATACAACATCATTAAAAACAGGTGCACCGCAAAGCGGATGCATCCCCTCGGTATTCAAAGTCCAATTTTAACCTTGACCTTTAACCTATGACCTTAAAAATAAATAGGCTTCTAGACCTTGCCATATACTAACAGCATGAGGAAGATACAGCCCGGACAAGAAATTGCAGAAGGACAATGTTTGGCCCCCAAATTGTGACCTTGACCTTGGGAGTAGGTGGCTGGATGACGTGTATGACACAGTCTTCAATCAAGCCTTGCTATACATTTAGGCCTACAATACTTGTAACAGGGGGCCAATTAAAAGAAGAGGTCCAAGAGGGCCAGTATCACTCCACTGCAATGAGGCAAAAATTAAATCTCCAAACAGCCCCTGGTGGCAATTTTTTCGACCAATCACAGTGGCTTCAAGGAATCTCATAGAGTGTCACCCAAGGAACATTTTTGCACAATTATTTGAAAATCAGCCAAATAGTTTGGGAGGAGAAGATTTTTAAATTTTTCACTAAAGCCAATTTAAGGCCAACAGCCCTGCCCTCTGGCAGCCATATTTTAAGACCAATCAACATGGCTTGGTGTAAACTGATAGAGAGTCAAGCAAGGAACATTTCTACAAAATTATTTGAAAATCTGCCAGATACTTTTGGAGAAAAAGATTTTTTAAGTTTTCACTATAGCAATATAATGCAAAATAGCCCCGCCCTCTTGCGGACATGTTTTTCGAGCAATCAACATGGCTTGAAGGAATCTGATAAGAGGGTCACCCAAGGAACATTTCTACAAACTAATTTGAAAATCGGCCTTACAGTTTCGGAGGAGAAGATTTTTTATGTTTTCATTATAGCCATATAAGGCAAAATAGTCCACCCCCCTTGCAGCCATAGTTTTCGACTAGTTAACACAGCTTGAAGGAATCTGATAGAGGGTCACCCTAGGACAATTTCTACAAATTATTTTGAAAATCGGCCTGATACTTTCAGAGAAAAAGATTTTTTTTAAGTTTTCACTATAGCCATATACAGCAAAATAGCCCGGCCCCCCTTGGCGGCCATGTTTTTCGACCAATCAACATGGCATGAAGGTATCTGATAGAGGGTCATTCAGGGAACATTTCTACGACATTTTTGAACAAGAGGCCCAAAAGGGCCAGTATCGCTCCACGGCCAAGAGGCAAAAATCAAATCTCCAAACAGCCCTGCCCCATGGAGGCCATGTTTTTTACCAACCACCATGGCTTAAATGAATCTTGTAGAGTGTCACCCAAGGAATGTTTCTGCAAAATTATTTGAAAATCGGCCTGACACTTTCGGAGGAGAGGATATTTTAAGTTTTCACTATAGCCATGTAAAGCAAGATAGCCCCACCCCCTGGAGGCCATATCTTTCAGCCAATCAACATGGCTGGAAGGAATCTAGTCAGCCTAGGGACATTTCTACAAAATTATTTGAATATCAGCCAGATATTTTCGGAGGAGAAGATTTTTTAAGTTTTCTCTTTAGCCATATAAGGCAAAATATCCCCGCCCTCTGGCGGCTATGTTTTTTTACCAATCAACATGGCTTGAAGGAATCTGATAGAGGGTCACCCAAGGAACATTTCTACAAAATTATTTGAAAATCGGCTGAATACTTTCGGAGAAGAAGATTGTTTAAGTTTTCACTATAACTATATAAGGCAAAATAGCCCCGCCCCCTGGCGGCCATGTTTTTCAACCAATCAACATTTCTTGAAGGAGTCTAATAAAGGGTCACCCAAGGAACATTTCTACAAAATTATTTGAAAATCAGCCTGACACTTTCGGAGAAGAAGATCTTTTAAGTTTTCACTATTTTTTTCTTTTGGTTGCTATAGAAACCAGAATTATTGATGGATCAAAAATAAGAGGAATTTAAGAGAGGACATTGAGAGGATGCTTCCTATGAAGTTTCAACCAAATTGGCCAAGTGGTTAGGGAGAAGTAGTTGTATAAAGGAAAAAGTTAACGCACGCACGCACGCATGCACGCACGACGGACAATTCGCCATGACATAAGCGCCAGTGGAGCTAAAAACGGTCTGACTCTTTAGGAGGAGAAGACTTTTTAAGTTTTCACAAGTTTTTTCTTTCGGTTGATATGGAAACCAGAATGTGCATGGATCCAAACAATTTGAAGGAATTTAGGAAAAGACTCCTATGAAGATTCATCCTAATTGGCCAAGTGGTTAGGGAGGAGAAGTTGTTTGAAGGAAAAAGTTGATGCACGCACGGCGTACAATTCGCCATGACATAAGCTCAACTGACTTTTTGACAGTGGAGCAAAAAAGGGCCCAAGCTTAACATATACCATAACTCGCTAAAAAAGTGCCCGAGCTTAACATATACCCATAACTCTATCTTTTTCAGCTTATTAATGCTGAAATAAATAGTGCATGCAGTTATGCCAAAAAACTTATCCAAGACATTAATCCTTACAAAATTTCAATGTGCTCAAATTGAAAATGTGACTTCCAGAGTGTTAACAAGATTTTCCCTCAATTTAACCTTGTGACTTAGTTTTTGACCTGAGATGTCCCATGATTAAACTCAGCCTAGAAATCAGCAAGATAAACAAACTGAATAAGTTTCATGGGTTTGGATGACAATAGTGGCCTCTACAGTGCTAACTAGCAAATTAATGGCAGACAAAAGACGATCACAAAAACTCTCCATGAGCTAAAGAATAAATTGTTAATTAAATTTGTCATTCAAAGTTCTAATTGAAATTGTATATCATTCTGTTCTGTGTTCATACTGCAATTTTTAAACCTTTCCTTTACCCTGTCAATTCTGATTTTTTTTTAAAAAAGGTGTGATCCAGCATTTAATTTGGTAAATTCCTTAACCAATTCTAGGAATATCGAAATCAAAGGCAACAAGCAGTATATATACACAGCCTGGTCAGATGGCGCTGATGTGCAAACTGGTTAAATCAATTTCATTTTAACAATATCAAAAATATCATTAAAGTGTCTTTTTAACCCTTTTCTGACATCAAAACTATGTGTTTTTGATTGGCCTAATCTTTTCTATTATGTTTTTCCCCCTGATAAAGTTGTACGTTTTAAAATTCCTAAAACTACCTTTAGAAAATATTATGGAACAAGAGGGCCTGGACCGCTCACCGGATTTTTTTTTACTTTAGCGATATAAGCCCCGCCCCCTTGCGGACATAGTTTTCAACCAATCAACATGGCTTGAAGGAATCTGATAGAGGGTCACCCTAGGAATATTTCTACAAAATTATTTGAAAATCAGCCAAATAATTTCGGAGGAGAAGATTTTTTAAGTTTTCACTAAAGCCATATAAGGCAAAATAGCCCCGCCTTGTGGCTGCCTTGTTTTTCAACCAATCAACATGGCTTTAAGGAATCTGATAGTGGGTCATCTTACGAACATTTCTGCAAAATTATTTGAAAATCGGCTTAACACTTTCAGTAGAAGATTTTTTAAGTTTTCACTATAGCCATATAAGGCAAAACAGCCCCGCCCTGTGGCGGCCATGTTTTTCGACCAATCAACATGGCTTTAAGGGATCTGATAGAGGTCGCCCAAGGAACATTTCTACAAACTTATTTGAAAATCGGTCTGACACTTTCGGAGAAGAAGATTTTTTAAGTTTTCACTATAGCCATATAAGGCAAAATAACCGCGCCCCCAGCGGGCATGCTTTTTGACCAATCAACATGGTTTGAAGGAATCCGATAGAGGGTCATCCAAGGAACATTTCTACAAAATTATTTGAAAATCTGCCAACCAGTACAGGAGAAGAAGAATTTTAAAGTTTTTTTTGTTTCGTTGCCATGGAAACCAGAATTATGCATGGATACCAAAAATTTGAAGGAATTCTGGTGAGGTCATTGAGAGGATGCTTTCTGTGAAGTTTCATCCCAATTGACCCACTGGTTACTGAGGAGAAGAAGTTGACGCACAATGGACGCCGGACAAAAGGCGATCACAATAACTCAACTTGAGCACAAAGGTGAGCTAAAAGAAGAAAATGATCAGCATTGGTTTCTTTAACAAAATGTCATGTTCAAACTCCAGTTGATTTTATGCAAGACGATACATTCACTAAAATTTCTTGAAAAGATTCCCTTCGAATGAAAGCCGAAAATGATCTATTTCTCAAAACAACAGACTGTTTTTTATGTACCAATAAGACTTTATTGGTATTTAACATAGTAAAAATATAATAGCACATACGCAAGCAAGTCTGCTTTTCTTATTTTACATGCAGCTCATTTCTCCCGATCTAATTTGAATAAGACATAACTTTGTTTCCACAGACACAATCACAGTAATAGGTCATCCGGAAATGCTTTCCTACAACCAACAAATCTGCAACTTTGAAATCGTCAAGGTTTGAAAATAGAGAGTAATTTAAATTGATTAGCCAAAAATCACCCCATTTAATGAACAGCATCTTCAGTTTTATCAATGTTTTCATACCTTTCTCCGATATAGATTCCTTTTGATGCCTCTACAGCTTATAACCTGACAAAAAAGCTTGTATAAATCAACATTTTCCATTCTTGTCCAAACAATTGTAATCAGAGAAAACT
Organism: Serripes groenlandicus; assembly: GCA_031761405.1. Classification (NCBI taxonomy): domain Eukaryota; kingdom Metazoa; phylum Mollusca; class Bivalvia; order Cardiida; family Cardiidae; genus Serripes; species Serripes groenlandicus. The sequence goes on along the minus strand of JASEVX010000001.1, from coordinate 47,646,526 downwards.
TTTAATAGTTATATGAATGCCAACCCCACCCTCAAAATAAAGGAGATTAATTTTTGGGTAAGGTTACTTACTTTTATGTATCTCTGACCTTGATCTTTGACTGTGGTCTGCGACACGGATCTTGTCAAAGATCCAATGTCATTTAACCTTTGTGATAGAGCCAATGCTTATCAAGATTAGCATGCAAATTGTTGATACTTATTTATTATTCTCTGGTAAAGACTACTCCATAGCTATATGATAACTTATCTAAGACCAAGGATAGGGATAGGATAGGGAGTTCAACTTAAGTACAAGGATTAATAGCCAATTTACAAGACAACTTACTAACCTTCAAATATCACTCCTAGTCCACTACTGGGCTAAATATTCTATTATGGAAGATAGCCTAGGAACAATGTTGTGTGTCCTGGTATGAGAAAGTCATAGAACACATGGTTATGTGATTTCGCTGCTGTGATATAACTGAAAAACTATTGAAAGCGACCTTAAACTCCAATTATTCAACTAATTAATGAAGACCTGTCCCTCCCTCTTCCCTACCTTTCAGTCTGAGTAATTGAAGCTTTGTAAACAAGAGGCCCAAGAGGGCCAGTATCGCTCCACGGCCATAAGGCAAAAATAAAATCTCCAAACAGCCCTGCCCCGTGGTGGCTATTTTTTTTACCAACCACCATGGCTTAAAGGAATCTTGTAGAGTGTCACCAAAGGAATGTTTCTGCAAAATTATTTGAAAATATGCCTGACACTTTCGGAGGAGAAGATTTTTTAAGTTTTCACTATGGTCATATAAGTCAAAATAGCCCCGCCCTCTGGCGGCCATGTTTTTCGACCAATCAACATGGCTTGAAGGAATCTGATAGAGGGTCACCCAATGAACATTTCTACAAAATTATTTGAAAATCGGCTGAACACTTTCGGAGAAGAAGATGTTTTAAGTTTTCACTATAGCTATATAACGCAAAAAAGCCCCGCCCCCTGGCGGCCATGTTTTTCGCCCAATCAACATTTCTTGAAGGAATCTAATTAAGGTTCACACAAGGAACATTTCTACAAAATTATTTGAAAATCGGCCTGACACTTTTGGAGGAGAAGATTTTTTAAGTTTGCTCTTTAGCCATATAGGCAAAATAGGACACTTTTTGAGAAGAAGATTATTTAAGTTTTCACTATAGCTATATAAGGCAAAAAAGCCCCGCCCCCTGGCGGCCATGTTTTTCGCCCAATCAAAATTTCTTGAAGGAATCAAATAAAGGGTCACCCAAGGAACATTTCTACAAAATTATTTGAAAATCGGCCTGACACTTTCGGAGAAGAAGATTTTTTAAGTTCTCACTATTTTTTTCTTTCGGTTGCCATGGAAACCAGAATTTTGAATGGATCAAAAAAAATTGAAGGAATTTAGTAGAGGACATTGAGAGGATGCTTCCCATGAAGTTTCAACCAAATTGGCCAAGTGGTTAGGGAGAAGAAGTCGTTTAAAGGAAAAAGTTAACGCACGCACGCACGCACGACGGACAATTCGCCATGACATAAGCTCGACTGGCTTTCAGCCAGTGGAGCTAAAAATTGTATTGCCAGGGTAGTTTATTTAGTAACAAGAGGGCCATGATGGCCCTTGAATCGCTCACCTGATTTTTTATTTTTTTTTCACTTTAGCTATATAAGCCTCACCCCCTGGCAGCCATAGTTTCCGACCAATCAACTTGGCTTGAAGGAATCTGATAGAGGGTCACCCTAGGAACATTTCTACACAATTATTTGAAAATCGGCCAGATACTTTTGGAGGAGAAGATTTTTTAAGTTTTCACTATAGCCATATAATGCAAAATAGCCCTGCCTACTGGCGGCCATGTTTTTTGACCAATCAACATGGCTTGAAGGAATCTGAAATAAGGTCATCCAAGGAACATTTCTACAAAATTATTTGAAAATCGGGCCGACACTTTTGGAGAAGAAGATTTTTTAAGTTTGCACTATAGCCATATAAGGCAAAATAGCCCCCCCCCCTTGCGGCCATGTTTTTCGACCAATCAACATGGCTTGAAGGAATCTGATAGAGGGTCACCCAAGGAACATTTCTACAAAATCATTTGAAAATCAGCCTGACACTTTCGGAGGAGAAGATTTTTTAAGTTTTCACTTTGGCCATATAAGGCAAAATATCCCCCGCCCCCTGGCAGCCATGTTTTTCGACCAATCAACATTGCTTGAAGGAATCCGATAGAGGGTCACCCAAGGAACATTTCTACAAAATTATTTGAAAATCGGCCTGACACTTATGGAGGAGAAGATTTTTTAAGTTTTCATTATAGCCATATAAGGCAAAATAGCCCCGCCCCCTGGCGGCCATGTTTTTTGACCAATCAACATGGCTTGAAGGAATCTGATAGAGGATCACCCAAGGAACATTTCTACAAAATTATTTGAAAATCGGCCTGACACTTTTGGAGGAGAAGATTTTTTAAGTTTGCACTATAGCCATATAAGGCAAAATAGCCCCGCCCCCCCCTGGCGGCCATGTTTTTCGACCAATCAACATGGCTTGAAGGAATCTGATAGAGGGTCACCCAAGGAACATTTCAACTAAATTATTTGAAAATCAGCCTTACACTTTCGGAGGAGAAGATTTTTTAAGTTTTCACTATAGCAATATAAGGCAAAATAGCCCCGCCCCCCCTGGCGGCCATGTTTTTCGACCAATCAACACGGCTTGAAGGAATCTGATAGAGGGTCATCCAAGGAACATTTCTACAAAATTATTTGAAAATCTGCCAACCAATTTGGGAGAAGAAGAATTTTGAAGTTTTTTCGGTTTCGTTGCCATGGAAACCAGAATTTTGCATGGATCCCAAAAATTTGAAGGAATTCTGGTGAGGTCATTGAGAGGATGCTTTCTGTGAAGTTTCATTCAAATTGACCCACTGGTTACTGAGGAGAAGAAGTTGACGCACGACGGACGACGGACAAAAGGCGATCACAATAACTCACCTTGAGCAAAGCTCAGGTGAGCTAATAAAAGCTGTTGCAAATCATCAATAATTTGATACACAGAAAGGTTGATTTTATTGTGGTGTCCCTCAAAATGTCAAACAGTCTGTTTCAATGCAAATTTTATTCTGTATTCCGATTCTAAACCAGAGGCTCAAATAATTGAATTTCCATTCAAATTCTGACATGCACAAAACCCATTGGTTTCAAATGGTGGCATAAAGAGAACTGAAAAATAGCATCAAATTGTCGGTTCTTTACATTAAGGCTGTACTCTGCTTGCTCAAGATTCTCTGTGTTCTTTTCATGATGCATCATTCTATGTTTAGGACTAGGTAATTGATGTGTCTTTTACCGCAAATAATCTATTTAATTTAAGGTATATTTGAAAAGCACGTCAGCTGTATTACAGCAACAGTATTAAACTTACCATGATATTTGTTTATATGACTATGTAATTAATATTAGTGCACAGATAATCTCCTGTGCCTTGTCTATAAATGTTCCTACCATATGAACTGACATGCAATCAATACCTTCAGGAAAACAATGTGGCAGAGAGATAAAGCGGCAGAATAAATCTGCCAAATTCACTTGATATCAGACCATCAGTTTCAAAGGAGAACATATTTGGTCATATTGCCCCTTTTTGATGATGCAGCAACTTAGGTTACCAATTTAATTTAATTCTTTGTATAATTTTAAAGAGGGTCAGGTCACCAAAGGAATATTCCTTTTGTAGTTTGGCTGCAGTAGAATCAGTGGTTAACTAGATGTTGTTTACAGAAATTGTTAATGACAATGGAGGATGCATATCACACATCAACAGGGCACACAGGGTGATCACAAGAGCTACCTTGGGCAAAGGGTTGTGAAACCATGGTCTCATTCAAATGACATGAATTAAACTACATGTTGAATAAGAATATCCAATTATAGACTTTTAATTATGTCACACAGTCTGAGATCTAATTTAAGTATGTTGCAGAGTAAATGGATATGTCAATCATTCCCAGTAACAAATGTCTTTTGACATCCCTCAGTCAAGGCTGTTGACATTTGCCAACACAAGAGCTCTAGATAAGGCGACTATTTTTGTGTCCTAAAATTATTTCAAATTTTATTTAACCCAAAAACTCGAAGTTGTTGGTACGCAAAATAATTGTTGCAATGATTTTGTGTGGAAAAGACCCAATTTATTCCGACCTTATCCAGACCTCTGAATTGATATTCATAAAAAGTAACTGTAATTTATACATGAACACAAGAATTATGCGTAATTAAATGTCTCGCTGTCCCCTGCTTTGACTATCAATGCAAGTGTAAAAGACAAAAAGTAAAATAACAAAACTTTAACTTTCAGCTAAACACAATGGCTTTTAAACAAGAAATTCAAAAAAAAAAATACAAAGTTAAAATATACAAGAAATTCAAAAAAAAAAAATTGACCTATACGCAAGGTTCAAAAATACAAGAAATTCAAAAAAATAACAAAATACAAACGTTTTACCCCGAAACCTGTTTGATATGTTGAAGTACTTTATTTATGAAATGTGTGTTCAAAATTTGAAATTAATCCAACAAAATATGAAGTAGCTATGTCCATTTCTCAAAATCCACAAAAAATCAAGTGTTTTACCCCCAAAAAAGGTCACACTCAGCATCATCAGCATACAATGTGCAGAAGGGTATTTGATGTCACTATATTCCAAATATGAAAGCCCTAGTACCAGTACTTATTGAGAAAAGGAAAAAAAAAAAATCAAAACTTTAACGTTGAGCTTAACGCAAAATTGAAAAATCCAAGAAATGAAAAAGAAAAAAATCAAAGTGTTTGACCCAAAAACCTGTTTAATATGTTGAAGTACTTAATTTATGAAATATGTGTGCAAAATTTGAAATCAATCTAACAAACAAGAGGGCCATGATGGCCCTGGAATCGCTCACCTGATTTTTTTTTTCACTTTAGCTATATAAGCCCCGCCATCTGGCGGACATAGTTTCCAACCAATCGACTTGGCTTGAAGGAATCTGATAGAGGGTCACCCTAGGAACATTTCTACAAAATTATTTGAAAATCGGCCTGACACTTTTGGAGGAGAAGATTTTTAAAGTTTTCACTATAGCCATAAAAGGCAAAATAGCCCCGACCCCTTGTGGCCATGTTTTTTGACCAATCAACATGCCTTGAAGGAATCTGATAGAGGGTCATCCAAGGAACATTTCTACAAAATTATTTGAAAATCGGCCTGACACTTTTGGAGAAGAAGATTTTTTAAGTTTGCACTATAGCTATATACGGCAAAATAGCCCCCCGCCCCTGGCGGCCATAATTTTTGACCAATCAACATGGCTTAAAGGAATCTGATAGAGGGTCATCCAAGGAACATTTCTACAAAATTATTTGAAAATCAGCCTGACACTTTTGGAGAAAAAGATTTTTTAAGTTTTCACTATAGCCGTAATTAAGGCAAAAAAGCCCCGCCCCCCTGGCGGCCATGTTTTTCGACCAATCAACATGGCTTCAAGGAATCTGATAGAGAGTCACCCAAGGAACATTTCTACAAAATAAGTTCAAAATCTGCCAACCAATTTGGGAGGAGAAGAATTTTGAAGTTTTTTTCGTTTCGTTGCCATGGAAACCAGAATTCTGCATGGATCCCAATAATTTGAAGGAATTCTGGTGAGGTCATTGAGAGGATGCTTTCTGTGAAGTTTCATCCCAATTGACCCACTGGTTACTGAGCAGAAGATGTTGAAGATTTTTTAAGTTTTCACTATAACCATAAAAGGCAAAATAGCCCCGCCCCCTGGCGGCCATGTTTTTCAACCAATCAACATGGCTTGAAGGAATCTGATAGAGGGTCACCCAAGGAACATTTCTACAAAATTATTTGAAAATTGGCCTGACACTTTTGGAGGAGAATATTTTTTAAGTTTGCACTATAGCCATATAAGGCAAAATAGCCCCCCCACCCCTGGCGGCCATGTTTTTCAACTAATCAACATGGCTTGAAGGAATCTGATAGAGGGTCACCCAAGGATCATTTCTACAAAATAATTTGAAAATCGGCCTGACACTTTCGGAGGAGAAGATTTTTTAAGAATTTTGAAGTTTTTTTCATTTCGTTGCCATGGAAACCAGAATTCTGCATGGATCCCAAAAATGTTAAGGAATTCTGGTGAGGACATTGAGAGGATGCTTTCTGTGAAGTTTCATCCCAGTTGACCCACCGGTTACAGAGGAGAAAATGTTGACGGACGACGGACAACGGACGCCGGACATAGGGCGATCACAATAACTCACCCTGAGCACTTCGTGCACAGGTGAGCTAAAAATGAGGATGTTATGACCAATTCTCAAAGTCAACCAAAAACCACCAAAATCATGTTTTTTACCCCAAAAATATGGTCACACTCAGTATCTTTAGCATACAATGCAAAGAAGGGTATAAGATGTAACTACATTCGAAAAAATGAAAGCCCTAGTACCAGTACTTATTCAGACAAGAGGGCCATGATGGCCCTTGAATCGCTCACCTGATTTTTTATTTTTTTTTCACTTTAGCTATATAAGCCTCGCCCCCTGGCAGCCATAGTTTCCGACCAATCAACTTGGCTTGAAGGAATCTGATAGAGGGTCACCCTAGGAACATTTCTACAAAATTATTTGAAAATCGGCCAGATACTTTTGGAGGAGAAGATTTTTTAAGTTTTCACTATAGCCATATAATGCAAAATAGCCCTGCCTACTGGCGGCCATGGTTTTTTTACCAATCAACATGGCTTGAAGGAATCTGAAAGTGGGTCATCCAAGGAACATTTCCACAAAATTATTTGAAAATCAGGCCGACACTTTTGGAGAAGAAGATTTTTTAAGTTTGCACTATAGCCATATAAGGCAAAATAGCCCCGCCCCCCCTGGCGGCCATGTTTTTTGACCAATCAACATGGCTTGGAGGAATCTGATAGAGGGTCACCCAAGGAACATTTCTACAAAATCATTTGAAAATCAGCCTGACACTTTCGGAGAAGATTTTTTAAGTTTTCACTATAGCCATATAAGGCAAAATAGCCCCGCCCCCCTGGCGGCCGTGTTTTTTGACCAATCAACATGGCTTGAAGGAATCTGGTAGAGGGTCATCCAAGGAACATTTCTACAAAATTATTTGAAAATCTGCCAACCAGTTTGGGAGAAGAAGAATTTTGAAGTTTTTTTCGTTTCGTTGCCATGGAAACCAGAATTCTGCATGGATCCCTAAAATTTGAAGGAATTCTGGTGAGGTCATTAAGAGGATGCTTTCTGTGAAGTTTCATCCCAATTGACCCACTGGTTACTGAGGAGAAGATGTTGAAGATTTTTTAAGTTTTCACTTTGGCCATATAAGGCAAAATAGCCCCCGCCCCCTGGCGGCCATGTTTTTTGACCAATCAACATGGCTTGAAGGAATCTGATAGAGGATCACCCAAGGAACATTTCTACAAAATTATTTGAAAATCGGCCTCACACTTTTGGAGGAGAAGATTTTTTAAGTTTGCACTATAGCCATATAAGGCAAAATAGCCCCGCCCCCCCTGGCGGCCATGTTTTTCGACCAATCAACATGGCTTGAAGGAATCTGATAGAGGGTCACCCAAGGAACATTTCTACAAAATTATTTGAAAATCGGCCTTACACTTTCGGAGGAGAAGATTTTTTAAGTTTTCACTATAGCCATATAAGGCAAAATAGCCCCGCCCCCCCTGGCAGCCATGTTTTTCAACCTATCAACACGGCTTGAAGGAATCTGATAGAGGGTCATCCAAGGAACATTTCTACAAAATTATTTGAAAATCTGCCAACCAATTTGGGAGAAGAAGAATTTTGAAGTTTTTTCGGTTTCGTTGCCATGGAAACCAGAATTTTGCATGGATCCCAAAAATTTGAAGGAATTCTGGTGAGGTCATTCAGAGGATGCTTTCTGTGAAGTTTCATCCAAATTGACCCACTGGTTACTGAGGAGAAGAAGTTGACGGACGACGGACGACGCACGACGGACGACGGACAAAAGGCGATCACAATAACTCACCTTGAGCAAAGCTCAGGTGAGCTAAAAAGTTAAAAAAATGTAACTTTAACGTTGAGCTAAACGCAAATAGTTGACGCCGTCGCCGTCGCCAGAAAAGCAACACCTTAGTCTCGCTTTCGCAACTTCGTCGCAGCGAGACAAAAAACAGGACTATATGATGATCTTATATCACACACCTTATTAAATAGAACTTCAATGTCAATTTATTATAAAGGAATCTACTTTTAAGTCTCATATTTGCCTGATGTAGTTATCGTTTGGTGTGACCCAGGTTTATACTGATGACCTTTAGTACATTGACTATAATATACACTATATATTGCTGTTATATACATATGAGGAAAACCCACCCCTCATCTGGTGGCCATAATTTTCAATTGATAAGAAGAATTTGAACGTTACACTGGGATCATTTGTGCCAAATTATTTACAAATCGGTCCAGTACTTTTAGACAAGAATAACAACCAGTATTCCATGGAATTCCTTTCTTTGAACAATTTTGAATGAGGACCACCTAAGGAACATTGGTTAACCCTTACCCTCATATAGACACTTTCTGACGCCTCTGCAGCAGACGGCTTTTTGAAACAAGAGGGCCATGATGGCCCTTGAATCGCTCACCTGATTTTTTATTTTATTTTTCACTTTAGCTATATAAGCCTCGCCCCATGGCAGCCATAGTTTCCGACCAATCAACTTGGTTAGAAGGAATCTGATAGAGTGTCACCCTAGGAACATTTCTACAAAATTATTTGAAAATCGGCCAGATACTTTTGGAGGAGAAGATTTTTTAAGTTTTCACTATAGCCATATAATGCAAAATAGCCCTGCCTACTGGCGGCCATGTTTTATGACTAATCAACATGGCTTGAAGGAATCTGAAAGTGGGTCATCCAAGGAACATTTCTACAAAATTATTTGAAAATCGGGCCGACACGAGAAGAAGATTTTTTAAGTTTGCACTATAGCCATATAAGGCAAAATAGCCCTGCCCCCCCCCCCCCCCCCTGGCGGTCATGTTTTTCGACCAATCAACATGGCTTGAAGGAATCCGATGGAGAGTCACCCAAGGAACATTTCTACAAAATTATTTGAAAATCTGCCAACCAGTTTGGGAGAAGAAGAATTTTGAAGTTTTTTTCGTTTCGTTGCCATGGAAACCAGAATTCTGCATGGATCCCTAAAATTTGAAGGAATTCTGGTGAGGTCATTAAGAGGATGCTTTCTGTGAAGTTTCATCCAAATTGACCCACTGGTTACTGAGGAGAAGAAGTTGACGCACGACGGACGACGGACGCCGGACAAAAGGCGATCACAATAACTCACCTTGAGCAAAGCTCAGGTGAGCTAAAAATAGTGAGGAACATTTCTACAAAATTATTTGAAAATCGGCCTGACACTTATGGAGGAGAAGATTTTTTAAGTTTTCATTACAGCCATAAAAGGCAAAATAGCCCCGCCCCCTGGCGGCCATGTTTTTCGACCAATCAACATGGCTTGAAGGAATCTGATAGAGGATCACCCAAGGAACATTTCTACAAAATTATTTGAAAATCAGCCTGACACTTTTGGAGGAGAAGATTTTTTAAGTTTGCACTATAGCCATATAAGGCAAAAGAGCCCCGCCCCCCCCTGGCGGCCATCTTTTTCGACCAATCAACATGGCTTGAAGGAATCTGATAGAGGGTCACCCAAGGAACAATTCTACAAAATTATTTTAAAATCGGCCTTACACTTTCGGAGGAGAAGATTTTTTAAGTTTTCACTATAGCCATATAAGGCAAAATAGCCCCGCCCCCCCCTGGCGGCCATGTTTTTCAACCAATCAACACGGCTTGAAGGAATCTGATAGAGGGTCATCCAAGGAACATTTCTACAAAATTATTTGAAAATCTGCCAACCAATTCGGGAGAAGAAGAATTTTGAAGTTTTTTCGGTTTCGTTGCCATGGAAACCAGAATTTTGCATGGATCCCAAAAATTTGAAGGAATTCTGGTGAGGTCATTGAGAGGATGCTTTCTGTGAAGTTTCATCCAAATTGACCCACTGGTTACTGAGGAGAAGAAGTTGACGCACGACGGACGACGGACGCCGGACAAAAGGCGATCACAATAACTCACCTTGAGCAAAGCTCAGGTGAGCTAAAAATAGTGACAAATGAAGATATTGCTCAAAACGAGCAATTTCTCCTTTTGCCACAATGCTTTCCACTTTTAGTCATAGGTTATCCATTCAATTAAAGAGATTTTCAATTTGTTGACAAAATATGTTCAAAGTCGTCTGCTGCAGAATTGTCGTATGAGCGAAAGGGTTAACCCTTTCCCTCATATAGACGCTTTCTGACGCCTGCCTCTGCAGCACACAGCTTTTTGAAAACAAAGTGACAAATGAAGAAATTGCACAAAACGTGCAATTTCTCCTTTTTCCACAATGTTTTCAACTTTTAGTCGTAGGTTATCCATTCAATTATGGAGATTTTCTATGTTTTGACAAAATATGTTCAAAGTCGTCTGCTGCAGAATTGTCGTATGAGGGAAAGGGTTAAGGGAGACAAGTTCTTTGTAGGAAAATGTGAAAAGGAGGACAGAAATGAGGACAACAACAATAAAGGGTGAATGATCACAATAGCTCCACAAATACTTTATGCTCAGGTGAGCTCAAAAGAACATACAAATAAAGCTTTGTAACAAGAGTGAGCTTAAATATGAATCTTATCTAATAATATTGATACGTCACTATCAGACACTTCCAGTCCTACTCCAGTCTTTCCCTTTATTTGATACGCGTACGCTTGTTTTTAGAGTCATCCATTTTCAAAAATGTTCTTGAAAAAATATTCACCATACATGATGAATATAGCTTTAACCCTTTCCCTCATACGACAATTCTGCAGCAGACGACTTTTGAACGTATTTTGTCAAAACATAGAAAATCTCAATAATTGAATGGATAACCTATGACAAAAAGTGGAAAACATTGTGGCAAAAGGAGAAATTGCACGTTTTGTGCAATTTCTTCTTTTGTCACTATGTTTTCAAAAAGCCGTCTGCTGCAGAGGCGTCAGAAAGCGTCTATATGAGGGAAAGGGTTAAAGGCTGTCAGAAAAGGAGGAATGGCGCATTATAAGCAATTTCTCCTGTCCTCTCAACAGGCTGCTTCTCCCAATACTTAATCCCTGTGCTGAAGATAATTGATGCTGTGTGCGATGACATACATCAATCATCTTAGAGAATGTAAGGCAAGCCAGGATTCCAATTATGAGACCCCTCAACAGTCTTTTACCAAATTCAAACTCAAGGTAAAACTCTGTACCAAAATAATTTTTGTAATTTTCACGATACCACAAACTTTCCATCTGTATGTTTTCAAAGCAGACAATCAAATGTCATATCAGGTAAATAGATAACAGACCATGGACTATTTTAATTTGACATGCAGACTGCTTCCTAAACAAGGCAAAAGAAATAATTCTGTACCAAAATAATTTTTGTAATTTTCACGATACCACAAACTTTCCATCCGTATGTTTTCAAAGCAGACAATCAAATGTCATATCAGGTAAATAGATAACAGACCATGGACTATTTTAATTTGACAAGCAGACTGCTTCCTAAACAAGGCATAAGAAATAATTCTTAACCCTTTCCAACATACAACAAATCTGCAGCAGACGACTTTGAAAATATCTAGGCAAAAACACAGAAAATCTCTATAAATGAAGGTTAAATTACTGAGAAAAGTTGAAAACATTGTGGCAAATGGAGAAATATAGGATCCATCATGAGTTTTCTTTGGAGATCAAGATTTCTTAAATGAGTCTAGAAAATGACGGTTATTAACCGAGCCTCTTGGCGAGGTTAATAACTCTCTTTTTCGAGACGAATTTAAGAAATCTTCTCCAAAGAAAAACGAGTGATGGATTCTTTTTATCACCTAAACAGTGTGTTTTAATGAAAAATATTGACAACATCAAAACAAAGACCGAATAACATATTCTTCATAAGAACTTGTGATTCACCGCATAAAAAAGTAGTCCTCATCATTTTTCAATAAGAAGAAAAAAAAAAACAATGTATTAAACAATTAAGACTCGTTATTTATTCAAAATAACGTATTATTGCATTTTTCAATGGGTAAAATTTAACAACTTAACAATAAACATAATAAAGATAAAGGTCAAAATGACGTCATCAGTAGTCATGTGTATGACGTGTTTTTGTTATCACACGTGTATGATAACGTTGTTCCGTGATTTGTTCTCAACTTGAAAATAAGGGTATTTATGTGATAAATTCTCCTTTTGTCACAAGGTTTTTAAAGTACGTCTGCTACAGATGCGTCAGAAAGCATCTATACATGGGAAAGGGTTAACAATATGAAGCTCTATCACAACCAAGAGAGAATCATTCTTAGGCTATCATCTTGAATCAAGGCTAGCGGGCACAGTAAACCGTGAGGAATAAACAGAGACGTTTGACATTTACAAAGAGAGAACAAATCAATACAGCGAGCAGATATAACATTATAAATTATATTTACTTGACAGCTGTATGATATACTGCATTCAAGTGCGATTTCTATCCAACCTGTTTTTCTCATTCCAAGTTTGGCATTGATTCTACCTTAAGTTCATTACATACAATCTCAATCTTCATGAGACAATTTTGAAAACATCTAGTAAACAAGAAACCGCTGAAGCCGGTAAGGCCGGATTGTCGGCAATTTGACCTTGAAAATCAACGAACCAATGTCAAGGTCAAAGTAACCATAGAAATCAATAGAACTTGTTACTGGTTACCTCCAGGCAAAGTTTCAAGTTTGTAACCCTTTCCAGTGCTGCAATTTTGCCTCAACCTGAAACTTTAACCAAAATGTTGACGGACAGACAGACAGACGAACATACGGGCAGACACCGCCAAACTAAAGACCGGAATTGCTAGAGCAATCCGGCCAAAAATATTAAAAACGTCTATAAATAAAAGAATAGTTGTTGAATAGTTGAACAAATTGTTGCAAAAGTTGTCTACTACAGAGACGTCTACTACAGAGACGTCAGAAAAGCGACTGTTTGTGGTCATACAGGTTATTACAAAACAATTTCTTTCTGCAAGAAGTTGCATGGACAATCTGTAAAACATTAATTTCACATTAGGGGGCAAAGCAGCCCTTGTTTTATTTTTAACAACCTATACACTTTCCATTATGTTTTTATGAGCCATGTTATTCCGAAAACGGGTTTTGTTGCACCCCTCTTATGTTGTCAAAATTAACCCTATTCCATAGAAAGCAGACAACCATTAAAACATTTGTGCAAAAATTTAGTAAAATCTCTGAAAATGAATAATTGTTGAAACAAGAGGGCCATGATGGCCCTGGATCGCTCACCTGATTTTTTTTTTTTTCACTTTAGCTATATAAGCCCCGCCCCCTGGTGGCCATAGTTTCCGACCAATCAACTTGGCTTGGAGGAATCTGATAGAGGGTCACCCTAGGAACATTTCTAGAAAATTATTTGAAAATCGGCCTGACACTTTTGGAGGAGAAGATGTTTTAAGTTTTTATTATAGCCATTTAAGGCAAAATAGCCCCGCCCCCCCCTGGCGACCATGTTTTTCGACCAATCAACATGGCTTGAAAAATCTGATAGAGGGTCATCCAAGGAACATTTCTACAAAATTATTTGAAAATCGGCCTCACACTTTTGGAGGAGAAGATTTTTTAAGTTTTCACTATAGCCATATAAGGCAAAATAGCCCCACACCCTGGCGGCAATGTTTTTCGACCAATCAGCATGGCTTGAAGGAATCTGATAGAGGGTCATCCAAGGAACATTTCTACAAAATTATTCGAAAATCGACCTGACACTTTAGGAGGAGAAGATTTTTTAAGTTTTCACTATAGCCATATAAGGCAAAATAGTCCTGCCCCCCCCCCCCCCCCACCCCCCCTGGCGGCCACGTTTTTCAACCAATCAACATGGCTTGAAGGAGTCTGATAGAGGGTCATCCAAGGAACATTTCTACAATTTTTTTTGAAAATCTGCCAACCAGTTTGGGAGAAGAAGAATTTTAAAGTTTTTATCATTTCGTTGCCATGGAAACCAGAATTCTGCATGGATCCCAAAAAATTGAAGGAAATCTGGTGAGGTCATTGAGAGGATGCTTTCTGTGAAGTTTCATCCCAATTGACCCACTGGTTACTGAGGAGAAGAAGTTGACGCACGACGGACGACGGACAAAAGGCGATCAAAATAACTCACCTTGAGCAAAGCTCAGGTGAGCTAAAAAGTTGTAAATATCATGGAAATAGTAGCAATTGCTCACTATTAGCATTTTTTCCTATGTCACATTGTTATCAAAGACCTGACTGGGAATCAAATCCTGGTCTCCTACTTACATGTTGGATGCTAGTAGACCACTGCACAACCAAGGTATGTTACACAGCTTACTTTTTCCCTCATATATAACAAATCTTCAGTGGACAACTTTAATACATCCAGGAGAAAATCTGCAAACTCATGAGATGTTTGTCAACTGATTGACACATTGTTAGGAACATGTTTAAGGTCATTGTTACTTTGACCAATTAACCTCCAAGTCAATAGTCATCTACTGGACGACCAATTAACCTCCAAGTCAATAGTCATCTACTGGACGACCAATTAACCTCCAAATCAATAGTCATCTACTGGCCATGCCCTACCTCCCTGCTGTATAAGAGACCTTAGGGCAAGCATTCTGCAGTTATCAATTGGACAAGCTTTTTGTGATCATGACCTTGACCTTTGTCAGGATGGCCTCAAAATTGACTGTTCAAGTCCAATCTTCCTGCAGAGTTCTACAGTTATCAATCAGAGAAGCATTTTGTATTCAAAGGTCAATGACCTTGACCCTTGAACAGATGACCTCGAAATCAATATGGGACATCTACTGGTCATGCCTAGCCCCTCTGCCAAGTGAGTACTGTAGGTCAAATCATTATCCAGTTATTAATTGGACAAGATTTGGTCTACTTACTGACAGACCAACCAATATGTGCAGTATTATACAACTATACATATTGAAAAGACTTGAAAACATTCTGGCAAAAGGAGAAATTGCTCATCTTGATCATATCTCTTCTTGTCTTCTTCTTCTAAAAAAAGTCTGCTACAGATGCGTCAAAATTCGCTGCAACTGACTAAAAATTGCACTGAGTCAGGTATTTATGGCTATCAACTGGTTGAAACAAGCAGAAGAGTTGAACAATGACAAAGGCTAAAATCAGCTGTCTCTTGATTGAAAAGACAAAACCGTTACCTATTATATGGAGTGTGAAAGAAGATAACAGGTCTCAGGTCATTCACATCCTGATAAAACACATTGTCTTACACACTTTACCCCATATTACCCTTTCTGTAGCAGACGAAAATATCATGGTAACAATATGGAATTATCCCCATAAATAAAAGCTTAATTGATTAGGGAATAAAATTGAAAACATTGAGGAAAAGGAGAAATTATTTTTCCTTTTGCCTGAATGCATTCAAAAGCTACCTGCAGCAGATGCAACAAATACATCTGCAAGTGGGACAGGCCTATAGCAAACAATGATTTACATTTTTAGCAGACAACACTTCAAAACATTCTGGGAATAGGTGAAATTACTCAAAATGATTGAATCATTCCAATGTTAATCTCAGATAAACTATATCGTGCTTTAGACAACTTTAAACTTTTTCTTCTTTGCATAACTTTAACAAGAGTGCCAGTGCCGCCACAAAATATAAAGATCAAGATTGGTCCTTTTAATTTTAGCATGTCTGTATACATAAGCTCAAAATGAAGTCTGTGAAACCAGTTAGCTTAGCTGGAAGAGACAGGGACCTGAGATCATGGTTGCCTGGGTAGTAGGTTCGATCCCTGCAGGGGCAGCCGGGTGTTTCCTTGAGCAAAACAGTTTATCCACACTTGTTCAGAGTTGAAAGTCTTACTCTGCTTACCAGCCTAGCTGACTTTGGTATTAACTAAAGAAAATAGGATACATAATATAAACAGAGATAGAACCCTATAGAGGCTTCCGATATGAAAGTAGGTCAAATGGCAGTGTCGATATGTATCCTTTTTTCCTTCTGAGCATAACTCTTGCAAAAATCACTCTTCCGGATAATCCCTGCTTTATGCACTTCTACCTGTTTGGAAACTTGAGTTGCGTTCTGAAGTGAATATGCTATAGAGACCAAGTTTCGAAAGGCTTAACTTTTGCAAAAATTGCTGAACCGTAAATCCCTGCTTCATGCACATCTACCCATTATAGTAATGATATTGACCAAGTTTTGAAAAGATTCAGTCAGAAACGTAGGAAGAGTTGCGTTCACAAGCCGCAATATCAATCAGCTACAGAGACTAATTTTACAAGGGACATAAATCTTGCAAAAATCAGTGAACCGGAAAATCGCCGCTTCATGCACATCAACCCATTATAGTCATGACATTGACCAAGTTTTGAAAAGATTCGGTCAGAAACATAGGAAGAGTTCGTTCACAAGGCTGCAATATCAATCAGCTACAGAGACTAAGTTACAAGGGACATAAATCTTGCAAATATCAATGAACCGGAAAATCGCCGCTTCATGCACATCTACACATTATAGTTATGACATTGACCAAGTTTTGAAAAGATACGGTCAGAAACGTAGGAGAAGTTGCGTTCACAAGAAATGGACGGAGAAGATGACGCCAATATACGACCGCCTCCGGCGGCGTATAAAAAGTCAATGACAAGTCTAGCTAGATAAGGTACTCATCCTTCGCTTCAGATGCATCAATATTGTGGGTAAAGGGGTTAAGCCTCCTGCCTCATATTGTAAAATTTAGTAATAACAAGAGCTGTCCGTAAGATGGCAAGCTCGACTATTCCACCGCTTAACCAGAATTTACAAGTCAAAGGGCCATTATTTGCATTTCAAGCATGATAGAGTTATCTTATTAGTCGCCGGGCAGAAGCCCGCGACTTCTATTTTTAATAGGTTTTCTGAAATCACATGGGAGGGGGGATTATTATTAGAAAGAAACACATTTAGATGTCTTGAACATATTACAATTGTGTTTGTTTAAAAACACTAAGTAATGACACATCTAAAATGAAATAAATATTCCGATGTTTTAGGTATTTTCAGTTTCTTTATTTTGACTCGCATTTATGTTTTTTTGTTTTATTTACAAAGACAAAACAGTCCCTATTAGCTAGACTGGTAAGGTTTATTTTACACTACATAATCAAAAGTCGATAACTACAAACCTTTACGTCACAGTCTAATTTGTTTACTTACGCGCACCTGCCTGACTCGCGAATACCAACTGCGTAGATCAATCTCCTTTGCAGAGAGCCGCTCTTTACACTCACTTACAAATAGTAAATTATAGGTGATTTAAAATGTTTATTTGGTTCGAAACAAATGAAGAAAAGAACAAACCGAGATAAAAACTGGTTTAAATGGAAAAATGACTTTGAACGAACACTCTCTGCCTATAAAGAGAGTTTCAAGAACGACACCTCTGCGAATAAGAAAGAATTTGGTCTTTCGTACAAAATTATTTCGTTCTTGACAATTTTAAATATGTCATTTAATTCCCTAAAGGCATATATTGCTTCCGATCTGCATATTGGTATGCATCATTGACACAAGGGCGCTCATCATAATATAATTTTAAAACATGAGTAGTTTGTTGTTTTCATTATAAAAAAGGAAGGAAAGAATTAAAATAAATTAACATGTTGTAGGGCTAAGTTTATGTTCGAAATTAAGTTTAAATTATACAACAATTTCAATGAGATTTAACTGTTTAGTTGATATTATATTTCGAAGGTGGTCTAATTTATAAATATTGGACTACATTTCAACATTTGTTAAAGTATGATATAATTAGGATGCTAAGCTAATATCATTTTGAGAAAAAGAGAAAACTCATGTCTTCAGCGATTTAACCCTTATCTCATTGTTTTAAAAGTAGATTGCTGCAAAGGTGTCCACTGTTGACTTTAATAGAGGAAAGGTAAAATGACGTGCTATTGCATGCAAATCCTAAATTATCTGTTTTGTGGTTTTATTGAAAAAATAATAAAATTCAAATATTCTGACAAACATCTTGAAAAGTGTATGTGGAATTCACAAATCTTATAATTATTCCTTAATGAAAGCACTGTATACATACTAAGACTAATGATTGGCAAGATTACTCATTTCCATTACTGTTTATGATCAATAATTAGTTGGTTGTGTGTATGGTCAACCTACTTTGGAATGGAGATTGATCACAAACAATGAAAGGCTTCAATTATCATTCACTTCGTTGACAGAAAAATGCAAGTTATGATACATTTTCACTTGACCCCACCCCTGATGTTCCAATATGCCCCTCAGTTGATAACTGTTTATTCAACTACTATAATGTTAGTGTTATGCATTACTGCACTATGGATATCCGGCGACATTGATGCGTTGCATCAACTTTCTCTTGTATAATGGTTGAGAAGAGTTGTATAAAGTTTAAATGCAATGCATCAAGTAGTTACTGAGATATGGTCTCTTAATGTAGTTACAGGCAAAACTTTAATTAGAATTTCTAAGTCATAAAAGGGCAATAATTTGCAGTAAATGCAGGAAAGAGTTATCTTACTTAATTATTGATATAGGTGTGATGATTAGAAAGGGTTGTGTAAAGTTTGATTGCAATGCATCAAGTAGGGATTGAGATATGGACTCTTAATGTAGTTGCATGTAAAACTTTAACCAAAATATCTAAGTCCAAAGGGCCATAATTTGCATTAAATGCAGGATAGAGTTATCTTACTTGATTAATTATAGAGCCGTGGTAGTTGGGAAGCCTTGTAAAAAGTTTTAATGCAATACATTCATTAGTAACTAAACTATGGTGTAATATATCTACTTGCATGCAAAACCTTAACCAATGTGTGACGCCAACGCCGACACCGACGCCAGGGTGAATATAATAGCTCTCATATTCTTCGAATAGTCAAGCTAAAAAGGTAAGCAGTGCAGATCAAGATTCATCTGCAAGTACAACATTGTGTAGACTGAAACAAATCTACAGGGGTTGCATAGAGGATTTGAAGTCCTACATTAGAGAATAATGAATGAATGTATATTGTTTTATGGCGCATCGACAGCTAAGGTCATTTAGCGCGCAATTAAATTTAATTATTCATGATACCTGGGTAAACAAACCAGTACTAGGCTAGAAAATGTGCCTTGCCCAAGGGCACTCCACCATGACTGTAGTGCCGCGACTGGGGATCGAACCCGGGACAACCGGTTTCGAAATCCCCGACGCTAACCACTCGACCACAGCAGATTCCTACATTAGAGAATAAAGTATCTCATAGGGGTGACTATTGAGCCCAAAAATCACTATTGCGATAGTATTGATATTCAGAAAGTACTATTGCAATAGTTCAACTATTGCACACTTAATATTGCGATGCATTGCAATACTATTACTTTTATTGTAATGTTCAAATATGTATACTTAAGTCTAATTATAATGAAATAAAAGTATCTAAAAGAGAACTGTATTGTTTGTTTTTAAGAAAAGTCACATAGCTGTTCACAGAGCATACTGTCATGAAGATGAACTGTCCGTTTTGCCAGTGTACGAGCAGACGGCAATTTTCTGTTTTTCTTTCATAACTTCCACTTATATGCCTTCTGCCATTTGGGGTAGAAAAGCACGGTTTCTTTTAATTATGTATGGTTTTTTTTCGCATTTATAGTGACATTTGATTCATTTTTAGGAGACGTTCGTTGCGTCTCCGTTGATTTAGATGTGAAAACAAATTTGAAAAGGTTAGACATTTTGCGATCCTCTGGAAGATAAACAGTCGTAAACCGGATGTCGTAAACAAATTTACAGGATGTCGTAAAAAGAAAATTGAAACTTTTAATATTCACACTACAGTGACTGTTTATGAATATGATGTGATGCATAAATTTACAACTAATGTGTGTAAGTTTTATGTCTTTTAAACACCGCTTATGATTTCATAAAGGGAACTCATCAACTCATAATTATTGTACAGCAATCGGTGTTATAAATAGCTCCATTGGGAACCCGTAAGTATGTGCGCATATTCTATGTAAATATATCCGGTTTACAGAATTGATTTGTTTACTGCTCTCTATCGCGAATTCTACAGCTTAAACTCGACATGTTGTATTTGTCTCCAAATAGATTTCTGAATGCCACTTGCTCGATCGGACAACTGTCCCTGCCTTTGTGCATGTACATGAACTATCGAAACTATCGATAGTTCAAAACACTATTGCCGATAGTTATCGATATTCAGTTTTACAATCGATGCAGTACTATCGTCCTCGTCACCATTGCAATATATCGATAGTTTGATCTATCGTTACAGCCCTAGTATCTCATCTATGAAAAAAAGAATAAATTGAATCACCTTGAACTATTAAAATGGACTTCAAGTTGGATTAACTTTGTAATCTGATCTAGAACTGCAGGACTTAAAAACATCTAAAACAAATTTCAACTTGTTTTGTTATAAAACCTAGGCTAAAAAATAAAATATGTGTGGTTCAGGTAACATTGGTCAAAATAAAAGGGTAGGTAGGTAGGTAGGCTTTTTTTTTTTTTTTTTTTTTCTTCAGAAGCAAGTTGTCTGTTGCAAGTTGTTACAGACGTAAGTGGTAACAAATGTGTGCTATATGCACATTCAAGACATCTCATCAATATATGCAATAATTCTTGCAAAAACTTCCCCGACGGTAGATGAGTTGATGACTGCCTTCATAATTCGTTTTGAAGGGCCATGGACGCGTTTTCTACCGTCACGGCGAACACTGTGACCGCCGCCATGTTTGTTTTTTTAGCCCTACTATCTTTTTAACCCTTTCTTATTATATACAGATGCAATTTAATTCAACTGCAGTATATGGTTATTGAAATTATTGTGGCAAAAGGATTAATTAGTCAATGTGTTAAACTCTTTCAATAATCAAGATTCACCTCGCTGTTTTTAACCCTTTCCCTCATATAGACGCTTTCTGACGCCTCTGCAGCAGATGGCTTTTTGAAAACATAGTGACAAAAGAAATCAAAGTACTGAAGTACTGGTAACGAATTATTTTGAACATTTGTAAAATCTAATTTATGAATGCAATTGATCATGCTATTGCACAATTTAGTCTATTTTATTATTATTAATATTTTTGTCCAGAGATTTTTTTTTATCAGTTGACAGTTTTAGTAAATGTAGCATTTCAACGGCGATGCGAGCATTTAACATGCACACTAACTCTTTCACTGAGCTCTGCGTAAAGTCTGTCAAAACACCCATGGCATATTTGTGAGATTTACATTGTTAGTTCGATTTGTTTTCGTCACCAGGGGCGGATCCAGGATTTCGGCTTATATTATAACTATGTTTCATGTGAGTGAATTAATTATTATAAATCTATAATGTTTAACAAATCGCATAAAATAAGAATTAAAAAAAAAAAAAAAGAACAGTTCCTATTAGGACTCGAACTCGCGTCCATAAGTAGTCCATGATTAGTAGTTCTACACGCTCTCCATCGCACCACGGTACTTTGATACAACTTTGAGCGTTACTTTCGTATATATATTAAGCTAACTGAATGCGCGCGTATGTAAACCATGATCTATAATTAGAAAGCCTCTTTGATCATCGTTATCATGTTGGAAAAAGGAGAAACAACTGCGATGCGAGCGTTTAAAATGCACACTGACTATTTCACTGAGCTCTGCGTAGTGGCATATTTGTGAGATTAACATTGTTCTATACAGCGTGGGGTCGACTTCTAGTGAATGGGCATACGACTAAAATTCATACTCGTGGCTTATACGTACCTGCCGACAAATGAAATATATATGCGCGTACTGTTAATTTGATATTTTCTAGAAAATTGATTATCTATGATGATTCGATAGTATAATTATGACTTCACTGTATTGAAATAACACGTAGAAGTCATTTTAATATCGAAAAAATACTAGGACTATTTAGGTGCAGCGAATGTGTATTCTAAGCGGAAGTGTAGTTTAACCGTGACTTCCGGAAAGAAAAACGATCGCGTTAACTGTATTATTTTTTGAGAAAAAATAATTCGTTAAAAATTACTCAAAACAAGCAATTTCTCCTTTTGCCACAATATTTTCCACTTTTAGTCATAGGTTATCTATTCAATTATAGAGATTTTCTAATTGTTGACAAAATATGTTCAAAGTCTTCTGATGCAGATTTGTTGTATGTGGGAAAGGGTTAAAGTTGTATGCTGTATATTTGTTGTGTATAGTAAAGGGTTAATAATATAAAGTATATCAAGATAATGTATGAATTAACCCTTTTCTACTTGCAGATGCAGTTTAAGCAAATTTTGAAAACATTGTGGTGAAAGGAAGTAAAGCTCATAATGAGCAATTGCTCCATTTGCCACGATGGTTCAACTCTTTTCATTAGTTGTTCTTCCAATTATAGAGTTTCCATACTTTTTAACCACATGTTTTCAAAGATATCTGCTGCAGATTTGTTGTATGTGGGAAAATGGTATAGTAAACAGACACTGAGATTAACAATAGAATTGTGGCATGACATAATTGACTTCTTACCTTGGTGGACAGTGATTAGTTTATTAACCCTTTTCCACATGCATACAGACGCTTACTGATGTCTCTGCAGCAGATGACTTTTGAAAACTGTGTGGCAAAAGTAGATATTGCTCATAATGAGCAAATTATGAGCAATTTCTATTAGGTTTTTTTACCAGGTATAAGAAGTATTCTGATTACACCACAGAAACACAGTTAATATGTGTAAAGTTACACAAATTTGGTCTTAACCCTTTCCCTCATACGACAATTCTGCAGCAGACGACTTTGAACATATTTTGTCAAATAATGGAAAATCTCTATAATTGAATGGATAACCTATGACTAAAAGTGGAAAACATTGTGGCAAAAGGAGAAATTGCATGTTTTGTGCAATTTCTTCTTTTGTCACTGTGTTTTCAAAAAGCCGTCTGCTGTAGAGGCGTCAGAAAGCGTCTATATGAGGGAAAGGGTTAAACTATCACGCATACAGGGTCCTGTAGGCGTGCTTTTTATAGGCAAACAGCTCAGTCAACACAACACGTGTTGATTGATCGATTGTTTGGTGTTTTAACCCTTTCCCTCATATAGCCGCCTCTGCAGCAGACGGCTTTTTGGCATGTGTGATTAATACCCCCCCCCCCCCCCCCCCCGCCCCAACCCCTGACACATATTATATCTCACAGTATTATCTTTGACTCAGACAATTTGAATATCAGTATCAAAAAGAAATACTTAGATGATATCAAACACAAAACGGCTCCTTTTATCTGGACCGACCGCCCGACTGACCGACAGGCTGATGACACACAAAACGGCTCCATTTTGCCATGTTTCAAGTAAATCCGGTTGAAATTGAAGGAGTATGTCGCACCAGATTAGATTTTAAGAAAAAAATTCCTATTTCAAGGTCAGAGGTGAAGGTCACAGGGACATGAAATTTGCGTCTTGCACATCTACTACTCCTGATTAACATTTATGCCAAGTATCAAGTAAATCAGGTAGAAACTGAAGGAGGAGTACAACGGAACAGATTTTGCGGACAGACAGGCTGATTCCAGTATACCCCCCTTCAAACTACGTTTGCGGGGGTATAATGATGCATAAACGATCAATATTTAGATGTTTATTGTACTGGAAAGTGAAATTATTACTCTTATATTATCTCAAAATTATGATTTTAATATTTCAAGACAACTTTTGAACAGTTTTAAAACTTTGACTATATCATCTATAATCTGGAGTACACTACCTTAAATTTCAGGAAGATTGGACATTAAATGTGGACTGTAGAGTGTTTACAAGGTAAATGTGATATAACCAATGATACATACGCAATGACATAAACAATAGTTCAAACAACCATAACTTTAGTGTTTTTGGGGCAATCTTAGTGAAACTTTCAGTTTGACATTTGCTTTGTGTGTAAGTGTTATCTGAATATTCCCCAGGTCTAAACCCAATGATCTAATAACAACGATTTGTGACTGGAAATGTTAGGTTTGGTCGTTAATCGATATGTCAAGAAGGTCAGATTGACCTGCCGTAACAACACCTATATAACAAGGTTGCCACAGCTGAAAATAGTGTAAGTGCAATTTTGGGCTTGACCTTTGACCTATGACCTTGAAAATCAATAGGCTTCAAATATTATCATAAACTAACTGTATAATAAGTTTTATAAAGATCGGTCAAGGAATGGTTAGTGTAGAGTGGTGACAAGGCTGTCACAGCTGAAAATATTGTAAGTCCAATTTTGAGCTTGACCTTTGACCTATGACCTTGAAAATCAATAGGCTTCAAGATATTATCATAAAGTAACTTTATACCAAGTTTTGTTAAAATCCGTCAAGTAATAGTCAGTGTAGAGTGGTGACAAGGTTGCCACAGCTGAAAATATTGCAAGTCCAATTTTGGGCTTGACCTTTGACCTATGACCTTAAAAATCAATAGGCTTCAAGATATTATCATAAAGTAACTTTATACCAAGTTTTGTTAAAATCCGTCAAGTAATGGTCAGTGTAGAGTGGTGACAAGGTTGCCACAGCTGAAAATATTGCAAGTCCAATTTTGGGCTTGACCTTTGACCTATGACCTTACTTTATACCAAGTTTGGTTAAGATCTGTCAAGAAATGGTTAGTGTAGAGTGATGACAAGGTTTGTTACGGACGGAAATATTGCAAGTCCAATTTTGTAGAGTGATGACAAGGTTTGTTACGGACGGAAATATTGCAAGTCCAATTTTGGGCTTGACCTTTGACCTATGACCTTGAAAATCAATAGGCTTCAAGATGTTACCATATACTTACTTTATACTAAGTTTGGTTAAGATCTGTCAAGAAATGGTTAGTGTAGAGTGATGACAAGGTTTGTTACGGACGGAAATATTGCAAGTCCAATTTTGGGCTTGACCTTTGACCTATGACCTTGAAAATCAATAGGCTTCAAGATGTTACCATATACTTACTTTATACCAAGTTTGGTTAAGATCTGTCAAGAAATGGTTAGTGTAGAGTGATGACAAGGTTTGTTACGGACGGAAATATTGCAAGTCCAATTTTGAGCTATTTTGGGCTTGACCTTTGACCTATGACCTTGAAAATAAATAGGCTTCAAGATGTTACCATATACTTACTTTATACCAAGTTTGGTTAAGATCTGTCAAGAAATGGTTATTGTAGAATGATGACAAGGTTTGTTACGGACGGAAATATTGCAAGTCCAATTTTGGGCTATTTTGGGCTTGACCTTTGACCTATGACCTTGAAAATCAATAGGCTTCAAGATGTTACCATATACTTACTTTATACCAAGTTTGGTTAAGATCTGTCAAGAAATGGTTAGTGTAGAGTGATGACAAGGTTTGTTACGGACGGAAGGAAACACATACATACGGACGGTCCCGTTACTATATCCCTTTCTCGCTTACTTCGTAACCGAGGGGATAATTAAGTATGATGATGAGCCGTTCAACAGAAAAACGTACTAACTGTACTATGCCTGTAGCGCACTTAATGTTTTAGAGATCTGTTAACCCTTACCCTCATATAAATGATTTTTGACGCCTCTGCAGCAGACGGTTTTTGAAAACATAGTGACAAAAGAAGAAATTGCTCAAAACGAGCAATTTCTCCTTTTGCCACAATGTTTTCCACTTTTAGTCATAGGTTATCCATTCAATTATAGTGATTTTCTATTTTTTGACAACATTTGTCAAGGTCGTCTGCTGCAGAATTGTTGTATGAGGGAAAGGGTTAATGCATACAATTGCTTCCAAGCTACCTGATCAAACTGTACAATGTCAAAAGTTGTCAAAAGTTTCCTAACAGTATTTGCAACTTATTTTCAAACTGTGCACCTCTTCTCGTAGATGAGAGACTGCACAGATGAAATCATTGATTTGTATTTATACAGGTCCCAAACGACTTTTGCATCAGCGCAGTTAAAACCTTCTCTAAATATCATCCGATCAAACTCTGTACAGAAATAAAATATTTTCCGAAGCTAAGGATGGCAATCCTCCCTTTGATAACTTTTGAAAAACATTGTGCTCATATTTCCTAATTTCTCCTTTTTTCACAATATTTTTAACTCGTTTCAAAATTTACATTTCAATAACTCGTAGAGGTTTTCCATATTTTTGCTAAGATGTTTTCAAAGTTGACTGCTGCAGATTTGTTGCGTGTTGGCAAGGATTTTAAAACTTCTCCTTTAGGTTTCAAAATTATGCCTGATCATCAATTACGAAGATAAATTTCTCCAGCTTCCACAATGTTTCAAAAAGCATGAAATGGCATCTTTATATGATAAAGGGTTAATAAAAAAGATCACTTCATCTGGGATTTGTAGTGATTGGCTTTATGAGGGGAAAACAACAAGTTATCTAATTAGTTCTTCATTCTAAGATAAATTGAATTGGAAGGAATTAACCCTTTCCCACATAGAACACCAGGGGCGTAGCTTTGCAATAATCAATGTGTAGGCCGTCTCATGAGAAAATCAACATTGTGGACTCTGTGTAAAGTATCGACCCGGATCAGCCAAAGCATGCCACACAGGCCTACCTGGATAGACACTTTTCGCCTCCTGTGGATTTTCTGTTTTGGGAATCACTACTCTATACATCTATCCCCCTAAGACGGAATGTGTCGGCCGGATCAGTCTGCGCGTTCAGCGCAGGCTGATCTGGTCGATACATTACGCAGATGTCTATCGCCGCAGCTGCATTTTGGGGCATTTTGAGAAAAAATGTGTGACTACGCCCCTGAACACAACTGTAGCAAAAACATCAAGTACAAGTAGAAAGTCTCTATAAGGAAAGTTGGATTATTCAATAGTGTTTAACCCTTTCCCTCATACGACAATTCTGCAGCAGACGACTTTGAACATATTTTGACAAAAAGTAGAAAATCTCTATAATTGAATGGATAACCTATGACTAAAAGTGGAAAACATTGTGGCAAAAAAAGAAATCGCACGTTTTGTGCAATTTCTTCTTTTGTCACTATGTTTTCAAAAAGCCGTCTCCTGCAGAAGCGTCAGAAAGCGTCTATATGAGGGAAAGGGTTAAAGAACTAACTGTTCAGTATAAACAGTTTCTTCTTTTGCTACACTATTTTCAGAAATTGACTCTTGCAAATGCTTCAAAATGTATCTGCATGTGGGAAAGGGGGGGTTAATTTTGTTTTCTGAACTGTTGATACCTATCAGAAGGAATAATGAAGTTGGTTCAATAATTGCTGTTCTTCTCTACATTTCAGTATTGATATACAAAACATGGAAAGTCTGCGTAAATTAAAAAATTTCCAGAATAAAGTTTAAACCTTGTGGAAGTTGTGGCGAAATGGAGAAATTGTTTGTTATAAGCAATAATCTCCAGTTACCACAATGTTTTCAAAAGTCATCTGCCGGATATGCAGAAGTGGAAAAGGGTAAAAGCATCGTTCTGTTGCATTAATTTTCACCTCCTAGGCAGATTTAGATCTGTATGCTTTGAAAATACCCAAAGAAAAAATGCTACTGTGATGATGTCATAATATGGTTACTGTTTAGCAACTGTGAATTTGACCTGGGTATAAGTGAATTTGTCAAATAACCTTGTTATTGAATCTATGTCATATGCACAAAGCATGAAGGAAATTCCACTATTAGTTATTTGGTCTGTTACTGACCCACTACGGAAAAATAGGGGGTCTGTGGAATTTATAGGGGGCGAGGCGTTAGCCGAGTCCACCTATACATTCAACATACCCCCTATTTTTCAGTAGTGGGTCAGTAACAGACCAAATAACTGATTTATTTCATCGACCACCTTTCATGAGCAAAAAAAAATTATACTCTTTCATTTACATTAACATTTACAATATTTCTAGATGAAATTTACGGGTTTTGGCGCGTTATGACGTCAAACCGATGACGTGACGTCATTTTCCTAGTATTTGGTCCCAGTATTTTTAAAATTCCTAGTACTAAACCCACTTTAATAATGAAATGAAACAATATCAATTTGTTTTGTTCATGAAAGGTGGTTGATGAAATAAATCAGTTATAAATGGTCTGTTACTGACCAACTAAGGGAAAAAAAAAAAAATTAACAAGCGTAGGACATGCATTATTTTTATACATTCATTGAATTTTTTTTTTTCTATGGAAAGGGAAGTTACTTTGCATGATATTCAACTTCGTAGTCGTTATGATATATATATTGTAAACAAATCGCTGTTTAAAATATCAAGATATTATACAGTATATAGATCTATTTTAACATAGGCAACTGAAAAAAACTTCCAGTCAGCTTGATCTGAGAATAGAAGCCATATTGAATTTACTCACCCCCTATGGAATTTACTCACCCCCTATAGAAATATAGGGGGTGTGCACGTGACAGGCTTTAACCAATGAAATTGCTAGAATTTCGTGGGAGGCGAAATAACAACAAATGAAAGTGCTCCAGTGATGAAGAGTGTTTCATACACACAGTGATCTATTAATAGCAACAGTTACTATGAACTATAACTTTGAACAAGATCAGCGAAACAAACTCATCAAAGCTCCATTTACATTAAACCTCTAGACTGTATGAAGTAAAATGAGCAATTACTCCTTTTCAACTCCATTAAATAATCATACTTTCATTTAGAGATTTCCATTATTTTAACCTTGATGTTTTCACAGTCTGAAGCATATATGTTGTATGTGGGAAAGGGTTCATCTGCAACTCACAAGACTTTAACCCTTTCCCTCATATGACAATTCTGCAGCAGAAGAATTGGAACATATTTTGTCAAAAAATAGATAATCCCTTTAATTGAATGGATAACCTATGACTATTAGTTGAAAACATTGTGGCAAAAGGAGAAATTGCTCGTTTTGCGCAATTTCTTCTTTTGTCACTATGTTTTCAAAAAGCTGTCTGCTGCCGAGGCGTCGGAAAGCGTCTATATGAGGGAAAGGGTTAAACAACCCTGAACAGGTAGTCAGCAACTTTTAACCCTTTCCCTAATATAGACGCTTTCTGACGCCTCTGCAGCATACAGCTTTTTGAAAACATAGTGACAAAAGAAGAAATTGCACAAAACGTGCAATTTCTCCTTTTGTCACAATGTTTTCCACTTTTTGTCATAGGTTATCCATTCAATTACGGAGATTTTCTATGTTTTGACAAAATACGTTCAAAGTCGTCTGCTGCTGAATTGTCATATGAGGGAAAGGGTTAAATAATCATACTTTCATTTAGAGATTTCACATATTTTAACCTTGATGTTTTCAGTCTGAAGCATATATGTTGTATGTGGGAAAGCAACTCACAAGACTTAAACCCTTTCCCTCATACGACAATTCTGCAGCAGAAGAATTGGAACACATTTTGTCAAAAAAATAGAAAATCCCTTTAATTGAATGGATAACCTACCCAAACCAAAATGAATGCTTACAGCAAGCTTGCGGCAAGCTTGCAGCAAGCCTGCGACAAGCTTCTGCAGGCTTTTTAAGATGTCTGCAAGGTTGCTGCAAGCTTGCGCAAGCATGCAAGCATTTTCAAGTCAAATTCTGCAAGCTTGCGATGGATTTGCAAGCTTGCGCAAGCTTTACTAGTCGCAAGCATGTGCAAGCTTTTTGTTTTTCTTGGACTTAGAAAATTTCACTTACATGTCTGGACAGAAAAGAGAGGAAATATTCTAAGTCCACAATATGAAAAAGGTTAATAAAAATCATTGCTTGATGATCTCTATTTCCCCCCCTACCATATTGGTATTCAAATTAAATTGTATAAAACAGAGAATCTAACTGCTTGTATATTTTAATTCTAAAAAAATAATCTAAATATGGGTAATGTACATAAAAATACATTAAACAATATCTACATACACATATATACAAACAATGCATAATGATAAGATCTATGAATTTGACCCTCTTAATTATTACTAAATAAGTTTAATCACTCTCTACAAGATTTGGCCTTAGTAACTAAGTGAAACACATACTTTAATTCTCAACTGTTTCATCTGTAAAGGTTATAAATAATCATATCTAAAGATCGATACTGCTGTATAGTCACATTTGGCACATAAACAAAACATACATATTCTGAAAGCTTAAAATTTCAACTTAAGTTTAATAATACATTGAACAACTGAAATTTATTTGTATTTTGAATAATGACTAGTTTAAATGACACGGGTATTGTGATTTCTGAATTTTATTAATTTTGTTCCAAAAATTGATAGACTAACATTATTCATAAGGATGAAATATTATCAGAAAGTGTATAGCGTATTAAAATCTATCGCAACACTTCCAGAAAATATCTGTTATTTTCATATCTTCTTTAGAGCTGTTTTTGAATTTTACTTGCTACAAATTAGGACGGGTGAAATATTTTAGTGGGTCACGCTTACGAACGTGTGTTTATAACGGTAACATTGACATTCAATCGCTGGGTGACGGTCAAAACGTCGAATGACCCAAACGTCGAATTGATAAACAAGAACAAAATGGGAGTCAAAACGTCGAAATGGGAGTCAAAACGTCGAAAAGGAAAATATAGAGGCCATATATTAATAAACGTCGAAAAGGAAAATATATTGTCTATTTTCTATAATTATGTATATACTATGCCATAATAAACAGTGTGTATTATTTGTAGTTAATTGAAGTGATATTTGTAATATTTAATAATTGGATCAGCAATCCGATGTGGCGACCAGAAAATTGGAGCGTGTTTCGTCAAACAATACGCACTAACAACGACGTAGAAGGTATTTGTTATACAATGTTAATTTGCTATTAAAGATATAATGAATTGAGATCTTGAAATAAAAAAGAAATATAGGTTTAGTTACAACATATCACATGAACTTTCCAAAGATATGGATACAATGAGATGAAATTTAAACCACAGGAAGTCAAACAATTAGCATATCATCTTTCAAATATTGGCAATATCTGAACATCATATATTTCCATTCACAGGCTGGCATCGAAGAATCAACACAAGAGCCGGACGGTCTGATATTGGGCTGTATGTTCTCATACCACTGTTGAAGAATGAAGCCGATACCGTTGACTTACAAATTAAACTGGTTTCCGATCACCTAATTACAAGAATTCAAAGACAACGGTACCGGCAGATCCATGGTCGTATGCATTATTTTACTTTTCGTCTTTGCTAAAACATATCCACATGTACACATAACTCTACTTTTCGATGTAATAATCAATTAATAAAATACAAGACAGAATATCACATTGTATTGTATATGTCTATGAATCATAGGTTAAATATTCGTTTTCTAATATTTTTTTCATTTTATTGCAGATATGAAGACGATGACATGACAACGTCGCAGCTGCTCAGAACTTGCAGTTTTATAGCTGGCTTGGGGCCAATGCAATCAACGCACCGGGTACACGATGAGGAACTATAAATAAAAATATAAAAAATTGTAAATAAAACCATAAAAAAACCTCAACTATGTATATAAGTTATAATATATGATGCTTTAATATAAGATAAAATTAAAAGTTAATCATTTATTGATGTGTTCTTGTTTATTCCGATTATTTCAATTTGAATATATATTCAAATGCCCTTTTATTTAATTTCTCCTTTATAATTGCATTGACAGAAAAGGTTCGAAAATGTAGTGGTCCGTAATGTTCCGTATATGACTAAACATATATTATTAAATTGTATTATTATCTACCTTGTGCGGTAAAACTTGAAAAAACAGCATAATAACTATTCTATACATTTCCGTATATATTTTCCTTTTCGACATTTTGACTCCCATTTTGTTCTTGTTTATCAATTCGACGTTTGGGTCATTCGACGTTTTGACAGTAATTCCAATCGCTAACCCATTCAATCAGATGAGAAAATGCTATTTTTAGAATTTGAAATCGGCGACTCCGTGAACTTGTCCGTGCGGTGATAGCATCATAACTACGAGGTATGTTTTTCCCCGATGAATATTGTATTCAACCTTATAATCTGAGCTTTATTTTAATATATAAATTTTTGAAATCGGCCTGAAATTGACTTACAAATAGCAATTCTAGTCCGAGACACGTGCTAGGCGAATTTCGCCATTTTGGGTACGGCCATCTTGTTTGTTTTTGTCACACAGTGACGAGTCGGTTTTAAAGTCCGATTAACTCAATAAATACCTCAAAATAATATGTGTTAAAACAATAATATATTACTATTGCTATAAATATTATCTTTCTAATGAAATTTATACTTGATCAATCTTCAAAAGATATATTTTCGCGATCGTCATTCTGGGGGAAATCCGAGAGCGTAATATTTAAATATTGATTGTAGTTTTTGGTTTATAATTCTAATAGATCTGATTATCTGTTGAAAAATACCTTTCAAATATAATCTGACGTTATTCTGTTATTAATATTCAATATTTTCACCTTTAAACCCGTTTTTCGAAACCGGAATTTCAAAGCTTGCTCTGACATTTAGCATAGTACTCGGACATATCCATTTTCGGATAGTGCAGGATAAAATCAAATTTTTCACAGTACGACTTATTTGAGGTTTTTTTCAGTTAACCCTTCCCCACACAAAACAAATTTGCAGCAGAATTTTGCAAATGTCAATGCAAAAATATTGAAAATCTATGAAAAATGAAATGTTATTATTTAAATTTTAATAGAGTTGAAAACACTTAGCCTTGAAAACATTGTGGAAAAAAGAGAAATGGCTCATTCTTTTGTCACAAAGTTTTCAAAAGTTGTCAGCAAATGGGAAAGGGGTGAAATTAGTCTTGATTAATAGCAAATTTTAAAACTGTTTTTTTACTTTTAATTCCAGATGTGGTTATGTACATTACTGTTGGCATGCACTTGCATAATGGATCAAGCAAGAAATCCTGAGCCGGGGCAAGGAAAGAGGCACAAGACGTTTAGAAACAAAACATGCTACAATCTGTTATTAAAAACCATTTATGAAATTAAATAATTATCTTTGTAAATTAAACATTTATTATTTGTTATTATTGTCACTATTTCACACATGCTGAGCTAAATTTCAGGCAAGATCTCTCCAGAGTTTCAAGAATGCAAGCTTGCAGCAAGCTTGCGAAAGCTTTCCGCAAGCTTGCAGCAAGCTTGCGGAAACTTTCCAGTTTAATGAATCACAAGCTTGCGAAAGCTTTCCGCAAGCTTGCAGCAAGCTTGCGCAAGCTTTCCAGTTTAATGAATTACAAGCTTGCGCAAGCTTGCAAGTTCAATTAACCGCAAGCTTGCAAGCCTAATAAACCGCAAGCTTGCACAAGCTTTTTTTAACAGTTGTAAGCTTGCGCAAGCTTGCCGCTAGGTTCCAATTCTGAGCTTGCGGCAAGCTTTTCCTGCAAGCTTGTCGCAAGCTTGCTGCAAGCCTTAATAAAAGCTTGCAGTTTTGGTTTGGGAGCTATGACTATTAGTTAAAAACATTGTGGCAAAAGGAGAAATTGCTTGTTTTGAGCAATTTCTTCCTTTGTCACTATGTTTTCAAAAAGCTGTCTGCTGCCGAGGCATTGGAAAGCGTCTATATGAGGGAAAGGGTTAAACAACCCTGAACAGCTAGTCAGCAACTTCTAAGACTTACCCGCTATTGTTATCAGAACAAAACCTCTGCTGATGCCAAAAGATTGTTGAAAGTGTTGTGACTGAATCTAACACCAAAGTATCTACCTAATTGCATGAAAGCCATCAATTCCAGTGTGGAACTACTATAGCTCAGAGAGTAACTAGCAGCATTCATTTTCCATCAATGGGCTTAAAATTAAAAGACTAGGAAAGCAGCCAATTGCATCGGAGGCGTATTTATAATGGAAGGGCTCATGGGTAACTGAGAAAGTGTTGACAGAAATTAATTTTATTGTAAGTTCTTTTTCAAACTTATTTATTTTACATTGATTGCGAAACCAGCTTTCAATTAATCTCATTCCTACATAAAGACGCTTTCTGACGCCTATGCAGCAGACGACTTTTGGAAACATTGTGACAATTGGAAGAAATTGCTCAAAACAAAAAAATTCTCCTTTTACCACAATGTTGTCAACTCTAGTCAATAATCCTACTTTCATTTATAGCTATGTTCCATTTTTTCGCCTATGTGACGTCTGCTGCAGATTTGTTCCCTGTGGGAAAAGTTTAACCCTTTCCCTCATATAGACGCTTTCTGACGCCTCTGCAGCAGGCGGCTTTTTGAAAACATAGTGACAAAAGAAGAAATTGCTCAAAACAAGCAATTTCTCCTTTTGTCACAATGTTTTCCACTTTAAGTCATAGGTTATCCATTCAATTATAGAGATTTTCTATTTTTTGACAACATATTTTCAAAGTCGTCTGCTGCAGATTTTGTTCTCTGTGAGAAAGGTTTAAATTAATCTCACTCAAATTTTGCTTCCTGGAGATTTAACAAGAACCGAGACATTTAAAATGGAAAAATTGTCTAAATTGATATGACAGACACACTTTAGCTTAAATGTGTGACATTTCACAAGTATACATATAAGAAGAATCTTCCACAGATTATGCAAGTTTGTCCTAGTCTTTTTCCACATATCTACAAAGATTACCAGTCTAAGGGACATAACCCATATAGTAACACTAAATCACACAAAGTATACACCAATCAAAGGGATGCAACTCATATGTTTAACTTTTCACAAGGCTGACTTCTCAAAGTGCTGCTGCAGTGGATTATTTTTTGAAACATTTTTATGAATTGAAAAATATACAATATACAATATACATGATGAAATCATGACACCAATAAAACCAACAAGCATTTTATAAGCAATCCATACTATTCATGTTTTTTTCTTTCAACCTGTCTGTATAATATTGCGATTTTATACCATTCTCAATAGTACTTCACAAAGTGCTGCAGTGGATTACTTTTTTGTTTTTCTTCAAACTGTCTGTATTATTGCAATTTTATACCGTTCTCAATAGTATTTCAGTTATATCAAAGCAGTATACACATTATCCCTGATCCCTGAAAGAATAACCAGTATATAAATATTGTACTAGACTAGGAAATGTGTATTGCCCGAGGCTGCTGTCAGCAGGGATCAACCAGTCCTGTATCAAATCCATCTATCTGATACTGCTGAGATTGTCAGCTATATAGCTAGCTACAACTCACAAAGCCAATGTTAACCCCTTCCCACATACAGACAGCACTGGTCTGCAGCAGAAGACTTTCAAAACATATTTATAAGCAAAAATATGTATATTCTCTATAAATGAAAGAATGATTTTTAACAATTAACCCTTTCCCTCATACGACAATTCTGCAGCAGACGACTTTGAACGTATTTTAAGAGTTCAAAACATTATGGTAGGAGGAAAAATTACTCATTATTCTTTTCTTCAGATCTGTGCAATTTGGAAGAATCTAAAAAGGGCATATCATGAGGTAATTGGTCAAGGATTGTGAGTTGGGTATGCAAGAAGGCTTTTAAAGCCCAGGATCATTATGTTAACCCTTTCCTTCATGTAGATGCATTTTCTCCCTTTGCCACAATGTATTCAATTCTTTAACCCTTTCCCTCATATAGACGCTTTCTGACGCCTCTGCAGCAGACGGATTTTTGAAAACATGTCCTTTCGTCACCATGTTTCAACTCTATTCAATTATTGTATTATATTTAAAGAGAGTTTTTCCAATTTTTTATTTTCGTGTTAGTTTTCAAAGTTGTCTGCTGCAGATTTGCTGTATGTGGAGAAGGGTTAAATACTTCCATGTATTTTTATCTGAGTGTTTTCAAAATTGCCTACTGCAAAGTTGTTGCATGTTGGAAAGGGTTAAATAAACTGATACAATGTAATATTATTGGATGTCTATTAACCTTTTCCAAGATATGACATTTCTGGAGTTGTTGTTTCGGAGCAAATGTTTTACTCATAAATTCGGTGAAAATGTAATCAAGAATGGGAAAGAAACTGCAAATAGTAGAACAAAAATTTCCACTGATTTATCTTGAAATAAAAAATAAAAATATCAAGAGAAGAATTTAAAGTTTTATCATTGCATCCCTTGCCTGATGCCACCAGGTTTTTATCTAATCATTATGAGTTGAACACTTGAAGTAGCGGACCACCTAAGAAACATTTCTGTTGAATGATTCCAAAATCAGAAAAGCTGATTCACAGCAGAATAGTTCTAAATAAAATGTCCCCTTTCTGATGGCACCGCAACCATACATAGAATCAAATTCATCAAACAAATTTGAAAGAGAGCTTGTCATTGAAATCCTCTTCTTCACCACCATAGTTCTAGAGGCTAAGACCACCTATATGAAGAGTATGTAGATGTACCTAGGGCACCCACACAACATCAAACATATTTTAGCAATAACCATTGACACAATCACAGTTCTTGAATAGTCATTTGTCACAACAAAATCATTAGTGCATCACCAATTCTTCTCACTGGGAGTTTGTTAACCTTTGGTGTTTCTACAGTGCAACGAACGCTTACCTGATGAGCCCTTTCACTCATAAATGCTTATTTGCAGCAGACAACTTTAGAAATCAGCAATTTTTATTTTGCAACAACGTTTTAACTTTATCCATTATTTTTGAGCAATTTCAACATTTGTCACAATATTTTCAGCTCCTTTCAACAATAATACTTTTACTTATCGAGATCAAGTTCTTTCCAAATTTGTCCACTGCAGGTGTTTTATGTTGAAGAAAGAATTAATAAGAACCAGTTGTAAAAACATTTTTAAACAAGATGTAGATAGAACTGCCTTGCAAAAGACCCTAGATACTGACGATCCTTTTTTTAGCATTCGGTGTGTGTATATATTGCAATAAGTCCTCAAACCATCTTTTTCCTTCATACCAAAATTAATTGGAAAATAATGCAGCACAAGTTCTGTATGTTACCTGTATGTTTTTTTTTGTAAATGGTAATTTTAAAACATATGCTAATTTGTGCAAAAAGTACAAGATCTGCCAAATAAAATTATGTTTGAGGTCTAACCTGTTTTACGCATGACCTATAAGAGCCGTCACTGTAAACATAAAAGATAATTAACACCCTTTTTTGAATGATACAACCTTGGTAAATACTACATTGGTGTTTATGCCAAAAGAATCTTGAAAAGTTGTCTGTTTATTTGTTCATCATAAGTAATTAGTCTCACCAAGGTTCATTCACCTCACACCTGTGAACTATTTTTATGCATGATTTATGTCATTTCCATTTCTTGTAAAAAAACCTCTTGCCTATGTTACACACATAAAGGCTGAGTCAGGTAAAATGGTGTCTTGTAAGCAAGTGCATAATGCGGAGGTTGATATAAGGAGGGGTACACAGCCCCACAATATCACTCTTATTATCCAACCAAACCCTATGATGTGGGTACTCAAAAGAATTTGTCTCATTGAGATGATTGTTTTGAGTACCCAGAACATAGGGTTAGAGAGTCAAAGAAGGATTTAAGACTTTCCCCCATACAACAAACCTGCAGCAGATGACTTCGAAAGTATTTAGGCAAACACACAGAAAAGCTCTCTAATTTTAGGTATAATTACTGAAAAGAGTTGAAAACATTGTGGCAAGAGGAGAAATTGCTCGTTTTGAGCAATTTCTACTTTTGTCAGGATGTTTTCAAAAGTCGTCTGCTGCAGAGTCAGAAAGCATCTGTATGTGGGAAAGGGTTAAGAACATGCAAAACACCCCTTATCTAGACAGCACTGCATATGTTTCCTCACCTGATTCTTCAACTGATTGTTACAAGTGTTCAATATACAACTTCTTAAGAATAAACTGCTTTCCCACAATCCCCTTACATAATAGCTACTAAAACTAGAATGTAACATGACCCCTTTTTTACCTAACATTAACGTTCTTTACAGAAACTGATGGAACTAATTATAGATCAAATCTACCTTCCATTCCCTCATACATTTAAATACATGAAAATCTGTGCTAAATGTCATCTGCTTTAAGCAGTCAAATGTATTACAGAGCAACCACATTGCCATAGCAACCAGTGTGATGTTGCCAGTACCATTATTTTAAAATGATTTGCATATTTACTGGACAAGTACCGGATCAGAATTTGAATTCAAACTTATAAACTGGAGATAATATGTAAGCTATATTTGCAAACTTGCAGAAAGTTAATAGTTGTGTACAAGCAAAGCACTTTCAGATGAGAAGCCTGATGGTCCCCAAAGGAACATTTTTACATATCTTTGAATCAGATCAGCATTTTCATATCAGAGGAGTTTATTAAGTTTAATTTTTAATCCCTTTTAAAATCTTCCTTATGGTCATGTTTTTCAACTAATCAATATGGCTTGAACATCTCTTGTAGAGGGTCAGAAAGAATATCATTTTGTCATTTTTCCCATTCCTGATGCAGCAGCAACCTGTTATAATATAATTCAATTCTATGAACTATGAAGTAAGGTTAAAATGGGTTCAAAGTTTGACAAGGAAATGCTTTTTAAAGAAACTGTTGACAATGCCCTTCATACTCAGTTGAGCTTAAATGTGATAGTAAATGTCATATTGATTGTCAATTAATGCTTGGAATTGCACAAGAATTTCGGTTTAATGTTGTCCCATCATTATTCATGATAATTTAACATTTTCCACATGCAGACACACTTTGACACCCCAGGCAGAAGATTGTGAAAATCATTGTTGCAAAGGGAAAAATTGTTCAATAATGAGCGATTTCTCCTTTTAACCTTATGTTTTCAATTCTAGTCAATAATAACTTTTATTTATAGTGACTTTCAATATTTTTCCCCAAACGTTTTCAAAGTTGTCTGCAGTATTGTCTGCAGTGAAGAGTTAAATGGCACGATGTTTTACACCCCATCCATCATAACCACCACTTCTTTCAATTTGATTTTCTTTTCTTTTCTTGTCTTTTAATTATTTTTTCTCTCAATAAATAGGTCCGGCATATTCATCATTTCAACTTCCAAGAAATTGCTTCACTCTCTAAAATAGAGAAAATCTGAGGAAAGAAATGAAATAACTAAACTAATGAAAAAAAGAAACAGTCGAACATTTTGTGGTAAAGGAAAATTACTTTTTTGATTTTTTACATTAATTTTTAACGAATTATTTTTTCTCAAAAAATAATACAGTTAACGCGATCGAGTTTGATTCCGGAAGTCACGGTTAAACTACACTTCCGCTTAGAATACACATTCGCTGCACCTAAATAGTCCTAGTATTTTTTCGATATTAAAATGACTTCTACGTGTTATTTCAATACAGTGAAGTCATAATTATACTATCGAATCATCATAGATAATCAATTTTCTAGAAAATATCAAATTAACAGTACGCGCATATATATTTCATTTGTCGGCAGGTACGTATAAGCCACGAGTATGAATTTTAGTCGTATGCCCATTCACTAGAAGTCGACCCCACGCTGTATAGAACAATGTTAATCTCACAAATATGCCACTACGCAGAGCTCAGTGAAATAGTCAGTGAGCATTTTAAACGCTCGCATCGCCGTTGTTTCTCCTTTTTCCAACATGATAACGATAATCAAAGGGGCTTTCTAATTATAGATCATGGTTTACATACGCGCGCATTCAGTTAGCTTAATATATATACAAAAGTAACGCTCAAACGTTGTATCAAAGTACCGTGGTGCAATGGAGAGCGTGTAGAACTACTAATCATGGACTACTTATGGACGCGAGTTCGAGTCCTAATAGGAACTGTTCTTTTTTTTTTTTTTCAATTCTTATTTTATGCGATTTGTTAAACATTATAGATTTATAATAATTCATTCACTCACATGAAACATAGTTATAATATAAGCCGAAATCCTGGTGACGAAAACAAATCGAACTAACAATGTAAATCTCACAAATATGCCATGGGTGTTTTGACAGACTTTACGCAGAGCTCAGTGAAAGAGTTAGTGTGCATGTTAAACGCTCGCATCGCCGTTGAAATGCTACATTTACTAAAACTGTCAACTGATAAAAAAAAATCTCTGGACAAAAATATTAATAATAATAAAATAGACTAAATTGTGCCAATTGTGCAATAGCATGATCAATTGCATTCATAAATTAGATTTTACAAATGTTCAAAATAATTCGTTACCAGTACTTCAGTACTTTGATTTAAATTCAGTTTATCAGTCAAAGAATGACTGTAAAATAACTTCAAGATCAAATCTACCTGATACAAATATGATTTGATGCTGTTGCAGCAAAAACACATATATATACCTGTAGAATAGGATTAATCATTCACCCGATTCATATTATTCTAGAAACCTTTGTTGCAGACCACTCTTGTGAACATTATGGGAATACAGGATTCTTCCCTTCCTTTTGTTTTCACTTCTATATCCAAATTGTAATTCTAATTTCCAGATATTAGTGTTTCCTCATCAGATAATTTCAATGAAAGCAACCCTTGGTATATTTCATATCACGTCAACAAGTTGACTGACAAAGAGAGCCTTACACTTGCTTTCCATCACAAGCCATAGAAACCATTTAATTATGTATTGACACATTGTACATCATTAAAATCCATTTCCATCACAATAACCATGCATCAAGAAAATTTATTGGAAGCCGCCAGTTGGCCGCTTCCTGTAGGAATGCTTTGAAATTTGGCACAAGGAGATTTTTAGACCTGCCAGTGTGACCACATATCGGGATCTCTTTGTCCTTACTAAGTATATTAATTTAAGGTTTGAAATTTATCATAACCTCTTGTCCATTTATCTTTAGTATTCGTCTTATATGTCACTTTTCATGATCAGTTTAACTCTAAATCATCTCATTCACTTAAAACACAGATCCTGCCAGGTTAAATATCCTACATAATACTTAAATCTTCAAATACCGATATCTGCATTACTAACTTCAGATTAAATTTGTCTAATGTTTGTGGATATAAATGTTTTTCTTTTTATTTCTTCATGTGCAACGAAATATTGCGGCTTCTTTTTGATGCTTTGCGTCAAACTTTCGTCTTGTCCTTATGGGTATTATTAAAAGTGTTAGATCAGAAGGACCTGTACTTTCGCTTAACTACCTTTCGGATCCCACTTGAATACGCATTTTGATGCATCTGCATTCTGCAGCACACAACATTTCAAATTAAGGCGGCAAAATTAGAAATAGCACATGAGCAAATTCTCCTTTTCCAACAATTTTTGAACTCGTGTCTAATAATATGAATTTTTCTATAGTTGTTGCCTAGAGGCTAACGTATATTCGGACGCGCTTTTTTAGGATATTTTTTATGGCGAAGATACGATCGTATCTTTATTTTTCAAATGAAAGTAAAAGAGATTTGATAGTGACGCAAATTGTTTTTACATGGTTACACATCATTATAAAAGGGGTAATTGCCGATTCATAATGGCATATTTTACATTGGCAAATTGCAAAAAATAAAACATCACAAGCAAGGTGCCAGTTCTGTAGAAACTAAATCAACAACAGAAAAAGAGAAAGGGAACAGATAAATTATGTGATTATTCATATATTCTAAGTGTATACCACTGCAGAAATATTAAAACAAGAGGCCCAAGAGGGCCAGTATCGCTCCACGGCCATAAGGCAAAAATAAAATCTCCAAACAGCCCTGCCCCGTGGTGGCTATTTTTTTTACCAACCACCATGGCTTAAAGGAATCTTGTAGAGTGTCACCAAAGGAATGTTTCTGCAAAATTATTTGAAAATATGCCTGACACTTTCGGAGGAGAAGATTTTTTAAGTTTTCACTATGGTCATATAAGTCAAAATAGCCCCGCCCTCTGGCGGCCATGTTTTTTGACCAATCAACATGGCTTGAAGGAATCTGATAGAGGGTCACCCAATGAACATTTCTACAAAATTATTTGAAAATCGGCTGAACACTTTCGGAGAAGAAGATGTTTTAAGTTTTCACTATAGCTATATAACGCGAAAAAGCCCCGCACCCTGGCGGCCATGTTTTTCGCCCAATCATCATTTCTTGAAGGAATCTAATTAAGGTTCACATAAGGAACATTTTTACAAAATTATCTGAAAATCGGCCTGACACTTTTGGAGGAGAAGATTTTTTAAGGGTGCTCTTTAGCCATATAGGCAAAATAGCCCCGCCCTGTGACGGCCATGTTTTTTTACCAATCAACATGGCTTGAAGGAATCTGATAGAGGGTCACCCACGGAACATTTCTACATAATTATTTGAAAATCTGCTGAACACTTTTTGAGAAGAAGATTATTTAAGTTTTCACTATAGCTATATAACGCAAAAAAGCCCCGCCCCCTGGCGGCCATGTTTTTCGCCCAATCAAAATTTCTTGAAGGAATCTAATAAAGGGTCACCCAAGGAACATTTCTACAAAATTATTTGAAAATCGGCCTGACACTTTCGGAGAAGAAGATTTTTTAAGTTCTCACTATTTTTTTCTTTCGGTTGCCATGGAAACCAGAATTTTGAATGGATCAAAAAAAATTGAAGGAATTTAGTAGAGGACATTGAGAGGATGCTTCCCATGAAGTTTCAACCAAATTGGCCAAGTGGTTAGGGAGAAGAAGTCGTTTAAAGGAAAGAGTTAACGCACGCACGCACGCACGCACGCACGCACGCACGCACGCACGACGGACAATTCGCCATGACATAAGCTCGACTGGCTTTCAGCCAGTGGAGCTAAAAACAAGATGTGTTTGTGAAACACTGATGCCCCCGAATGGCAACATCTAGATCAAAGGTCAAGGTCGCAAGGTCAAAAATGTTGGTACTGACAGAAAGGTCATGTCACAAGGAATACACATGTGAAATATTGTAGCCGTACCTGTTATGGTTCATAAGTAGTGGTCAAGGTTAAAGTTTTTTTCGAGAATGGCAACATCTAGGTCAAAGGTCAAGGTCGCAAGGTCAACAATTTTGGTACTGACAGAAAGGTCATGTCACAAGGACTACACATGTGAAATATGGTAGCCGTACCTGTTATGGTTCAAAAGTAGTGGTCAAGGTTAAAGTTTTTTTCGACAGACAGACGTGCAGACAGACAGGCCAAAAACTAGATGCCCACCGAATCGGTGATTCCGGGGGGCATAAAAAGATATAAATAAATTTACCCTAAAAAACCACCTCCTTTCGAAGTTCTCATGCCCCAATCTCTGCAGCTGTTTAACCCTTACAGTGCTGAATTGCTTTTTCCAATACCTATCCCATCTACTGAATATTTTTCTTAAAATTCTCTTGTAGAAGGGTATGCTCATATATGCATGATTTATATGGTTAATTCTTGAATAAAAGTGTACAAACTCTACAAGTTTTATGTTCGATATATATTTACCATCATTTTGAGTCAGATTTTTTTCTTCAAATTGTTGATAGGTGAGAGAGAACAGGTGAGAGAAAAATATTACAAAAAAAATATTGTTTACCAAATTTACCTACAATCAATAACACAAATGTTTACACTAAAACAATAACATAACCAGAAGTCACCTTAGAATGGTAAGTTTATGAAATGTTCATGCAAATTCAATCATTAGGATCGTTATTTCAAAAAACATGCATGCACAAATATTTTCGCCGTCCGCCATTTTGAAAATTGGGGTGATTCGCAAGAATAAATCAAGTATATATCGCTTGGAAAATCTCGATCAATATCGAACTGGTAAGAATAAAACAAAGAAAACTATCCTACGTACAAATTCACCGTAACTGATACATGGGATCATTTAAATTCCTCCATGCAAAAATATTTTCGTCGTCCGCCATTTAGAAAAACGGAAAGATGCGCAAGAATAAATCCCAAGTAAATGAAGGATACATCGCTTCGAAAATCTCGATCATTGTAAAACTGGTAAAAATCATACAAAGAAAACTATCCTACGTACAAATTCACCGAAACTGATACGTGGGAAAATTTAAATTCCTCTTTCGAGGCAAATTTCCAAACATGTCTGCAATTTTTTTTTCGCAGACCGCCATTATGAAAAATCAGGGAATCACATGTATGAGTAAATCCTTGATATTTTTAGAAGTTTTTCATATTTATTCACCAATCAAAGATGAAAGTTTTCGGGAAACCTATTCTGATTGGATGATGGGAATTATGGAGTGCCCTGCTTGTGGGTTTTCCCCATAAATTAAGGTTGTGCGCATTCACTTTTGAAAACGAGTTAACATGGTTCCCATGTACGTCCGGGACGTCTTTGCAAAAACTAGTTAACTTGGTTCCCGCA
Organism: Serripes groenlandicus; assembly: GCA_031761405.1. Lineage (NCBI taxonomy): Eukaryota > Metazoa > Mollusca > Bivalvia > Cardiida > Cardiidae > Serripes > Serripes groenlandicus. Next base: position 47,602,120 of record JASEVX010000001.1, on the reverse strand, counting down.
CTGTAAGGGTTAATCTATATTTTGACAAAAATAGTTTACATTGTTGGAAAAGAAGATACTTATTACGGACTCCTTTTTGGATAATCCCTTACAACAATATAATGTAGTGAATTATGTGGATTATTTTGATGGTTCTCAAGCAGACATTTGACAAGACACTACATTGAATATCAATATGTTGTGGGAAAAGGAGGCATTACTTGTACTGAACTATTTTCTCTTTTCACAATATGCTTTTCTAACTTATCCTTTCTCCCTCTCCTACAGTGTATTTCAAATTTGATTGCTGCAGATATATGTTCTGTTTGTTTTGTGCAGGTGTATCTATTGTTTGTCTTCTACTGATACAGTAAAACTTACAGCAGACACAGTTTAGATATGCTGTGGGAGAAAGAGAAATTGCTCATACTTTTCTCTACTTAGATTATTTTAATTTGTACTTTCTGTTTATCTGTTTTGTTTTCTTTGAATGTGGAGAGGGAGATAATAAAAAATAATAAAATCAACATTTCCTTGTTTATTATATCTGCACCCCTAATTGTTACTTTGTACCCCAAATTTGCAAAGGCAGTTGGTACATGTACCCAAAATCTCAGAACTCAGTGGACATGCTGATATTTAACCTTAGCATATTCTTATTTTATGTCATTTTAGACAGTTCTAAAATGATAGAATTTGTAGAAAAAAAAAGAATTACTGGATTGATTGATTGATTGGGGTTTAGCGCCGTTTTCAACAATTACACACAGCGGCCAGTTCACCTACTCATATTTTTCCTGGTTTCCTCACACCAGTACTACACACAACATACTTTCCAAACAACTGGCTACTTTTCCACATAGACTGTTAGCCCATTGGTGAAAGACGAATGACGCTTGTCACAGTGACTTTTGTCAAACGTCGGAAAGAATGTTGGCCGAGTTGGGGTTCCAACTCGCAACCCCTGGATTGACAACCCGCGTCGCTACTGACAGAGCTAAAGGGGCTCGGCAGAATTACTGGACAAGTGAAGGTATGCTTGTGAAAAAATGTAAAAACCATGAAAAAAGTTGCTCCCTTACCCAAATTTGTTGCAATTTTGTCTAACATAGTGTCTGTATTAGGAAAAGAGCAGAACGATAAAGAAGCATATTCCATATGGACACTTTTTACCTACCAAGTCTAAATTTATTCCCACTACAATGACTTACGTAGGAACTGTCACAATATTTTCAATTCTGTCTAATTACTATATTTTCATTTATAACAAAAATCCCTTATTTTGCCTAAATGTTTATATAGTTGTCAGCTTGCAGATTTGTTGTATGTGGTAAAGGGTTAACAGAGGGCTAGGACACCACAATACCTAAGCTATCATCCATTAATGCAGCTGAAGCCTACATGAAATCTCCATTAAATAATGAAAGTTCCTGTCCAGTCAACAGCCATCGATTACCGTCCATTATTCATTCTATTCATTATTCATGATTACTTGGCCTTAGTTTCATATCAATGACAATTAATCCTTTCTCATGTGCAACAAATCTGCAGCAGAGGATTTCAAAAACATCATGGTACATATATAAATATGGAATATGTCTATAAATGAAAGTATAATATTTTGTTGAATACAGTTGAAAACATTAGGGCAAAAGTTGACTGCAACAGTAGCGTCAAAATGTTTCTGAAAGGGGTAAGGCATGCTTACCAACCTTTTCTCATCCTCAAGGAGGAGTTTCATGATCTCAAAGTGGGAGATTGGGGTTTGAAGTGGGAGATTTTCTACATGATTAATCTAACAGTAGAAATGTTCACAATTGAGAATGTTTTCTATTTAACAGAATATTTTCAACTATATTTAACCCTTTCCCTCATATAGACGCTTTCTGATGCCTCTGCAGCAGACGGCTTTTTTAAAACATTGTGACAAAAGAAGAAATGGCTCAAAACGAGTAATTTCTCCTTTTGCCACAATGTTTTCTACTTTTAGTCATAGGTTATCCATTCAACTAAAGAGATTTTCTATTTTTGACAAAATATGTTCAATGTCGTCTGCTGCAGAATTGTCGTATGAGGGAAAGGGTTAAGTATTATTTTGGCATAATTTTTCAAATCCATGCATTGATATTAAAACTAGAATGGAGTGCTCCCCGGAGCACGTGTGTCACCTGCCGGGGCCTTGTCAGAAAATTTAATTTTTGACAGAAAAGGGGCAATACTCTGATATAAAATATATTTGGATTATCCCCCTTTTGTGAACCAATCACACACATTGATATAAACATTTGTCAAAAGTTTCAATGTAATCCTTTGAGTAGAAAAAAAGTTATTTGAAAACGTGACGAAAAAGTAAGACGACAGACGGACGGACGGACAGACAGACAGACAGACGCCGGACAATTTTTTTTTTTTAATTAGACATACTTTTGAATGAAAAACTGAGTACCAATGGAATCTTTTGTTAATCTAATGACACAGAGACAATAAATTACATAATCATTTAGTTGACCGATACACATTGTTTTGGAGTTTTTACCTCACAATTGAGGGGGTGGGGTTATCAAATTCAAATCGTGAGACTCACGATTGAATCTGGAGGGTTGGTAAGCATTGGGTAAGGGTTAACTGTATACTTGGTAAAAAACTTATTGTCATCTGCTTTGAAAACATTAAAGTAAGGAAAAATGTAACATATAATAATATGTAGTAATTTTGAAGTATAATAGATCTGAAAAAAACTAATTGTGGAAAAAGGAGAAATTACTCAATTTGAAAATTGTTTCCTTATAGCACAGTGTTTCAATGTTGTTCACTTCCCAGGTGTACCATGCCATCTGTACCAAGAAAACATCACCCTATGCGGACTCTTCAGAATGTTCTTCTTCCAATAAAGTAGTTAACATCTCGTGAAAACTTCTTGGGAGCTGTTATGCCATAAACAGACAATACAACTACAATGCAATATATGACCATAACTTCCAGTAATTTCAAAATCTCTGAAGGTTGGTTTTCCTTGTCTGATAACTCAATTAACTGCTAATTTAGACTCATCATTTACATGTTTTACTTGAAAAAACAATTTCAATGAAATTTACATTCTCATCACAATTCATTTAGAACTTGGAACATCATAGCCTATCGACAACATAATGAATATATGTTTTAATGATTTCTCTTGATTAATCCGCTCTTTATTGGAAATGGCAAAGCTTAAATTTGTTAAAATAGTGTTTCACTCAGTTTTTAACATTGTTTCAGTTATATCAGAGCAGCAGTTCACTTATTCATGATCCCTGGGTTAACAAACCATTACTAGGCTAGGAAATGTGCCTTGACCAAGGGCACTCCACGGTCACTGGACTAAGCGTAGAGAAAAGAATCAAAAGTTAGGTGCAAAAAGTCACCTTGCCACTCGCCATTTACATTAACAAGTGCCCTTTGATGTCAGCACATTCTACTTGCCAACAAAGAATCCTTTCGACTCTTAACCCTTTCCCTCATATGACAATTCTGCAGCAGACGACTTTGAACATATTTTGTCAAAAAATAGAAAATCTCTATAATTAAATGTATAACCTATGACTAAAAGGGGGAAAACATTGTGGCAAAAGGAGAAATTGCTCGTCTTGAGCAATTTCTTCTTTTGTCAGTATGTTTTCAAAAAGCTGTCTGCTGCAGAGGCGTTAGAAAGCGTCTATATGAGGGAAAGGGTTAAGTAAACATATCCCTTTTCCTGCAACAAATGATTTCTTATGCAGGAGTCTGTTTTAGAAAACAATCTCTCCCTCTCTCTAAGTGTTTTTTTCAATTCTGTATCAAATTTAAGAACTTTCATGCATGAAGATGCATTCTGACACATCTACCTACAGCAGATGTCTTTTGAAAACATTGTTGCAAAGGAGAAATAGCTCATAAAGAGCCATTTTTCCTTTTGCCAACCTGTTTCACCACTACTCAATAATTATACTATTCTTTACATAGATTTTTTTATATTTCAGCCTAAATGTTTTCAATGTTGTCTGCTGTAGAATTGTTCTATGTGGGAAAGGGTTCTAATTTTTTCCAGATTATTATTAAATCAGTCCAGTGATTTAGTACAAGAATATTTTTTTAAGTTTTCACTATATAACATATACAAGAGCACCGCGTACGGCACAGACGCTCAACTGATAGAAAACAGAAAAAAAACTGAGCTAAACAAAAAACCTTAACCGGACAACCACACTGCCGCCGACGCCAGGGTCATGACAATAGCTCTCGTTTTTTCAAAAGTCGAGCTAATAAGGAAAAGCAGCGGCCATGTTTTTCATCAATCTTGGAATCTTGCAACCAAGAAACATTTGTGCCAAATTATTTTTAGATCGAGCAGGTACTTTTGGCCAGGAGATTTTTAAAGTTTTTACAATGCACATAATTATATATAAGGAAAACAAGCCCCGCCCCTGGTGGCCATGTTTTTCAACGGATCGGATTAATTGGAACAACCTTGGTAGAAGGTCCCCCAAGGAACCGTTTTGTCACTTTCTGATGCCACAGCAACCAAAGTTCTTGATGGAGTTTAAATCTTTGAACTATTTGAAAAGAGGGCCACCAAAGGAACATACATTCCTGTGAAGTTTGGTTGAAATTGGTCCTGTGGTTAAGGAGGAGATGATGTTTAAAGCTAAAAGATAACAACAGACGACGGGCGACGGACAGAGAATGATCAGAAGAGATCAGTTGAGCCTTTGGTTCAGGTGATCTAAAAACATTGTGGCTAAAGAAGCAATAATTGCTTGTAATGATTACTTTCTTCTTTGGCCACAACATATTCATGTCTATTCAATCACTATACTTTATTCTATAGAGCCTTTCTATATCTTTTGCGTAAATCTTTTGGACTTAGTCAAATGCAGTTTTGTTGAATGAGGCTGAGAAAAATGCTGTGTTTAGAAAAGAGGCAGTGAATGTATTATTCTATTCCAAAATATTTATAAACTGTCCAATTTCCAAAACATTAATAGAAAATTGCCTAAAAGGATTGCGATGGATACATTGTAAGAAAAGGAACAATCAGTCATAATAAGCATCTTCTCTTCTTTTTTTAACCCTTTCCCACATACAACAAATCAGCAGCAGACGACTTTGAAAACATTGATACAATTTAGAAAAAAAAATCTATAAATGTGAATGTAAATGCAATTATTGTAAAAAAGGCGAAAATAATGAGCAATTTCTCCTTTTGCCAGTGTTTTAGAAAGTTGTCTGCTGCAGATGCGACAAAACGTGTCTACAGGACTGGTGAAATTGTATTGTGGGAAAGGTAAGCCTATTTTGTCAAACAGAAATCTATAATGTAATTATGTACCTGTGATATAAGCAGTTCTGTATTTCTGCTGCACTTTTATAGACTTATAGTAGACTTCTGTTACTGTATTGATTGTTTTTATTGTCAGGTTCTCCGAGTCGTTTCCACTATTATATCATCTGTCAAAATACAAGACAGAAATATGCATGATAGGGAGAAAGCAATAAATATGTAAATTGTCTTGGGTTATCCAGAGGTCCATCGACAATTCTCATTACTTCCTCCAAAACCTACAGCATCAGTTACTTAACCATTTTGCCAACATGCAGAAGGCTTCAACCCTACAACCAACACGCAGAAGCATTTTATCGTGTGACATCTACAGCTGACAACTTTTGAAAAAAATGTGGAAAAGAGAACTGTTCATATTGAGTAAATATCTCCAATTACAACAATGTTTTTGTGGCGATTGGTTGACAATCGCCACAGTGCTACCAAAACAACAACAACGAAAAAAAAATTATATAGTCGTATTTGAACAATCGATTGGATATTTCTGCAAAGGCAATTTACTCACTTCCGTTAAACCGCCATATATATATATAGTTCCATCAGTGATGCAGGCACACGATTAATAATGATAATGTTAGTGCTACTTTGATACCGGATTGGTACTAATATTTGAGATTTATCGAGAAAATATCTAAATAGAGTTAAACTATTTACATATTATCTTTCTTCATGTTTGGGCAGATAATAAATATCATCGGGCGTCTTGGGTACGCTATGCAGAGTATCATGATACTCCTGTGCCTCGTTTTATTTTTACTGTAGTCAACCGTAACCTTTTGACCTTTAACCTGATTCGGCAGGATTTGGCAGATAATAAATATCATTGCGCGTTCTGCCTTGCAAATAACGACAACTCTGATGATACTCAAATCTGGAAATTCCAAAAGGTTCTATAAATAGCTCGCGAGACCAAAAACAAGAAGAGCTTGTAAATCTCAATATTATAAACGCTTTATTTTGTAGTTGTTTAAATATATGAAAGCGTCTAGATGATAAGACTGGTTTACAAAGGTTTAAAGGACACACGATGTCAGTGTGTACACACGTGATGTATACACGTCTGCACGTTCTAGAGTCAATTAGCAATCAATGCTGACAGTGTAGCCTAATTTAGTTTGGAGATCGAGCATTATAATATATGCCTATATTTTTATAAATTGAACAGTTTGGCAAATAGTGAAACTGTGCTTTTGGAGCATGTTTTGTGTTTGTTTTTGCACTCACATTATTCGAAGCAGTTTAACAACCTCAGAGACATATAAATACACTGTAACAACCCTCAATCATGCAATGTGAAGGGACTAAATTGAACAGACCTGTTTAATATCGGACATTATTGAAACAAACACCAAACTAATGGATACTGTTTTCTCTCCTTTCTTTAGTCATTTCTAAAGTGTAAAATATATTTTATCTTAATATGGCCTAACGACCTGGTGATAAACATGTGATTACCCGAACAATTAGATTACAAATAGTCATTCTAATGAGCTAAAACGGTAGTCCATCGAATACTAACTAGATTTTTCATAACTTTGGAATGGCCTAATTTTGAACACATCATGACCAATTTCAGAACGTAACTAAATAATCACCAAGACAACATTCTGGCAAACTAACATTATTCTACTGTCAAAAGATGCATGGTTGATACATTCTCAAATATACCCGCACCAGAGTCATCGCAAGCCCTACACCGATATACTGCTTGTTACTTTGCAGGATTTTCCATACGATCGCCACTACAGTGCCATTGGCGCTTTGATTTATCTCTATATTCAATGATAATTCTCTCCTTCATAATATAGAAAATACCATGACTTTAACTCATTGCCAAAGAAGGCTGACAATTATTTAAACGGTTCTTAAAAAATGTCTTTGGTAAATGAATGTATCCCCTCTTGCAGTGTATCTATGAGTAGATCTCATGTCAATTTTGATATATATAACCAGCTGTTCATGCTGGATTTAGTGAAGGGTGTTTTACTCTGCTTTCAACAGTTTTGTAGTTATATTTTGATTCCAAGATTCAAAGTTACATAGATCACTTAACATTGTGCTTTATTCTGCCAGCAACAGTTTTATCTTTCATACCACAGAAAATTATGTTTTACTCTGCTTTCAACAGTTTTAAAGTTATATCAAGTGGTGCTTTACTTTTGCTATGTGTCACATTTGAATTGTCTAAAATAGATTATTCAAATAAGTACAAGAAACATGAGGTTTGTATATCCTGTAGGGAAGAAGCAGGAACTGGATCTGGTTTTCAAAATTGACTGAATTTGTTAATGCTTTGGTCTGTGCTGTTGTATTTCTACATGCTAGATGACAACTGGCCTCTTTGCACTAAAGTAGTATTCATGATGACATTTCCACTGGCAAAAGAATACTTTTACAAATCCTGAGTTAAAAAAAAATGCACTATAAATTTTGCAATCTCAAACTTCCCATATATATATTTAATACCAAGGACTTAATGTATAATCAATACATGTGTGTAATCAAGTAGGAGGTCCTACTTTTTCTTAAATTAAGAAATCTATATATGAGCTGCATCAAACGAGAGGTTGTGTTGGATCTCAAAGAAGAGGATATAGGACTTAAACTAGTTTGGCTACAATTCTTAACCCTTATGCTGCTGGAACCTATTTTGTGAAGCCTGTGTCACCAACATAGAGCCAGGCCAGCTGGTGCATCTGCACTGTCTGACCAGGCTAGATAGTGTTGACTGCTCATCTCATTATTTTTATCTTTATTTTTAATATTCCTAGAATAGACTATGGACTCTTTCCACTGCAAAGCTGGACAAGTTCATTTCAATAACTCGGCATTGAAAGGGTTAAGTGGCTCTTTTTTAAGTATGCCTACAGTCAGGTGCAACTACATATCATATACATGTATGCAAAGGTCAAATTATGTTTCACTATTCACAGTAGAAACAAGACCCTGACACAGCTCATATGTTCCAAGACCAAATAAATCATTAAAATTACTTTTCTTTCTCAATGGTCTTGTTGTACATTGTGTCTTCCATTAGAGGTGTTGAGAACACTTTAATCTTGGCATCTTAAGGATCTAAAAAATATTATGTAAGGTGCAAGGACCACAAATGAAAACAAGCACTGTCATGGGAGAGCATGCTTAACTATACATAGTGCTTGTCCATGGATGGTTTACATTAATAACCGGCCGGTGCCCAAATTGACTACTGTAAATGCTTTTCTAGTGGCCTCCAAACGGTCCAAATTAGAAAATTACAGTGGAAAAAGTGACAACAACAATATTAAAGAGAGTTCAAACTGAGTAGATCCTCTGTTAAGCACTTTTGTCTTTTGCTCAGCATTCTCGACCATGAAAATTTACTTATTAATTTATGATCGGCCAAAATCAGGGAAACATCTAAATGGAAATGAATTGGAAAATCTCTACAATATCAACAATGACAATTTCTCAAAATTCACTTTTGGTTCCCTTGACCCCTTCTGGGAGAGATCCCCCTGTGTCTTACTGTCACAATTTAGCCTTCAACTTCATTTCTTAAAGAATATCACTGATTGGTATGGCTGTTACTGAGGTGGATATCTTAAACAATACCCTTTTCCACTTGCAGACACATTGTGATTCTTTAGATTTATTGTATGTGGGAAATAGTTAATAAACTAGTCTTTATTGTGGAAAAAATCAATCCAGGCACAAAAGTATTCCAACACAAAAAGGGGAGATAATGCAACATAAAGCAAAGTTAAAGTAGTGCTGCTTGAACTCTGCAGTCTTCAAACACAACATTTCATTTGTGTATGTTATCTACAGGTACAAAACAACAAAGGTATACTCTAGATAAGCCATTCTTGTGAAAAGGCTGAATTTATGAATCTAGCTATTAAGCTTTGGTTATTGGACTTGGCACTTCCTCTCTTTACTCTGTTTAACCCATGTATACTGTGATCTTAGAAATGCTTGACCCTAAGCATCATAAGAAAGAACTAACATGAAGAGCACTAAATGAATCTTTAAACTTCAAAACATCTTATTGAGTGCTTATATAAAGTCACATGAAAAAAGGATGCTCTATGATATTATCACTTTCACAATTATGTTATTAAGCACTTTTACACAAAATTGTGACAGTTCCTTCAATCCTATACACAGTTTGCATTAGGGGCTAACAAAAATGCCTGAGATACAATCTGTGCCATTACATATAGGAGTCATTGACCTTTGAATGCCAATATATTCCAAATAAAGGCCAAATGGTCTATTTGCTGCTGCTCTTTTTATATTGATAAACAAATTATTAATACCTTCAGCGGTAATGACGTTGCAACTTTAAAAGTACCGTACTTTACCGCGCTCAGGCAATTGGCTTTTGACATTCACACCTTCACCATTTTATCCAATGAAAGGCCCGACAATATTTACGTATGCGATTCTGGCGATAGCACATAATGAAAACGAAAAATCCATGCTTGCTGCATAGCCGGCGAAAATATCTCAGGAAAAGAAAATCCTGCATGTCTTGCGATATGAAACTCCTAAATATATAATACAATTTCGTTAAACCATATGTTTTTGAATGAATTTAAAAATCAACATTACACAACAGCAAGAAAACAAATGCATTTACCAGATGACATAAGTTTGTTGTAGGCGGTAGCCATTTGGTGACCGGATGCAGTTCAGTGAATAAAACTCACAAGGCCCTACATCTGCATCGTCTAGAATTGTTCCGGCGTCATAGAGCTATGTGTGAAAAGTGCTATATATAACACATCGAAAAGTATAGGATGGATGGATCGATTGATAGCGACGTCTATCATTGTCAAATATAATTGACATTGTATAGGACAGCAAGGTGTCTTCTCGATTGTCCCACATTTTGAGTTTACTATTTACCCTTAGTGCGGTGGGATAACGAGCGGTAAAGAGAGGTAAGGGAAAGGTGAGAATACAGTCCTGTTATTATGCCTATTCCACTACAAACATAGTAAATTTGCGGTTTCTTTACTGTTTGCACAAACATTCAATTAAGTTTATGCCTATTCCACTACAAACATAGTAAATTTCACAGTATTTTCACCTTTGTTTCATTGCGGTTTCTTTACTATTTGATCTTTATTAATTTCATTTGTTTGCAAAAAAACCCACTTATAATTCATATTTGATCTTTATTAATTTCACCTTTGTTTCATTTCTTTCTAAACTGAGTAAATATTCAACAAAATTGAAAACAGTGAAAACCCAGATCAGACGATGTGATTATATGATGTGTTTAATTTGTTATTTGTTATTTGAATGTATGTATTATAAACAATAGTTCAATTACCTAATTTGAATAAAAAATATGTTTTTCTAAATAATTTGATATTTTCCTTATTCCTATGTTATATCAAAAAGAGGACCAAACAAGAGCTTTTTTCTGATAAATTCGTAACATACTGTTTTATAAAAATTGGTTACCAATATAGTGGAATTTTAAATGAACCGAACTGTAGTGATATCTTCGCCCCGGGCAGGGATTAGCCGACACCTTACCTGTATTTTTTCCCGATAGTCCTACATCGATTTTTAGCCCAAAAATCAAAATGTGGGACAATCGAGAATAAACCGACAGCAATACCCGGGAATAAAATATATAAATCTGACTTGTCAAAAGAGATAAAGATTCCCGATAACTCCGTCTATATATAGGCCTATGGTCTATATATCCAGAAACAAGTACAGATTTTGAAAGAAAATGTCTAACTTGAAAGAAGAGCCTTTATTGTGAGAAACGGCCTAATTAGGCATCACTGATTTAAAGATAACACAAGACAGCGTATCGCCAGCGTTCACCAGCGCGTGAGTGACGCGTCAGTTTCGCACTCGACGATTGAGGAACGACTGAGGAGCGCGCGCCAGCGTACTGCAACGACCACGTGATTGTTTGTATAAACCGACGCGCTGCTACAGTACCAGCGTGTGAATAGCGGGTTGTTAACGATCGTCTAGCGCGTTCGACGCGAGAGTAACGACCCTCAAGCGTTGCCAGCGTGTGCAGTCACACGCTGGCAATGTTAGGTATTTTGAAAAATGTATTTTTGCCTCCGCGTAAGACAACGCGTCCCAGCGTGAGTAACGCGTTCAGCGTGTTGCTAACGCTGGCCTAGCATTGATCAGCATTATTCACGCGTTGGCCTAAAACGTTCTGGTATGACAGGGCCATTAGGATTCTACCATGACACAATTATGGATCTTACGATACTGTCGGGAATTTAAAGGTTGTCATGCCCAGCTTTCAGGAAGTGTAAATTTGTAAATTGTTTGTGCTGCCCTCTGTTTTTTTCAAAATGGACACTTTTTCTTGATTGTCCAGGGATCAGTTAAATACGTTTCACAACAAGCTAAACAGTATGCACATTATACAAAGTAAACGTACACAATGTAAAGTTTTAATCCATGAAGTTGTATACATAATTTAGAAATTTAAGTTTGACATAAGAATCTTAAATGTTTCTTTTAGATATATGGAAAACGAGTAGCTTGAAAGCGGGTAGCTCAAAAACCTTTTGAGAAAATCCCTGCAATGGGAAATACGGCTGTCGTGCATTGTCAACATTTTCCTTGTTAACACTCTACAGGCTTCATTTTGCATCGGATCTTCATGAAAGTTTATCAGAACATTCATCTCCATCAAATCTTGGACAAGTTCGAAACTGGGCCTTTTGAGATCAAAAACTAGGTCACTAGGTCAAATTGAAGGAGAATCTTGTTAACACTCTTGAGGCCACATTTTTGCTTCAGCAGCTTGAAATTTTGTCATAATGTTTGTAATAATGATATCAAGGTCAAGTTCGAATATGGGTCACATTGCGTCAGAAACTAGGTCACTAGACCAAATTGAAGGACAATGCTGTTAACTCTGTAGAAGCATCTTTTTTGGCTACAGCAGCTTGAAATTTGGTCAGAATTCTATCTAAATGATATCTAGGTCAAGTTTGAATGTGGGTCATGCCGGGTTAAACTAGGTCACTAGGCCAAATTGAAGGAAAATCTTGTTAACACTCTCGATACTGCATTTTTAGCTTGAGCATGTTGAAACTTTATCAAAATGTTTTTCTTGATGATATCTAGGTCAAGTTCTAACATTGGTCATGTTGGGTCAAAAAGTAGGTCACTATGTCAAATTGAAGGAAAATCTTGTTAACACTCTAGAGCCAACATCCCCCGCATTTTAGTACTTTCAGTACTTTGATTATTGTAATTGAAGGCCCGACCTTATTTTCTAGGGGGTCTGGTAGCATACCCCCAAACCAAAGTACAGATTGTGTTTGTTTTTTTAGGCCATAAGCGGCATTGTGCACTCGGTGAGGGTTTCGGTTGCATTTTTTGGGCCATTTTAAATTTGGGCAATTTTCAAAAACATGAACAAAAATCAATTAATTTAAAGTTAAGATGCGGAAACGCTAAAAATTATCCGAATAATCCGGGGTGTCCGCTGAACCATTCCGGGGTGTCAACAGAACCTTTCCGGGTTTTCATGGAACCGTTCCAGGATGTACACGGTTGTCCATTGAAACATACATGGGTGTCCATGGAATTTATCGAAGTATTCCTGGAAAGTTGTTCGACTACTTAGGGGATTTTACGTGGATTTTCGTATTTTCTGTAAAGAGTTCCCGGAAAATATACAGCAGTGTAGTGAGCGTACACATCAAAGAGCAAACACCTTTTGTGAACGACCATTACCATATCCGGGTGTTTCCATAATACATTCCGTCTAAGCAGGGGCGTTTAAAACTCTTTCACAGACAGAAAAACCTTTAGAAACCCATTTTCTACGTTTTAGAAGTGATTGTAGTAATCGTAGTCATTGAATGATACAAGCAAACAGATGAGAATCAACATACCCAACCTTAGTTTAGAATCAAATAAGTCATTTATCTGATTGTTTAAACATTTGAAACTTTGACATGCTCTCTTTGCAAAGATTTTTTTCTATCGAATGGGGGTTATTTAAAAAAGAAATATTTATTATTTTTGTAAATTTCATTTCGTTACTCATACGAGAAAATCGGATCGACTGTCTTCATCAGAACTCCATGCTGAAGTTGATTGATCTTGCCCTGATCGATCACTTGTGTGTCATTTAAGACAAGTCAGAGGTACGATATAGGGTTGTAACATATTTAAACGCTGTCTTGGGATACGAGTTGGCATTATTGCGCCTTCTGATGCTCTGTCGGCTCTCTTCATCTCTGATCTTGATCGGCCATCGTTCTGAAACAATGAGGAAAACAGGTTTAATTTGTTTTCTGTGAATTACGTTACCATGCCTTACATGCATATATGCACAAACAATAAATGTAAGGCAACTGCTCAGTCATAATTTACACTTCACCTATTTATTATAAAAGAATATTACCAAAGATTATTTGTTTACATCTTGTTGAAAATATATGATAATCATAATGAATACTAAAAGTACATGTATGTGTATCTTAACCATGGAATTAAATTTTATCCTCAACAATGACAGCACAGTATATATTTTACTATAAATGTCTCAGACATGAAAATACTACTCGACGTTAGCACACATTTATCCTCTTTTGATTGGTGATTGGAGGACAAAAACCTTGGACTGTTTATTGAAAACAGTAACGTATTTCACCATTACGTAAATCACGAAGCAAAACGGATCGTTCATTTCTTTAGTTTTCAAAGACTGTCACGTATAATGTACGTACACTGCACACCTTCTTTGGTTAGATTACTAGCATATGTGAATCATTTAAAACGTAGGTTTGTACACTAAGGTAACGTGATTGAAGATATTTGTAAAATTTCATCAACCAACAGTTTTTCAAGTAAAGATGAAAGTACACATTAACTTGTATAATATAGTTTGATTCAGTATTTTAAAACTAGTATAATATTTCATATTGTCTTTTACAATGTGCTTTAGTATAGAGGTAACATAAACTACACGGATGTTTAGATAAGATAACAAGAGCTGTCGGAGGACAGCATGCTCGACTATTCCACCGCTTTTATGATTACTGAGATATTGAACTCTAATGTAGTTGCATGCTAAACATTAACCACAATGACTTAAAGAGTGATAATTTGCATTATATGCAGGATCGAGTTATTTAACTTGATTATTTTCATAGGTGTGATGGTTGGGAAGGGTTGTATAACGTTTCAATGGAATGCATCAAGTAGTTACTAAGATATGGACTAGTTCAAAGTTATTGCCAAAAAAATCTTTTCGTTAAAGGCCAAAGTGACCTTGACCTTTGACTTTATGATCCCATGACCTGTTTGAGTCAAGTGCTGAGCATGACCATTACCAAAACTAAGTTTCAGGGTCATAGGCCTAAGCAATCGGTAGTTTTAAAGCAAGGAATGTTTCTGTATTGAAGGTCACAGTGAACTTGACCTTTGACCTATTGACCCCAAACTCTCTAGGCATCACCAAGTTGCTATGATGTATGTTCATACCAAGTTTGAAGATCATATGCCTAGGCGTATGTAAGTTATAAGGGTAAATGCTAACTTTCACAAAAACTAACCATTAACTGTTTCTTTACAGAAAGGTCACATTTGACCGTGACCTTTAACCTAGTAACTCCAAACTCTCTAGGCAAAACCAACTTGAAGATCACAGGCCTAAGTGTATGTTAGGTATAATGGTAAATGCTAGCTTGCACGAAAACTTTAACCATGAACTGTTTACATATAGAAGGTCACAGTGACCTTGACCTTTGACCTACTGACCCCAAAGTTTATAGGCATCATCAACTTGCTATGAAGAATGTCCATACAAAGTGTAAAGACCATAGGCCTAGGCGTATGTTAGTTATAAGGGTAAATACTAGCTTGCACAAAAACTTACACCATGAACTGTTTCTATATAGAAAGTTACAGTTACCTTGACCTTTGACTTACTGACTCCAAACTGTGTAGGCGTCACCAACTTGCTATGAAGTATGTCAATACCAAGTTTGAAGATCATTGGCCTCGGCGTATGAAAGTTATAAGGGTAAATGCTAGCTTGCACAAAAACTTTAACCATGAACTGTTTCTATATAGAAAGTTACAGTGTTCTCGACCTTTGATCTACTGACTCCAAACTAATTAGGCATCACCAACTTGCTATGACTTATGTCCATACCAAGTTTGAAGATCATTGGCCTAGGCGTATGTAAGTTATAAGGGTAAATGCTAGCTTGCACACAAACTTTAACCAACGGCGACGGCGACGCCGACGCCAGGGTGACTACAATAGCTCCCCTTATTCTTCGAATAGTCGAGCTAAAAATGGAGAACCAACCATCCGACAACCTACATCAATGCTATTTTCATTCGCTGCCTGACTGTTCGTTAAGGGCCTGTCACACTTATTCAGAATCAGCAGGAATTAGGCAGAACCAAACGGAAATAAAATAAAAAAACAAGAGAAAGTTGATGCAAGGCATCAGTGTCGCCGGAAAAGACTGCATTGATTTATTTATGTATTCTTGACTTTCCTTAGTCTATTCAATCATTAGGAACGCAGTGATGAAAACATTTGCTTATAAATTTTATATACATACTTATACATTAGGGTATCTATAAAAAATTAACGAAATGTGTACACATTTATCTGGCTTAAATTTAATTGTTGTTGTTACTTATTTAAATAATAGTATTCATTCATATAATTTCAATGTTTGTCAATCTTATTCGAATCACAAGGTAAATATCCTGATATTGCTTTAAAGGGAGGTAATTTGAAGAAAACAAAAGTCTTCAAAAGGAGAAATATATCAGCATTACCGCCTACAGTTTAAATTGTTCTATTGTTTGTGGATTTAAAAATGTTCTTTTTTTCTTATTTCTACATGTACAACGAAATATTGCGGCTTCTCTTTGACGATTTGCGTCAAACATTCGTCTTGTACTTGTCTAAAATAAAATAATATCACTCGCTTTTTCATATCGAAATGCGCATGCGCGAAAATCGATGTTAAAGGTCACGAAACTACACAACAGAATAGGGTCTATATTTAGCTTAGAAACAGTTCCTACTTTAGATATTCATGGATTAACATTATTAAATGAATTCTACACACATCAAGACATCTCTTTGAACATGAAAACAACATTTAGTAAGTTAAAATTGCTATTAAAAGGAGAATCCGAAATTGACCTCAATGATGACACATAAGAGTCTGCATTAGGGGGTGTTGGTTCACGTCTTGAAGGGACCACTTTTGTCTTCGTAAATAAGACAAAAAACTTAAATGCGAGTGAAATAAAAAAAAACTGCAAACATTAAAAAATCGGAATATTTATTTCATTTTAGATGTGTCATTTATTAGTGTTCGTAAACAACCACAATTGTAATATGTTCAAATCATCTAGATTTGTTTCTTTCTAATAATAAGCCGCCCTCCCATGTGATTTCCGAAAAGCTATTAAAAATAGAAGTCGCGGGCTTCTGCCCGGCGACTAATAAAATTCGCGCCACATTCGGGAGGGAAAGTAAAATTGGCCTAAATTCTTACAGCTTTGTAAAAATGCCGTACGAATACATAGAATGCACTTTGCACCCACTTTGAATATTTCACATTCCGGGTGTCTTAGCTATTGAATGCAGCTCGAATGTAGTTGGAAACATAGTAGGAATATTTAGAATGCTGTTAGAATCCAGTCAAAATATTTAGAATGCACTTCAACTGCCGTACGAATACGGTTGGATTGTTACCCGAATACCGCCCAAAGTCATGCGACTCCTAAATACGAGAGACATATAAACATATGTGTTTATATGTCTCTGTAAATACCAACTAATAAAGTTATAGCAGCTGTCCGCGTTTTTATACGAATGTATACAGAGAATTACCGTTTGGGTTCTCCTTCGAATGCGATCAAAATGTTTCGAATGCAGTAAGAATATTTAGAATGTAGTCAAATGCTGTTCGATATTTCTCCACTACGAATGCACCTCAACAGTTTTGAGCATGACCAAATCATTCGGACTGGCCACAAGAATGGACCAGATTATTTGGAATGCACTCATAATGCAATGCAGAATTTTTAGAATACACTTCGAATATACAGGAATATACCACCAATTCTTATTCCGACGGCATTCCAGCTCATTATGTCTCTAGAGTGACTAGGCACTATGTTGTATATCAATAAATGCTACTGAAGTTCGGGACAACGTTTTTTACATTTATATAACTTCATTTATATTAGCATATCTTGAGCAGACTTTAATTCCTAGATTGCCCGTCACTCACGGTGATTATTTCTATTAATGGAAGGGAAATAACTCTTGGTCACTTAACTTTCTTCACAATTGTCTTTGTTCTTCGTCTTCGTTACTTGTATTGTATTATCACAGCGTTTCCTCTTTGTTAATTAAATATTCATCAATTAAAAGAGACTTCTATTAATTCTGCGTTTATAGGTGTGTTTTTTCAAGTCGTCTGCTGCAGATTTGAGATGTATGTGAACTGGTATATCACAAGTCCTACCTTTGGTTTTACAAATTGTAGCACAACTAAATTGAATCCCAAGGATGACTGCGCAAGCTTGTCTTTTTCTATACTTGTAACAATAACATCAATGTTTGTTTTCACAAAGCAGCGCCCATTTACTCCAAGGATGTAATAGATGCAATACCACAGTCCGGTAGAGTGTATTGGTTTAGCACAAATCTAATCAAAGACATTGTAAAAACAATGAAAACAGTAAACAGCTTAATGTTTTACACATTTTTTACACCAGATTTCTTTCCTATTCAATACTGAAAGCGTTCAAAATATTGTGGAAAGTGGAGAAATGAACATTATGAGCACTATCTATCTACCTTTTCAAAAACCTTCTTAAAAGTTGTCCGATTCGAAATGTTTATTGAAACACAGTTAAGCTGTCATGTACTTTCATCAAAATAACCATGAATTATGTAGCAAGATAAAAACAAAACGAGGTCCGTATAAAAATAAAAATATGTTTATTCTGTAGTGAACAAAAATGCATAGTGACAATATTTTCATCATTCATTCATAACATTCAAAGTCAAGGGCATGCTCACTGTTGTTAGCCAAATAAGAAGTAGAAGTAAATATACAGAAAGATAATTACAAACAAACTTGTATGTTGGAAAAGGTTAAAAATATTCATTTCTGTTTATCTTTGGATCTGTTTTAAGTATTTGCTTTCATATTTTTAAGTGTATACATACTGATTTGACATCATGTGTTACATTCATTGACAAGGTGTACAAAGTAGGCAAGTCAAATTGCAGCATCAAAGAAGACATATAAATGAATGTGCTTGACTTTCTTTGGTTATAAGATGGTTAAAGATGTATTAAAACTTAAAAACTTAACTAAAATACTAAAAAAGACAACTTTCCTGTAAGTTATTTTAAATTTTTTATTAAAATAAGATATGCAGGTGATTGGCATTTTAAAATACTCATCATGAAAGTCCTGATAAACGACACTTCAGCAAACATACAAATGACACATCAAAATGGAATGTTACATTGCACTACTTGCAGCATTGTTATATAAAAGCAACTTCTAGTTATTAACAAATACCTAAAACTTAAATTGTTTGAAAAGCTAACTAAAAACAAAAGATACTAAACTAAAAATTGCCTAATTTACAAAATACCGTAAACATAAAAATTGTTTCTTTATATTTATATACATACAGGATTTAGCAATGCAGTAGAAAACTAAATTGAGCAATGATTCAAATCTCCAAATTTACCCTTAAATTGATACAGACAAAATTAGATGCCTTTGCAGAAACCAACTATTGAATACTTTGGAAAAAGGAGATTTTTTTTCAAAACACGAGTAATAATTCTGTCCCCCACAATGTTTTCAATTCTGTCAAAATTCTAATTCCACTTGTTGAGATATAACACACCTTTCTTCAGATGTTTTCTAAAGGGCGACAACACCAGAACTACTGGAACAGGTATATTTTGTTAACCCTATCCTCATATAGACACTTTCTGACACCTCTGCAACAGATGACTTTTGAAAACATTGAGGCAAAAGGAGAAATTGCTCCAAACAAGCAATTTCTCCTTTTGCCTCAAATTACTCAACCTTTTTACAGTAATTCAATTATAGATTTTCCCTGTTTTGCCTAGATTTTTCCAAAGTCGTCTGCTGCAGATTTGTTGATTGTGGGAAGGGTTACAGCATGAACAATTTTAACAACTTGGCACATCAGTTATTTTGAAATAGATTTTCTTTTATACGTTTCAATATTTGCTTAATAATGTAAATGAAAAGTTTACTTTATTTGAATAGAGGTGTGAGCTTATCGAGTCCCTGCTGTTTGCAAATGACCAAAGGTTTGATTTTCCATAGTGGGGCTCAGTCTTTATCAATTCATTTTTCACTATTTACACGGACTACAAGGTAGACACAAGCTTTAATGGGCATATTAACCCTTTCCCACGAAAAAATATCCAGCAGATAACTTTAAACAAGAGGGCCATGATGGCCCTATATCGCTCGCCTGATTTTTTTCTCTTCACTTTAGCCATATAAGCCCCGCCCCCTGGGGGCCATAGTTTTCGACCAATCAACATGGCTTATAGGAATCTGACAGAGGGACACCCTAGGAATATTTCTACAAAATTATTTGAAAATCAGCCAAACATTTTCGGAGGAGAAGATTTTTTAAGTTTTCACTCAAGCCATATATAAGGCAAAATAGCCTGCCATGTTTTTTTGACCAATCTACATGGCTTGAAGGAATTTGATAGTGGGTCACTTAAGGAACATTCTGAATCTTCATCTTGAAAAATACTGAGAGGTCGTTGACCTTCTCCAGGAGCGAATGTAAAGGTAGAATTTCTAGTTTTCAATATCTGCATCATCCAACAATGTGTCAATATTACCAGTGTAAAGGACATGTGACAAATAAATGAAGTTTTTATCGTGTTCACAAAGTGAATTATAACCATTTTGCCAATTTTAAAGGGCCATAATCCAGTTATGCATGGATGGATCTGGTTTTCGAAAGGAACCAAGCTCTCATGTGCATCTAGCTACTGTATAAGCTTGGTAAACATCGGATAATAAATGACGACTTTATCATGTTCACAAGGTTAATTATAGCAATTTTCCCAATTTTAAAGGGCCATAATCCCGTCATGCATAGATAGATCTGGCTGGTTTTCGAAAGGAACGGAGCTCTCATGGATGTCTAGCTACTGAATAGGTTTGGTAAACATCAGATAATAAATGAAGACTGTATCGTATACACAAGAAATTGGACAGACGACGGACGACAGGACGACGGGCAATAACAAAAATGTCTAGTTGAAAACATTGTGGCAAAAAAAGAAATTGCTTGTTATGTCACACTGTTTCCAACAGCCATCCTCTGCAAAGGCGTATGAAAGCAACTGTATATAATGAGAAAAGGTAAGAAACATTCATTTGGGCTTATCTTTGGATCATTCAAGCAGCTGCTTTTATATTTTGAGTCATATAAATACGGATTTGCATTAGTTATGTCTACTGACTGAAAGTGTACAAAGAAGGCAAGCCAAATGGCAGCAAGAAATATTTGAAAAACAAAAAAACTTGTTTTATAGACTATGGTATGTTGTAAAGTGTTAAGAACATGAAGACATCATATTCATGCCTCTTGTTTAACCCTTTCTCACCTACAGACGCTTTTGATGCAATAGCAGTAGACGGACGATTTTTGAAAATATCGTGGCCAAAGGTGAAATTGCTCATGATGAGCAATTTCACATTTAGCCAAAAAAAAAAAAAAACTTTTTTTTACCAATTAAGCTATCTTTTATGGAGATTTTTGAAAATGTTTTCAAAGTTGTCTATAAAATTGTTGTATAATATGGAAAAGGGTTAATTGACATGGTGATCCTTAATTGATAACCATTGACTACCTGAGATGTTGACAGCTTTCCAATATGAAGGCTTAACCAATTCATTACCAACTATGGTGATTTTTGACACTTCCAATTTGAAAACAATGATACTGGTTGAAAATACAGATGAATAAAAGTTAGCTCTGAAGATGGAGAAGGAAACTCAAACATATGTCATAATAGGAAATTCCTCCTATACTCACTATGTTTTCTAAAGCCATCTACTGCAGATACATCAAAAGTGGTCTGTATCAAGTCAATGGTTTGTTCACCCAATCATGCATGAATTTAAGTTCTGAGACAAATAAAAGTGAGCTCTGAAGATGAAGAAGGAAACTCTATTAACATGTGTTAGAAAAGAGAAATGGGTCATAACGAGCAGATCCTCCTTTACTCATGTTTTCTTAAGTTATCTACTGCAGAAGCATCAAAAGTGGTCTGTATCAAGCCAATGGTTTGTTAACCCATTCCTGTACGAGTATAAATTTAGAGGCCTCAATTTTATTACTGAAAGCTTTGTGCAAAATGGACAAATTCCCCCTTCTCTAAAAATGTTTTCAACTTTAAATCAATATTTTAATTTCAAATCTATTGGTGTAAACAATATCTTTTAATATTTGTTCAAAGCCAACAAATTTAAAAATGGCATATACAGTAAGGATCACATCCATTAAAATGACTACACACCCCACGTTTGACACAATTTTGGTTAAAACAATGGTGCAAAAAAAAAACCATGGTTAAAATAATGACTGTGTTTCATAAATAAATATGCCTATAAAGTTTTCTTCACTATTTGTCCTTTTTGGTAGACTTAGTATCACCAGTCTCTGTGGTAATAGCATTAGTAGTGTTGTCGTTTTTAGCAATGTCATCTTCAGTGGATGTCTCCGCTTTTCTTTTTCGAACTGTAACATCTGCGTCATCCAGGGTGTCATCAATGATATCCCCTTCCTGATAATAAAATATTCGAACATTTCATCAAAAAACACTCTTTTAAAACCAGCCGTAAGATATTTGCAAACAGTGTCGATCAATATCACCCATTACATCTACGCAGTATGATCTGGCTCTACACTTTTCGCCTATTAGTCAGAGGTTCAAAGAAAGCATTTGAAAACAGAGCATGAATTGGCATCTCGGTATTTACCACACACCAGTCACATGAACCATATCACACAAAAAGCAAATATTATTAAGAACCAGTCAAGTCTAAAGAGTTAACCCTTTACCTCATACGACAATTCTGCAGCAGACGACTTTGAACATATTTTGTTAAAAAATAGAATGGTAACTTATGACTAAAAGTGATAAACAAGAAATTGCTCGTTTTGAGCAATTTCTTCTTTTGCCACTATGTTTTCAAAAAGCCTTCTGCTGCAGAGGCGTCAGAAAGTGTCTATATGAGGGAAAGGGTTAACTGGGCAGAAACGAGAGTTTGATACTGGCCTAAACAAATAATCACCAATCTTACTTTGTTGAGAAACTTGTTGCTAACTGCTTTCTGAGATTTTAAAATTAATGTTAACTATGATCACATTACATTACTTGTAAATTTGTTTGGGATCAAGATTGTTCTCCAAAGACCTCCAGAATGCTTGTAGAATGAATGAATGTATATTGTTTTATGGCGCATCGACAGCTAAGGTCATTTAGCGCGCAATTAATTTTAATTATTCATGATCCCTGGGTAAACAAACCAGTACTAGGCTAGAAAATGTGCCTTGCCCAAGGGCACTCCACCATGACCGTAGTGCCGCGACTGGGGATCGAACCCGGGACACCCGGTTTCGAAATTCCCCGACGCTAACCACTCGACCACAGCGGATTCCGTAGAATGCTTGTAGAAAAGATATTGATCAGACAGCACAAATGTGCAGGTTACAAAATTAAGGTCATGTTTGGGTGAAGTGGCTTGAACATGTGTATATTATCATGAATATTATTTTGTTATGGTTTGTCTCCTTTATTCAGTTTTAGTTTTATTGCTAAGTCAATTTCCAGCTGTAACTTAAAGTCCTGATATAACAAGAGCTGTCGGAGGACAGCGCGCTCGACTACATGCCGCTTATTCACATAAAGCACTATTTCATTATATTGCACTTAAGTACTATTAAATCATGTTATATACTCTATATGTAAAAGCATCTGAATAGATATACATACATTTAAATATAATTTAAAAATAAAATTTCCTAAGTCAATCAAGGGCCATTACTCCATATTTAGGATACAATGGAGTTATCTAATCTAATTGTACGATGGTCCTTAACAAATATGTGAAGTATGAAGTTATTTGAATGATGTAACTTTAACGTTGAGCTAAACGCAAATGTTAAAACTGACCGAGTCCAAAATTAGCAAAACCTTAAAAAAAGGTTTTCGTAATGTTTGACACCATGCAAAACCCGTTTGATATGTTGAAGAATTATATTTGATAAATAAATGATCACAATTAGAAAGAAATGTAACCAAAAATTAAGAATTTATCTAAAATTTTCAAAATCAAACAATTGTTTTTTACCCCCTAAAAGTCACACTCAGCATCTTCAACATACAATGTGAAGAAAGGTATTACATGTAATTATATTCCAAATATGGAAGCCCTAACACAAGTACTTATTTAGAAAAATTAGAAAATTAAATGAAAAAGCCAACTTGCCCTAAAACTTTAACCACCCAAAAGCATGTGTTTTACCGCAAACAGAAGGTCACACTCAGCATCTTCAGCATATAATATGAAGAAATGTATTAAATGTAATTATTTTCCAAATATGAAAGCCCTAGCACAAGTACTTATTCAGAAAAAGTTAAAAAAATAAAATAAAATCCTACTTGCCCCAAAATTTTAACCACCGAAAATCATGTTTTTTACCCCAAAAAGAAGGTCACACTCAGCATCTTCAGCATTCAATGTGAAGAAAGGTATAAGATGTAACTATATTCTAAATATTAAAGCCCTAGCACAAATTCTTATAGAGAAAAATTAAAAAATTAAATGAAAATGCCAACTTGCCCTAAAACTTTAACCACCCAAAATCATGTCTTTTACCCCAAAAAGAAGGTAAAACTCAGAATCTTCAGCATACAATATAAAGAAAGGTATTAGATGTAATTATATTCCAAATATGAAAGCCCTAGCACAAGAACTTATTGAGAAAAAAAAAATAAAAAAAAATAAAATCCAACTTGCCCTAAAACTATAACCCCCCAAAATCATGTTTTTTTTCCCAAAAGGAAGATCCCACTCAGCATCTTTAGCATTCAATGTGAAGTAAGGTATAAGATGTAACCATATTCCAAATATGAAAGCCCTAGCACAAATACTTATGAATGAAAATCCCAACTTGCCCTAAAACTTTAACCGGACGCCGACGCCGGGGCGAGTAGTAAAGCTCTCATATTCTTCGAATAGTCGAGCTAAAAACAAGTGAACCATGATGGCCCTGGATCACTGACCTGCATTATGTAATGTGATTTGTCAAGTCAACCACAATAACTCATTTTGCAGTCAGGTAAGCCAATACAAGAGGCCCAAGAGGAACAGTATAGCTCCACTTCCACAGACCGAAAAACGCAAACTCTATGCCTTCTGTCTTTTGTCAAGTTAATATGACTTAGAAGGTCACCAAAGAAATGTTTATGCACCAGTTAGTATTTCAAAAGAAGATTTCTAAGTTTTTCCCTATATATCTCTATGTAAAACAGGTGACCCCCACGGCTGGACCAATTTTGAGCCCAGGAATATAATTTGAACAGTCTCGGTAGAAGACCACTAGACCCTTGTACATACCATATTTATTTAATCTTTAGGCCTTTTGGTTTCAGACAAGGAGATTTTCAAAGTTTTCTCTATATCATATCTCTATGTAAAAAGATGACCCCTGGGCTGAGCCAATTTTGACCCCAGGGGCATAATGTGAACAATCTTTTTTCAAGGACTACTAGAAAATAATACATGCCAAATATCTAGGGACTAGGCCTTTCTGTTTCAGATAAGAAGATTTTCAAAGTTTTTCGCTATATATCTCTATTTAAAACAGATGACCCCAGCGTCATAATTGGAACAATCTTTTTAGAGGACCACTAGACACTGCTACACCCAAACATCTAAGATCTATGCCTTTTAAGAAGATTTTCAAAGAGTTTCCCTATATATTTCCAGGGGTATAATATAATAAATTTTTGTAAACGACCACTAGAAAATGCTACACACAAAAAATCGAAGCGTTAGGCCTACTGGTTTCAGACAAGAAGATTTTCAATATTTTATTTTTAAATCCTTTTGGTTGCCATAGACATTCATACTTCTGCATGGAATTAATTTCTTCGAACAAATTTGAAGGAGGATCAACCAAGGATCATTCCTGATTTTCATTTTTTTTTTTTTAATCCTTTGGTTGCCATGGGATCCAGAGTTCTGCATGGAATTAATTTCTATGGCACTGGATTGCCTATCTGATTAAGTGATGTGATTTGTCATACCAAACACAATAACATTTCTACAAAATTATTTGGAAATCGGCTCGATAATTTTGGAGAATTTGCAACATATTGCAAAGAAGATCTGCCACCTGGCGGTTATGTGTTTTACCAATCAACATAGCTTGAAGATATCTGATAGAGGGAGAGGGTCACCCAAGGATCATTTCTACAATATTATTTGGAAATTTGCAGAATCCTTTTGGAGAAGAAGATTTTTAAAGTTTTCACTATAGCCATATTAGGCAAAATCGTCATTTCTTCTTTTGCATAAATGCTTTCAAAAGTGTTCAAATGCTTCCACACATGCCTGTAGAGGTGAAATTGAAGCTCAAGAAGTTTAGATACAACTCCAATTAACAGATAAACATACTTGATCTCTTGCTGGGTTCATCAATTCCTGGGGTATTGCAGGAGGAAACTGCTTGGGTGGCCACATAAAGTCACAAACACACACCAATAACTGAAAACAGACACATTATATATTATCATTCGAGAACCCGCAATTTTCAGGTTTCACAATAAATTATTATCATGATCGAAATGCATACTTAAACCCATTATAACTTGCAGACGTATACTGATGCATTTGCAGCAGATGACTTTTTAAAACAGAGTGGCAAAAGGAGAAATTGCTTATATTTTTTCACAACATTTTCCACTCTATTCATTTATGATATTTTGAACTACAATTACATTTAAGAAACTTACACTCATTCACTCACGAACATATTTTCTTATTTATCAGAAGATGACTTGAAAAAACATAGGAAAAAATATTGAAAAATCTATAAATGAAAATGTTGAAAAAGTGGCAAAAAGGAGAACATGCAGATGATGAACAATTTCTCCTTTTGTCAATTTTTTCTTTAACCCTTTCCCTCATACAACAATTCTGCAGCAGACGACTTTATTTTGTCAAAACATAGAAAATCTCTATAATTGAATGGATAACCTATTACGAAAAGTTGAAAACATTGTGGCAAAAGGAGAAATTGTTCGTTTTGAGCAATTTCTTCTTTTGTCACTATGTTTTCAAAAAGCCGTCTGCTGCAGAGGCGTCAGTATTTTTAATAAATAACAAGAGTTGTCGGAGGTCAATATAGCTCGCCTATCAGGGATATCGTCTATCAGGGATATCGTCTATCAGGGCCTACTTCAGAACAGTTATAGCATGGGTATAAAGTCCAAAATCCAAAAGTGGAATAATTTAAATTGAATTTACAAAAGAAAGACAAGAATTACGCGTAATTAAATGTCTCACTGTGTCCCCTAGTTTGACTATCAAGGCAAGTGTAAAAGACAAAAAGTAAACAAAACTCTAACATTGAGCTAAACACAATTATTTTTAAACAAGAAATAATAAAAAAAAAAAAAAAAAAATACAAGAAATTTAAAAAAAAAAATTGAGCTGAACACAAAGTTCCAAAATTCAAGAAAAAAAACAAAAAAAACAAGATGTGTTTGTGAAACACTGATGCCCCCCAATGGCAACATCTAGGTCAAAGGTCAAGGTCGCAAGGTATACACATGTGAAATATGGTAGCATTACCTGTTATTGTTCAAAAGTAGTGGGGAAGGTTAAAAAAAAAAATGAGAATGGCAACATCTAGGTCAAAGGTAAAGGTCGCAAGGTCAAAAATGTTGGTACTGACAGAAAGGTCATGTCACAAGGAATACACATGTGAAATATGGTAGCCGTATCTGTTATGGTTCAAAAGTAATGGCCAAGGTTAAAGTTTTTTTCGAGAATGGCAACATCTAGGTCAAAGGTCAAGGTCGCAAGGTCAAAAATGTTGGTACTGACATGTGAAATATGGTAGCCATACCTGTTATGGTTCAAAAGTAATGGCCAAGGTTAAAGTTTTTTTCGAGAATGGCAACATCTAGGTCAAGGTCAAAGTCGCAAGGTACTGACAGAAAGGTCATGTCACAAGGAATACACGTGTGAAATATGGTAGCCATACCTGTTATGGTTCAAAAGAAATGGCCAAGGTTAAAGTTTTTTTCAAGAATGGCAATATCTAGGTCAAGGTCAAGGTCGCAAGGTGAAAAATGTTGGTACTGACAGAAAGGTCATGTCACAAGGAATACACATGTGAAATATGGTAGCCGTATCTGTTATGGTTCAAAAGTAATGGCCAAGGTTAAAGTTTGTTTCGAGAATGGCAACATCTAGGTCGCAAGGTCAAAAATGTTGGTACTGACAGAAAGGTCATGTCACAAGGAATACACATGTGAAATATGGTAACCGTACCTGTTATGGTTCAAAAGAAATGGCCAAGGTTAAAGGTTTTTTTTAGTATGGCAACATCTAGGTCAAAGGTCAAGGTCGCAAGGTCAAAAATGTTGGTACTGACAGAAAGGTCATGTCACAAGGAATACACATGTGAAATATGGTAGCCGTATCTGTTATGGTTCAAAAGTAATGGCAAAGGTTAAAGTTTTTTTCGAGAATGGCAACCTCTAGGTCAAAGGTCAAGGTCGCAAGGTCAAAAATGTTGGTACTGACAGAAAGGTCATGTCACAAGGAATACACATGTGAAATATGGTAGCCGTACCTGTTATGGTTCAAAAGTAATGGCCAAGGTTAAAGTTTTTTTTGTGCAGACAGACAGACCAACAGACAGGCCAAAAACTATATGCCCCCCGAATCGGAGATTCCGTGGGGTCATAAAAAAAAGATTATGCTCAAAGTTCAAAAATACAAGAAAATTAAAAAAAAAAAATGAAATTAATCCAACAAAATATGAAGAAGCTATGCCCAATTTTCAAAATCCAGCAAAAAAAAAATGTTTTACCCCAAAAAATATGAAAGCCCTAGAACTAGTACTTATTGAGAAAAAAAAAAATCGAAACTTTAACGTTGAGCTAAACGCAAAATTGAAAAATACAAGAAAAGAAAAAGAAAAAAATCCAAATGTTTGAAAAAAATCCATTCCAGAGTTATGGGACTTGACATACAAGGTCCCCTAATGACCCTGAATAAGTGTGTGAAGTTTGAAAGCAACAGCATACACAGTGTCTGAGAAAAGGCCTTGCACGCAAAGGTTTGACCAAATTTCTAAGTCCAAAAAGGGGCACAATTCAGTCAAAATCCATTCCAGAGTTATGGGACTTGACATACAAGGTCCCCTAATGATCCTGAATAAGTGTGTGAAGTTTCAAAGCAACAGCATACACAGTGTCTGAGAAAAGGCCTTGCACGCAAAGGTTTGACCAAATTTCTAAGTCGAAAAAGGGGCACAATTCAGTCAAAATCAATTCCAGAGTTATGGGACTTGACATACAAGGTCCCATAATGACCCTGAATAAGTGTGTGAAGTTTGAAAGCAACAGCATACACAGTGTCTGAGAAAAGGCCTTGCATGCAAAGGTTTGACCAAATTTCTAAGTCCAAAAAGGGGCACAATTCAGTCAAAATCCATTCCAGAGTTATGGGACTTGACATACAAGGTCCCCTAATGATCCTGAATAAGTGTGTGAAGTTTCAAAGCAACAGCATACACAGTGTCTGAGAAAAGGCCTTGCACGCAAAGGTTTGACCAAGCTGGCAACGCGGACGCCAACGCCAACGTGATAACATAAGCTCCCCTATTTCTTCGAATAGGCGAGCTAACAAAGGGAAATAACTTACTAGTCCTAGAAGCAGACCAGCAACAATAGTAATAACAGCAAATATACAGTAACAGCCCCACTCAGGAATTCCATATTCTTCTGTCATCAATGTATAGAAGGCCTGTAAAACAAATCACACATATTCAGTCATAATAAAAAAGAGCAGTGGATTACAGTGGTGCAGTGTCGACCTTTTGTACCAAAAGTCCTCGGTTCAAATCCTGTGATGAGCGGTTTCTGCCTTTGAGATTTTTCCACACAAACAGCATGAGTAGGTTATGACTCCAGGAAGCAGACATCAGGCGTGATACAATGTACTGTGTTTTTCTATAAGCTAAATATTAACTATGCTTATCGAATATTTCTTCGTAAAACAAGAGATGTCATTCTACAAAATTGTGTGACTGGAAAATAGTAACAATGACTTGCTGTTAGGTCTCTGTTATTTGTAAACAGTCCTGAATGTCAGTTTTGCTTTATGGTGACATTTTAACTGTACATTTGACTTTGAGCGTAGATATATTAAACAAAAGGTGTTGTTTTTGTTGTAACACAGGTAATATGCAGGAAAAGATGGGGAAAAAAATAATACATTAATCTATGAAACTTACACCAATTGAAAATTATTGTTACAAGTTTGTTCTTAAAATCCATATTGATTGATGTATATTAAATATGTTACAATTTGTGTACACTTTATTACATTATAAAAATGTATCCAAACAAAAAATGATATATAAAAGTGTATAAAATAATTCAGCCATTTTTTTCCTTCTATAGATGGTACCGTTAAATGGACCCATTCACAATTACAAACATTTCTTGCCATCTAGCATAATTTTAACTTTTTAACTTGATTTTCTGACAGAAGAATATAAAATTCTCGACCCGTCGCCTTTGTTTACATTTTAAAATAACGTATATTCATCCAGTTGTCGCCTTTTTACTGAGTCAAATATTTAACGAAATAATTATATATATTATACATACAAAAAGTATAGGGAGTTAGTTGATATTTCATTAAATTTTTACCTATTTTGTCTATTCAATTTAACCGCGTGTTAGAAGCAAACAAAATGGCGGCCAATTCAAATTGCTGGCTGATGTGAATTTCATTTCATGTGGAAAAGAGATAAGCTGCATATTTTGAGACTCAAGTCAATGTTAAATATGATTTATTAAAATCATTGCAATAGCTTTCTGTGATGTAAACATCATGATAACGTCAATTTTCCTGGTACCTTACCCATTCACAATTTACGTAACAAAATCACTGGGATTTATCATTATATGTATTATTTTCCATACATCATCAATATGAATTCCTAATATATAGTGGCCAGGCAAAAAACCACAAATTGAACATTATCATTGTCTAGTTAATAATTTTTAAATCAATATTTATGGTCAAATTATGCTGTATAATTTTCTTTTAAACATTTCATGGGGCTTTTCCCTTAAATAGGTAGCACCTATAGATATATTACAATATAATATGTTAGGATAATGTTTATTCATACTGTCACAAAATAACTTGATGTTGACCAATTCTTTATTGAAACTGGAAGCAGCAGATTATAACTATTTTCACTTGAGACCTTTTCAAGAACCATTGTAATTGTCATTATATTAAGAGTTATAGTCAGGATTACAGTTTCAGATTGAAATGTATCATGCAATCTAAATGTTTTCAAAAAATATTATGATGTATTCCAAGGAAATACCATGTTGGGTTGAAATTCACCTATTTCCAAAAGAAGAGTAAATTACCCCCATCATAACGTTTTCTCTATGTGAACCTATAACATTTTAACCCTTCCCAACATACAACAAATCTGTAGCAGACGACTTTGAAAATCAAATTTTAAAATATGGA
Source organism: Serripes groenlandicus (assembly GCA_031761405.1). Taxonomy (NCBI): domain Eukaryota; kingdom Metazoa; phylum Mollusca; class Bivalvia; order Cardiida; family Cardiidae; genus Serripes; species Serripes groenlandicus. The sequence continues at coordinate 47,570,899 of JASEVX010000001.1, read as the reverse complement.
ATATCTCTATAAATGCAAGAATAATTAGTGAATAGAGTTGAAAAAAATGTGACAAATAGAATAATCGTATTGAGCAATTTCTCCTATTGTCACAATGTTTTCAAATATCATCTGCTGCAGATTTGCATAATGCATCTTTATGAGGAAAAGGGTTTAATCCCATGATCCTTGCTATGTGACATGTGTGAAATATGTGATTAAAATGGCCTACAGGGGAGGTGAATTGTGTAGTACTGGGAAATATGTTTTGATAAAGACATACCCTGATCCTCATTGCAGCTCTAAAAAAAAGTCCAACCATACTCATCCTGTGAAAAGAAGATTTAAACTAGAGATTGCTTTTTTGAAAAAGCGCTTGTCTCCCCATTTGTTTGGTCATAGGGGACGAAAAGAAATGATGGAGTCAAAATCAATTTGTTCAGGTGAATGTTAATGTGACCTTGACCTTTGACATTGTGACCTCAAAATCAATAGGAGTCATCTACTGGTTAGGATGAATGTGTGAAACCAAGTATAAAGTTCCTCAACATAATCATTCTTTAGTTATTTAGCGGAAACCGCTGAAGGTTACCATGACCTTGACCTTTGATCTAGTGACCTCAAAATCAATAGGGTCATGTGCTGGTAGTGACCAACCTGCACACCAAGTATTAAGTTCCTGGGCCCAAGCATTCTTCAGTTGAGCGGAAACCATTTTTCAGCCCAAGGTCATCATGACCTTGACCTTTGACCTACTGACATCAAATTCAATAGGGGTCATCTACAGGTTAGGACTAACCTGCACACCAAGTATGAAGTTCCTGGACATAAGCGTTCTTGAATTATTGAGAAAAAAACATTTTTAAACTTAAGGTGACTGTGACCTTGACCTTTGACCTTGTGACCTCAAAATCAAACAAAATCAATAGTTTTATCTACTGATTAGGACCAACCTGCACACCAGGTATGAAGTTCCTCGACATAAGCATTCTTTAGTTATTGAGCGGAAACCATTTTTCAGCTGAAGGTTACCATGACCTTGACCTTTGACCTAGTGACCTCAAAATCAATAGGGGTCATCTGCTGGGGGTGACCAACCTGCACACCAAGTATTAAGTTCCATGGCTAAAGCCATTAAGCGAAAAAAAATTCAGCTCATTGTCACTGTGACCTTGACTTTAGATGTACTGACCTCAAAATCAAAAGGGGTCTTTTACTGGGCATGGCAAACCTTCATACCAAGTAAGGAGTTCTTCGGCCCAAGCGTTCTTCAGTTATTGAGCGGAAACCATTTTTTACCTCACAAGGTCACCATAACCTTGACCTTCTGACATCAAAATCAATAGGGGTCATCTACTGGTCATGACCAACCTGCATACCAAGTATGAAGTTCCTACGCCCAAGGGTTCTTCAGTTATTGAGCGGAAACAAGTATGATGGATGTGACCTTGACCACTGTGACCTTGACCTTTGATCTAGTGATCTCAAAATCAATAGAGGTCATTAACTGGTAGTGACCAACCTGCACACCAAGTATGAAGTTCCTGGGCCCAAGCAAAAACGATTTTTCAGCTCATCGTCACTGTGACCTTTCAGCTCAAGGTCACTGTGACCTTGACTTTAGATGTACTGTATCAATAGGGGTCTTCTACTGGGCATGGCCAACCTGCATACCAAGTATGGAGTTTCTCGGCCCAAGCATTCTTCAGTTATTGAGCGGAAACCACTTTTTACCTCACAAGGTCACCATGACCTTGACCTTTGACCTTCTGACATCAAAATCAATAGGGGTCAGCTACTGGTCATGACCAACCTGCATACCAAGTATGAAGTTCCTACACCCAAGTGTTCTTCAGTAAATGAGCGGAAACAAGTGTGACAGGCGGAAGGACGGAACAGGCAAAAACAATATGTCACCCCCATGTATGGGGGAGACATAATCATTGACTTATCAGCTTTAACCATATATTTTTGTTAAGCCTCTTCAGCAAACGACTCTAATGAGTAATTTCTTCATGTTGGCCAAAACCCGGAAAATCTATATAAATGAAGGTATAATTACCGCAAAAAGTTAAAAACATTGTGGCAAATGGAGAAATTGATTATTATGAGCCTTTAGAGGTCAACCTTATTTTGGACCAGATATTTTCAAAGTCATCTGCTGCAAAGACTTTAGAAATGGTAGTAATGGCCGCCCTCCTTGGTACAGTTTCTAAATAGACTTGACAAAAGGGGAAATGTATTAACTGCAAAGACTTACAGTGAGTATCGAAAACAAAATTACTTTACACTTGTTTGATACATTTGGTCCAATATATGCATTGGTTTAATGGAAATTTCTTGTATTTTAACTGAGCTTGAGTCAATTAAAAAGTAATTTACTTTTAAATTAACTAGAAATATCACTGAAGGTGATAAATACCCCCAAAACAGCACCTTGACTCAAAATATGGCTTCCGACTGACCAACAAAAGGGCCATAACTCTGTAAAGTAACATGCAATTGTAAAATCTTTATGATATGCACATCTCCTCTTGGTATAGAAGCTTCATGTAAAATGTTATTGAATTCCACCCAGTGGTTTGTAATAAATAGGCCGGACAAAATATGGCTTCGGACAAAATATGACCAACAACTTAATAAGTAAAAGGGCCATAACTCTGTAAAATAACATGCAATTGTAAGACCTTTAGGGTATGCACATCTCCTCTTGGTATAGAAGCTTCATGTAAAATGTTATTGAATTCCACAAAGTGGTTTGTACGAAATAGGCCGGACAAAATATGACCAACAACTTAATAAGTAAAAGGGACATAACTCTGTAAAATATTATGCAATTGAACCCCTTTAGGATATGCACATCTCCTTTTGGTATAGAAGCTTCATGCAAAATGTTATTGAATTCCACCCAGTGGTTTGTAAGAAATAGGCCTGACAAAATATGACCAACAACTTAATAAGTACAAGAGGGCCATGATGGCCCTTGAATCGCTCACCTGATTTTTTATTTTTTTTTCACTTAAGCTATATAAGCCTCGCCCCCTGGCAGCCATAGTTTCCGACCAATCAACTTGGCTTGAAGGAATCTGATAGAGGGTCACCCTAGGAACATTTCTACAAAATTATTTGAAAATCGGCCAGATACTTTTGGAGGAGAAGATTTTTTAAGTTTTCACTTTAGCCATATAATGCAAAATAGCCCTGCCTACTGGCAGCCATGTTTTTTGACCAATCAACATGGCTTGAAGGAATCTGAAAGTGGGTCATCCAAGGAACATTTCTACAAAATTATTTGAAAATCAGGCCAACACTTTTGGAGAAGAAGATTTTTTAAGTTTGCACCCCCCCCCCCCCCCCCCCCCCCCCCCCCCTCCCCCGGCGGCCATGTTTTTCGACCAATCAACATGGCTTGAAGGAATCTGATAGAGGGTCACCCAAGGAACATTTCTACAAAATCATTTGAAAATCAGCCTGACACTTTTGGAGAAGAAGATTTTTTAAGTTTTCACTATAGCCATATAAGGCAAAATAGCCCCGCCCCCCTGGCGGCCGTGTTTTTTGACCAATCAACATGGCTTGAAGGAATCTGGTAGAGGGTCATCCAAGGAACATTTCTACAAAATTATTTGAAAATCTGCCAACCAGTTTGGGAGAAGAAGAATTTTGAATTTTTTTTCGTTTCGTTGCCATGGAAACCAGAATTCTGCATGGATCCCTAAAATTTAAAGGAATTCTGGTGAGGTCATTAAGAGGATGCTTTCTGTGAAGTTTCATCCCAATTGACCCACTGGTTACGGAGGAGAAGATGTTGAAGATTTTTTAAGTTTTCACTTTGGCCATAAAAGGCAAAATAGCCCCGCCCCCTGGCGGCCATGTTTTTTGACCAATCAACATGGCTTGAAGGAATCTGATAGAGGATCACCCAAGGAACATTTCTACAAAATTATTTGAAAATCAGCCAACCAATTCGGGAGAAGAAGAATTTTAAAGTTTTTTCGGTTTCGTTGCCATGGAAACCAGAATTTTGCATGGATCCCAAAAATTTGAAGGAATTCTGGTGAGGTCATTGAGAGGATGCTTTCTGTGAAGTTTCATCCAAATTGACCCACTGGTTACTGAGGAGAAGAAGTTGACGCACGACGGACGACGGACGCCGGACAAAAGGCGATCACAATAACTCACCTTGAGCAAAGCTCAGGTGAGCTAAAAAGGGCCATAACTCTGTAAAATATTATGCAATTGAACCCCTTTAGGATATGCACATCTCCTTTTGGTATAGAAGCTTCATGTAAAATTTTATTGAATTCCACCCAGTGGTTTGTAAGAAATAGGCCGGACAAAATATGGACAAAATATGACCAACAACTTAATAAGTAAAAGGGCCATAACTGTGTAAAATATCATGCAATTGTAACCCCTTTAGGATATGCCCATCTCCTCTTGGTATAGAAGCTTCATGTAATTTTTTTTTTAATTCTACCTAGTGGTTTGTAAGAAATAGGCCGCACAAAATATGACTTGGGACGAAATATGAACAACAACTTAACAAGTAAAAGGGCCATAACTCTGTAAAATATCATGCAATTGTAACCCCTTTAGGATATGCACATCTCCTCTTGGTATAGAAGCTTCATGTAAAATTTTATTGAATTCCACCCAGTGGTTTGTAAGAAATAGGCCGGACAAAATATGGACAAAATATGACCAACAACTTAATAAGTAAAAGGCCCATAACTGTGTAAAATATCATGCAGTTGTAACCCCTTTAGGAAATGCACATCTCCTCTTGGTATAGAAGCTTCATGTAAAATTTTATTGAATTCCACCCAGTGGTTTGTAAGAAATAGGCCGGACAAAATATTGACAAAATATGACCAACAACTTAATAAGTAAAAGGGCCATAACTTTGTAAAATATCATGCAATTGTAACCCCTATAGGATATGCACATCTTCTCTTGGTATAGAAGCTTCATGTAAAATTTTATTGAATTCCACCTAGTGGTTTGTAATAAATAGGCCGCACAAAATATGACTTGGGACGAAATATGACCAACAACTTAACAAGTAAAAGAGCCATAACTCTGTAAAATATCATGCAATTGTAACCCCTTTAGGATATGCACATCTCCTCTTGGTATAGAAGCTTTATGTAAAATTTTATTGAATTCCACCCAGTTGTTTGTAACAAATAGGCCGGACAAAATATGGCTTCCGACCGACAGACACAGTGACTCCTATATACCCCCCCAAAACTTTGTTTTCTGGGGGTATAATTACCGGTAGTTAAAGTACATCCTCAAAATTTCCAATTATTGCAATGTATTCAGGATAGTTGGTAAAAAGGTCTAGCAAATATCAAACTGGACTACCACTTACTGTATTGAGTCTGGAGCAAACCATCCTGAGACTGGCTCTACATCTGACCACTTTTTGTCATCTATAAACATGATTAATTCTCGCTCCTGTCTGCCGCCATTGTACTGTCGAAATACACCATCCTTCACACTGCAGTTAAACAAACATTGCATTCAAAAACAGGACCATTACTAGTCTTTACTTTATTTGGACCATACAGGCATACAAAGTAAGACCATTTGTTTAGTCATGAGAAGAACATTTCTGCTAATTTATGTTTAAATTAGTAGTCAGAGAATTTCAAAATGTTACCCCCATTTCTGATGTTGCCAGGAGGTCATGTTTTTCAAGCAATCAATATGGCTTGAAAAATCATCAGAGCATAAGAATTTTAAAGTTATATCATTTAACACCTTTTCTGATGTCGCCTGGCCGAGAAGTGGCAACCGTGTTTATTAATTACGGTTTGAACATTTTCAAATTTGAATAGATCTGAGGAACATTTCTGCCAAATTATATTGAAATCAGACAAGCACTTTCAAAGCAGAAGAGCATTTAAAGTTTGCACTTTTACCCCCTTTTTGTAGAGGATTACTTAAGGAACAATTCAGCCAAATTATCTTGAAACCAGACCTACAGTTTCGGAGGAGAAGACTTTCAAATTATATTTACTCAACCCCAC